>VZTF01008235.1:264046-281947 GCA_013397755.1 Cnemophilus loriae
AACCCGGGCCGTGCCCCCCAGGCCCGGCCGTGTCCCCCAAGCCAGGCCGTGTCCCCGAGCCCGGCGAGGCCCGGGGGACTCGGGGAGTCCCGATGCTGCCGTTCCGCCCGCGGCCACCGGAGGGCGCCCGCGCCCCGCGCTCGGCTGGGACCGACGGGAACGAGATGGGGAAATAACGGGGAAATAACGGGGAAAATAACGGGGAAATAACGGGGAAAATAACGGGGAAAATAACGGGGAAATAACGGGGAAATAACGGGGAAAATAACGGGGAAATAACGGGGAAAATAACGGGGAAATAACGGGGAAATAACGGGGGAAATAACGGGGAAATAACGGGGGAAATAACAGGGAAATAACAGGGAAATAACAGGGGAAAAACTCACTTGTGATCCTACCTGCTCCTCAGAAGGGAAAGATTTGTCCCCTTTGCCAGGTGCCAAACCCAGCAGGACCCAGGATGACCTCGTGTCCCAGGGCTGCAGCTCACAGGGGCTCCGGTGCTGCTCCAGCAAGTGAAATCCCCTCCTGGGCTTGGAGCTTAGCAAAACGAGCACACAAGAAAATAAATACACTGTGAGGGTGGGGAGGCCCTGGCACAGCGTGCCAGAGCAGCTGTGGCTGCCCCTGGATCCCTGGCAGTGTCCAAGCCCAGGCTGGACGGGGCTTGGAGCAGCCTGGGACAGTGGGAGGTGTCCCTGCCCATGGCAGGGGTGGCACTGGATGGGCTTTCAGGTCCCTTCCAACACAAATCACTCTGGGATTCCATGATTCCATGGGATGGCTGTGCAAGCAGGCTGGTGGAGCAGAGTCCACCTCTAACCCCCCAAAACTCCAAAAAGCAGAAGCACCTGAGTTATTCTGACTTTTATTTCATTGCTTCTTAGTCCACACAGTCGGTATAAAATCAGAAAAGCAAAGCAAAAAAAAAAAAAAAAGTAGAACCCCAAAAAACCCCAAAATTAACCGAAAACAGCAACAGTGTCTGGAGTCCTCAGAGGCAGCCCGGGGTCTGTGCTGGTGCCTGTTCCATTCATGGCCAGACTCGTTGCTGACAGACAGAGGACTCACATCTCGCTCCAGTGCCAGAGCCTCATGGGCTCCAGCCAGAGCTGCTTCTGTTCCTCTGCACCACAGAGGGGGAAAGGAATCTTGGTTATAAATGCTTTATTAAAAATAATAGTAAGAGCAAATCTAAGTACAAAAGCAGTTACAGCTCACTTATATTACACAGAATTATTTCTCATTTCTAGCTTGGTTGTTTACCTCAAGGTCGTTAACTGAATTTCCAGTGACTAAGGTTAAATGGCTGAGCAGGATAAGGAATGGTAAATAGATAGCACCATTTCATACATCTGGTATGGGGTTTCAGGGACAGACTGGGCCGGCTTCTTTCTCAGGGCAGTGTAGCTCCAGGGCAGGGCCAGAGCACGTTCCAGGCTGGGAGCAGCGGTTCCCAGTGCTCGGCTCGGCACAGCCCAGCCCCAGCAGCCGAGCGAGGGATGGCCCGGGCTGGATTGCAGCTCGACCTAAGTGATTTAAAAGCCCAAATTCCCAGCGGGTGTGGTGGCAAGGCAGTGGGACTTAGGCACATAAGTCATTTAGGCACTTGGGGCAATCAAAGCCTTTGCTCTGAAATCCTTCAAGCCTTTTGGAAGCGTCTCCCGTCAGATCTGGATGTGCCCTTTGGGTCACAGCATGTGGCAGGAGCAGGGCCCAGCCCCCCGGAACCAGGCGTGACTGATCCACACCAGCCTAAAACCAGAGCTGGGGGTTCTGACGGTTCAGCATGGGCTGGGACAGGGCAGGAGAGTTCAGCTCAAAGAGGCTTTTGCATGAGAGAAAAATCACTGCGCTCTTGTTACACTGTTAGGAGTGAGAGTCCCTTAGGCACTTGCTTTAGGCTTTAAAACAGCGCATGGTCAACAGAAGCAAACAAGACTATGTACATATATGTAAAAAGTGTTATAAATAGGTTTTTTAAACCATAGATACTATATACATCTTCAATTAACAAGGAACCCTTTGAGTGTTTCCTCTGGGGGTCGGTCGGGTTTGGTTTGGATGGGAGGGTTTATTCCTTTTTTTTTGTTTTGTTTTGTTTTGTTTTGTTTTTTGGTTAATTTTCTTTTCCGTTTTCTCGTCTATGCTCCCCCGCCTCCATCTCCTGTGAGGACGTCACGAGTGCCTCTGTCACGCCAGGCCACGTCCTGCGGTGTCACTCGCGCTTCCGTAGGATGACGTAGATGATGCCGCTGGCCAGGGCCAGGGGGAAGGCCAGCCACGCCAGGATGTAGGCAAAGCCGTAGGAGGTGTTTCCCGAGGCTTGGTGCCAGTCCGTGTGCCTCACTGTGAAGATGGCAGCGCCACTCATCACACACAGGCCTGCAGGGAACACAGGGGACACGTCAGGGATGCCGTGCACGGCCCGGTCCCTGCTGGGAACCCGGAGTCGCACAGGACAACGCCCAACATCAGCACAGGAACTGTTTGTGTTATTGCCCCCTTGGATCCTGGCTCCTGGCAAACTGGGAGTCTCCTGATTTGGGGAGGGGATGCTGTGGGCTCTGGCCAGGCTGGAGGCAATCAGGGATATCTCTGCCATGCCCAGCAAGCAAAGCCAGAGGCTCTGGAGCAGACAAAGCTGGATGCTCTGGCTGTGATCCCCCAGAGGCTCTGGAGCAGACAAAGCTGGATGCTCTGGCTGTGATCCCCCATCCTTCACAGCTGCACCAGGAGCTCAACTGCAAACCCCATTCCCAGCAAGTCTTGTTCCTTGAAAATCCTATTCCTTGAAAAAACCCTGCTCCTTGAAAAGCCTATTCCTTGAAAACCCTGGTCCCCACAAACCCTGTTCCTTGAAAATCCGGCTCCCTGCAAAACCCGTTCCCAGCAAACCCTGTTCCCTGAAAAAACCCTGTTCCTTGAAAAAACCCTGTTCCTTAAAAAGCCAGTTCCTTGAAAACCCAGCTCCCTGCAAACCCTTCCATGCCCACGGCTCAGCCCCCTTCCCTGGCACCCCCTGGCCAGCCAGGGCCTGCGCGGGTCCCGGGGGTGTCCGGCCAGGCCCAGCCCCGGTGGGCAGCGTTTAATCTTTGTTGCAAACCCCTCCTCAGGAGTGGGCACCGCCCGCGGCTCACACAAAGCCACCTCTATTCCTGCCCCAAACAAGCTCCTTTAGTCAGCCCCAGCAGTTCTATTATACAGTCGTGGGGCTGTTGTTGGAGCCGAGTTCCAAATCCCCTGCCCGGACCTCAGGACCACCTACATTTCAGCACCGTGATATTTGAGCTGTAATTCCACTTGACACTGCTCCTTTTGTTTGGAGAAAGTGCACAAGTGGGAATTCGCTTCGTTAAGGCACCGCTGGAGCAGTTTCCATCCTCCAAGCACGGGAGCCAACTCCCACTGCCCGGCCCATGCACAGAGAGCACAGCCATTGTCTGGGGACAGGGGACAGGCATGTGGCCACCCAGTCACCTACAGACGGCCAGATACAGCGGCGATTGTCCGCAGCAGGAGTCCGGCCGGGCGGAGGCGATGGCTACCACTGCACTTCTGGGGATCTGCTCTGCTCTGGGCCGGGGAGCACGCTGGGCAGGGAGGCAGAGGGTGGGCTCAGCCTCGGGGGCTGTGCCTGCCCACATCCCACAGCTGTTTGCAAACACCTGGCTTGGAGAGATGCCCTGGAGCTCGCACAGCCCCAGCCGGGTTCCTCTGCAGGGCTGGGGCGGCTCCAGCACCAACAAACCCTGGGAACAAATGTCAGGAAGCGTTTGCCCTCCTGACCTGCCAAAGGAAGACCGGAGCCTGCTCCCAAAGCCAGGCTCCACGGGGATGCATTATTGCTTGCAGCAGTGCAGGCAGCTGGCTGCAGCCGGGCCTCCCTGCCCAGCGTGTTCTCCGGCCCAGAGCCCGCCCCCCCCCGGCTCTCAGGGCAGCCCTGCCCAGCTCTGCCACCCAACAGAGCCCCGTGCTCCTGCCCTGGCTTCCCACAACAAGCTGCAAGGAGACCAGAGCAGGCTCAGCTCCTGTCACCAAAGCTGTCCCCACCTCCAGGTGGGATCTCCTGGCAGTGCTGGCACAGCCATGTCCTGTTTCCTACCAACAACCCTGAAATTTAGGGTCACAAAGATCTAAACTGAGCTGAGCGTCCTCCTCCAGCCCTGGCCAGGGAGAAGAGCAAGGATGGCCACCAGTGCCCACTTCTGCATGGTCCCCCTGGATCCAGGCCTCTGCCTACAGGTCCCCCTGGCCATAGGGAAGCTCGATGGGATGAGGACACACTTCTTCTGTCCTTCATAGTGGCTGGGCATGGCTTT
This sequence comes from Cnemophilus loriae, assembly GCA_013397755.1. Classification (NCBI taxonomy): domain Eukaryota; kingdom Metazoa; phylum Chordata; class Aves; order Passeriformes; family Corvidae; genus Cnemophilus; species Cnemophilus loriae. The sequence goes on from VZTF01008235.1 coordinate 268,369, forward strand.
GACCCATAGCTCAAAGAGACTGGAGGTCTGTGGCCCGAGCCTGCCTCCCCTCAGGACACTCAGCACAGCATGGACAGGAGGGCTGCAGTCCCATTTTCTCTTCCTCTGACAATGAGGACTCACCAGCAATCACTCAGGAGAGAGAAGCCTTCTGCTCCCAGGTCTATTAGAGAAGCTCTCAGGCAGGTAATTGCATTATTAATGCCCATTTCCCCTCCTTGGCTCCATGGCTCTAATGGGTTTCCATACATCTGTTTTGAGATGATGAACTGATCTGAACTCCACCTGCACTGTGGCCAAGCAGATCCACTCGTCATGGATTTCATGCCAATAATGGTTAGCTCTGGACTTCTCCAGCATTTGGGAAGCCCAGTTGCTTAGAGGATACCCAGAAACTCTGTCTAAATTCAGTGAATGAGTTTTTCCACCGATAAAGTGGCAGGACCTTGGGTGGCTTGTAGCTGAACATCTAAAGCTCTAGGAAAGAATCAGACTCCTTCCCAGACACTCTGTCCTAACGCAGCCAGGACCTCGAAGCACAATTACATTTTTTAGCCTGGACTCTTAAAAATTCTCTCCACTGGTTTCATACATGGAATTCATACATAAACAGAGCAAGTGGCTTTACAGCATCAGTACTTGGGGAACTGCAGTGTAGGACATGAACTGTGGCTCCTTTCCAGCACTGTGTTCTCAAAGAGTTAAGAATAGCAGCTGACAGTCCAGGTTAGAGCTCAGCCTGCAGCTCCAGGGCTCTGTGCTCATGGGGAAAGCACCAGGCCCCCTCATGGCAAGTTTATAAATAATCACCAGGTCCTCTTTTGCCAAAACAGGATCATCACGACTTTCCCCACCCCGCCAGCAGCTGTGGAAGCCTCACCCAGCCTGGGGAAGGTGGGTCCCAGAGCCAGCACAGCCCTTCCCTGAGCCAGGCAGGCAGCAGCTCCACGGCCCTCCTGATGTGCCCCAGGAGCTGCTCATCCCCACCAAGCCTCCCCTGCCCGGCAGCCCGGCCCCAGGGGGCAGTGCCCCCCATCAGCCCCACTCACCTGCCAGGATCTGGAAGACGCCGGTGATGTAGAACCTGCCGCCCTTGGTGAGCGTGAAGAGCTGGCAGAAGAACAGGAACAGCGACAGGACGCTGAAGATGACGGAGAGGATCATCATGGCTTGGACAGACTGCAGCCATTCTGGGGACAGACAGACAGATGGATATCTCAGCGTGGGCACCATGGAGCCCCTGCTGTGCCCATGGCCTTGCCACCAGCCCCGGGCCACCACCCTACCCTGGCTCCCACGGGGTGTGGGAGCAGCTGGGGGACACAGCCAGTGCTGCCCCAGCTGCTGGGATCCCCAGCACGGGCACGGTGCTCCCGGGATTTCAGGTGCCGTGTGGATGCCATGGAGCAGCTGCTGGAATGACACGGATCACAGGCCTGGGCACTGCCTCGGGAGCATCTGCCATAAAACAGCGCAGAAACATCAAGCCCGACCTGCAAAAAGCAGACAGAGGCTCTCCCCCAGCTCCGTGCCAGGCCCTGGCTGTTCAGCTGTGCTGCAAACACCAAAGCCATGTGCAGCAAGCTCTGGGACGCCGCGCTGGCCGAGCTCCGAGGGCAAATAAACACATGGGGAACAAAAACTCCCTCTGCCCCTGTGGAGCTGAACCTTTTGGAAGAGTCTCCCCCAGCTGCCAAACTCAGCTGCGTCCCAGAGCCGACCAGTTAAACCAGCCCATGTGAGTCACTGCTCAGCTATTTCCAGGCTTAGTGGGTGTGTAACTCCCCACGTAAAAAAAAACATAAATAAACAAGCAAAATGCAGCTCCACGCCATGAGCTGCTGCAGCTTGACAGAAAGAGGCAGTGCTCACAGATACCTCTGCCTTCCCCTTTCCTTTTAAAGTTGGAAATCAAAATGCAGATTTGCAGCTTCCTTGAGAGCTTTTTGAGAATGCAGCATTGATTAATTCACCATGAAAGGCAGACAGGACTCAGTACAGGTAAACTGGGGCACAAACCACTCAGTGAAAGGCAGAAAAATCCTGCTTGAGGCTGGATCCTCAGATGGGATTAGGCAGCACTGAAGCCTCAGACTCAGTCCCGTGTTCCCGCCACAGTTTTACTCCCACCAATTTCAGTCCCCTGCCTGCAGAATCGGCTTCCTGCAGCAAATGGCTGAAATGGAGCAAAACTTCCAAATAAAGCTTCCCTTCAGCTCAGCCACCTCTGACCTTGGGGCAGCAAACGAGGCCATTGGGACTGTCCAGGGCAGTGTCTGCCCCAGAGAAGTGACCACACGTCCCCACCAAATCCCTGCGAGCCGCACTCGGGGAGGGGAGAGCGGAGTTTGGAGCAGAGGGAGAGGCACAGCCTTCAGCTGGGGCAGCAGTGATGATCCACGGGCACTCCCAGCAAATCCACGGCTGCAGGGAACATCCTGTGCCGCTCGGTCACGTCTGCGTGTTTGGCTTTGGACCAGGGCTGCTACCCCTGGTCTTTGCCTCTTGTCTCTGGATGTTCGGGCAATGGAGCAGACGCAGTCCCTGCTCCCAGAGCTCTGGAACCACCCAGAGCAGCCCCTGCTCCTCACAGCCAGCCGGCTCCTTCCCCTCCCTGCCACACTTCCCACTCCAAACTGCTCCGCAGCACCAGCGAGCTGCTGCCCTTCCCTCGCTCAGTGCACTGGCTCCCCACAGCAGCTGCTGCCATTCCTTAGGAAGGAGCAGCTATTGCTGCTTCCGGGAAATCCCAGGGTGGATTTCACTGCAATGTGCCCACAAAATGACCAATGTATTTCCCCTATCTCAGGTAGCCGGGCAGGGAAACCCTCCCTGCCTCAGCCCCACCTGCCCCTTCAGCTCCGACTGCAATCCACCAGTGGGAAATGTGATGAGGCAGCTCCAGCACCACTAAAATCATCATAAATCCTTGCTCAGATCAGACCGGAGAAGTGGTTGCAGGATGTGCAGCTGCTGAACTGCATCTCCTTCCATTCCTCAGCACAGACAGGGCTCCCATCCCAGCTCGGGGAAGCTGAGTTCTCCTCTCAGCCCTTCCCAAGCCCTGGAGCTGTGTTCAGCTCCGTGCACCGGCTGAGCCGAAGTCAAGCCCTGCAGTTCCATCCAGGACCAGAAAACCAAGTCTTTTGTGATTGCAAAGGCCACGGGATCCGGCCCCAGAGGAGCCCTTTCTGCCGGGAGGTGGATGCTCCCACTGCCGGTTATTTTAGGAGAAGGCTGTCTAGACGGAAAGCTGAGCTGAGCTGAGCTGAGCTGCCCTTTAATTGCATCCGCCTCCCCTGCCTGGTTTTTGGTTCTGAATGCAAACGATTTATAGGGGCTTTGCAAAATCCCATTGTAATAAAGAGCCATGTCAGAGGAAGAGAAAGGCGGCGCTGAGGGGGGAGCCCACCGTGGCCGGAGGGTTCCGGCAGCTAGCCTGGGAGCAGGGAAATCAGGAGATGATCCCGCGGAGCAGAGCTCTGAGCCTGCTCACATTCAGTCCTTTGCTGACTTTTGCCAGCCTCCTTTGTGAAAACAAAGGGCAGGAACCCAGCCCAGGACTGAGACCCACGAGAGCGAGTTCCAGAACTCCACTAACTCCAAGCCAGCTGCCCACAGACTCCAGCTGGATTAGGACAGCTGATTGCCTTTAATACATTTAAAATCACCCCTGTAACTGCAAGTCGGGTTTTTACCTCCTCAGCCCCATATGCCTTTAACCCCTTTGCTGCTAGTGCTGTGTCGGGATTTCCAACACAGCGAGTTTCCCGGAGGGAGGCTGGCCCGGAGCTGCAGCCGGGCTGTCAGCACCGTTTACTCTCAGGCTATTATTTGTGGTTTCCCCTGGGCAGTGAGCTGGTTATCCCTTTTTTCCCCTGCATCTCTTCAGCTCTGTGTTTATATCTTTGTTCTTCAAGAGAAAGAAGAAGAGGAAACAGCGTGGAAAGGACAGATAACACCCTGCACGCCACTTCCGGAGAGGAGCCGGCGGGAGTGGGTTTAGAGCCCTTTCAGGAAGCCAGAGACAAAGCAAGAAGTTTTTACAAAACAAATTGGAATTGCCCCTTAAGTTCTGCAAGCCCTGATGTGCTCGCACCACTGCTTACAACGGCAGGGAAAAGACTTTAGCCCTGGGATGATGAAGACCACGTTTCACTGACCTAAAATCCAGCACGAAAGGAAGAAACCCAGAGGAGAAATGGGAACCCAGAGCAGAAATTGCAGATGAATCGCCCGGAGAGACAGCAGCCAACCCAGCCACTGCCAGCAGAGCCCCAGCCCTGCTTGCAGGGAGGTTTTATACCCAGACAGAACTGACAAGGCAGGGAAAAACGTGTCCTTGGCCAGGAGCAGAGGCCTTAAAGGACAGGCATTGCCTCCCCAGGGTTTAATTCACACCCCCGACACCCTCTTTGGCCCCAGCTAAGGAGGAAAAACAAAGTGCACCCTGAAGACACTTATTTGAGCGCTCAGCTTATCCACTGCTGTAAGAACTCCCTAAATTAGTGCTGTGCATTAAAAACCCCGCCATGCTGGGATCTGCAGCGGATGGGAACATTTTGCAGATGGAGTTTTCCCTCTGCCAAGTGTGTACGCTCTGTACATTTAAAAAGCAACCACTTCTGGGGAAGAAAACATCCATTAAGGAGGTAACTGCAGCACATAAAACAGCCAAAGCTGGAGGGAGGGGAAATTCATGCCTCCAGCTGTAAAACCTGCTGCTTCCATCCTGCTGCAAGTTAAATCTCAGCAGGGTCAGGAACAGCACAGGCACAAAGGCACCAGCCCAGGGCTGCCGGGAAAAGCCACGTTTTCTGAGCAGGGTTTTTCCAGAGCACACTCTCAGGTGTCAAGGCCTGACCAAGAACCTGGGCCCAGCTCACACCCTCCCCTCTTGAGTGGCCGGGTCGCACCACAGCGCAGGGACTCGCGGTAGTTTTGATATTCAAACACTCTGAAGAGGGCTGGAAAAGGATGAACTGGACATGCAGAAACAGCAGCTCAACTGCAGCGCTCCCTGGGCTGCACTCCAGACAGAAGCCCCTCAGAACTGCCAAGGTCAGAAAAGCTCAGGTGTCTATGGTGCTGCTCTGCACAGCCCAGACCCCCCCACTGCCCCTGCCCCTCACCCTAACCCCAGGGCTGCCGGGAACCCCTCTCCTGCTGGGGACAACATCCCCACAGTCTGTCCAGAGGAGCCACTGCGCTGTCCCAGGGAAAAATCCAGGGAAAATCCAGCCCCACTGCAGCTCTCTCCTGCTGTGGCCCAGCCTCCCATCGGCACAGAGTCAGACATTCCCAGCTAAGCTGCCTGATGCTCAACCCAGGAACAGCAGGTTTGGCACCAAGAGCTGCTCCTTTCCAGTCTTCCCATGTCCACCCCCTGGGAACAACCAGACTGTGCTGGATCGAGGTATTCCTGGAAATCCCACTGGGAAATGGGATTCTAAAGAGCTCCCAAGGTGTTTGTGAGGGCCAGGGGATGAGCAGGAGGGAAACCCTGGGGCTGCAGGGAGGCAGTGACTGAACACAGTGTCCAAGTCCTGTCCAACACCTCCTGCTCCTCTTCTGCAGCTCCTTCAGATGGAGGTGAACTCCCCAAACCCCTATCTTCTCCTCTCCTCCTGTTTTCCTCTTGGCTCTCCTCCCTTTCCTTCTCCTTGAAGCTCCATCCAAGAAGTCCATGGGGCCAGGACACCCAGAGCTCTCCAGAGCTGCCACATTCCGACATCCCACGGGAGCTCACATCCCACAGAGGCCGCTCCTGATGCAGCTGAGGCACCACGAAAAACTCCTTCCAACAGCTCCACAAAGCCCAAGGCAGCTCCTTTCCCAGACCCTCGGCGTGGTGGCTCTGACCTCCTGCTGGCCTGTGCTGAGGTAGCAGATCCATCATTCCATGCCCGGATCCTCCCAAGGACTCCAGTATCAGCCATTTCCAGTCCAGGCAACAGGAGCAGGAGTGGGGAATAGTGGTGCCTTGGCCCACAGACGTGGTGCAGAGTCACTCAGCCTGTGCCCACGGGGACATCCAAGAGTCTCATCGAGGCCAAGAAAAGGTTGGTTGAAGGGTTTTCCAGCACCTCACTCTGCAGGGGACTCCCCCACCCTTTCTTCTGGTTTGACAGTCATCGTTTGCCCACATGTTGCCTTCTTCCTCCCATTCCTCTGTGGGCCAGAGCATGAATATGGCAGGGAAGGTTGTCTGACCCCACCTCTCACAGAAAAAATGGGAGCCAAAGACATCTGGAACAGCTGAGAAAAAACCAGCACCAGTTCCCAACCTCTCCTTATCAGATGCTCTTTGTAAGAAGAACAAGCAACAATAAAAAAATGGTTTTAAGCAGAGGAAATCCCTTTCCTATTGAAGGCAAGAAAGTTATGGGACAAACTGATCTGAAATACAAAATATTCTCTTGGAATAGGAGAATTTTAGATGTTAGGAATAAATTCTTTACTCAGAGGGTGGGGAGGCCCTGGCACAGGGTGCCCAGAGCAGCTGTGGCTGCCCCTGGATCCCTGGCAGTGCCCAAGGCCAGGCTGGACACTGGGGCTTGGAGCAGCCTGGGACAGTGGGAGGTGTCCCTGCCCATGGCAGGGGTGGCACTGGGTGTGCTTTGAGGTCCCTCCCAACCCAGACCATCTGAGATCCTTTGAATGCCCCTCAGCTGATTTCAGAACACCAAGGGATGAGTTACAGTCCCCCAGAGCCAGCAGAGAGGGTCCAGCCCTGCCCGAGTTCGGCCAGTGTCGCCCGTTATTAATGACGTTAATAATCCCTGCTCTGGGCTTTGCTCGTGGCCATCACGTCAGCAAATCAGCGGGGGCTTCGCAGGGCCCTCAGCACCCGGTGCTTGGGGATGGGCAGCCGGGCACTTCCCAAGGTTTAGGGGTTTCTTTTCCCTTTAAAACAGCCCCAAAGCACCAGCCTGCCTGTGGACAAGCCAGCCACAGGAAAGCCACAGAGCAGCCCCGGGAGAAACTGTGAGAACACAGCAGGAGAAACGTCTCGTGCCATTACAGAAGGACGTGGGGATCTCCACGGATGGCCCTGTTGCCTCCTCACTTTCAGCACTCCCACCACAATCAGAGTAGAATGCAGCAGAAAAGAAGCCTTCTTGCCTTTATAAAACACTCAGTTGCGGAGAGAAAAGGCCATTTTTGGAGGAAAAAATATCCTTGTCTGGAAGCTGGGGATGGAATCTCCTTGAGAGCACTTGCTGGACCCAGGCGCGTGCCCCGAGCCGGCCGCGGGGCCGCACAGCCGGGGCTGGCACACGGCCCTGCCGACCCACAGTCCCGGGATTCAGAGCTGAATTCCTGAGATAAGTCTTTTCCAGGAATGTCTGACAGCGCAAACGAAGCAAAGATTGCAACATTTTTTCCATAGTTCTCGACCTCTTGAAGAAAAAAAAGCATTATCTAACAGCAAATGCAAAAATCAAAGCAACAAGCAGGCAGTTGTACACGGAGAGGGAGTGGGAACGCGCCCTCGGCTGCTGCTGGGATGGCTCAGCCCTCGCACACTCCGAGGGGCTGAGCCCTGCCAAGAGGAATTTGGGAGGTGGGAGCTCAGCCCCCAGCGAGGCCAGTCCAGCCCGTATCCAGGGTGTGCTGATGCCCCGGGATCCTCACTGGGCAGCGCTGTGCTCAGCCCTGGCGTTGCCTTGCTGCCTTTGGTCCCTCCTGTGGGATGGTCTGTAGGGCGAGGAGCACAGCCCAGACCCTGCCTCAGGGTGAAACGAAAGCAGATCCTGCTGGCACCTGGGTTTAAAAGTTCAGCTTCTCGTTGGGCATCCACACACAGGTCACCTAAGCAAAGGGTCCCTGTGTGACAGGACAGGGAAGGCTCAGCTGAGACCGAGGGGGCATCACAGCACCACCACCCCCCAGCACCACCAGTCCCCATCCATGATGAACACAGGTGACCCAACACCATCTCGTTCCCAAATTCCACTCACTGAGTCCCACTGCTTTTTGAAAAGAGAAGAAGAAATAACCACACCCCAGAGGCCACCATGATGGCCAGAGCAAAAGCTGCCCCTGCATAAAGACTGAAAATTCTGCCAGAATTCCCAACAAGGATTCCTTGCTCTTTCCCCAGAGCACCTTGGCACTCCAGGATTAACCATTCGGTACCATCCTAAGCACAGGGAAACGAATTTTTATGGCTGTCTGGAGCCCAGTGCAGCACAGCCTCAGTTCTGGGAGCTGTGACTGAGGATGGTTTGTGGTATTTGTATGGGATCGTTCCTAATTCTGAAAATAAGCGTATTCCTAGGAAAGGGGTGTGAGGACGAGGCAGGAGACAAGCGTGAACCTCGGAGGTTTGAGTTGGAAGGGACCTGAAAGATCATTTTATCCCACCCACCTGCCATGGGCAGGGACACCGGCCACTGAATCAGGGCTATCAACCCAACTCAGCTGCTCAGCTGCATTTTCCACAGCGTCTTCTTGACTACAGTCCCTTTAATGATGAAAAATCAGCACTGGAAAGGCTCCAGCAGCTCTGGGAACAGGCAGTGGACACTCCCAGCACAGTCAGGACCGTGGGGTGTGTGGAAATCACCCAACCACAGCTTGGACAAGCCCCTCTCAGCACTGACAGCCCTGACAGAGCGTCCTGTAAACATCCAGAAAGAGCAGTGCAGGTTTGAAAAGCAAAAGATTTGGGGAGGCTTTAGAGCCCTCGGCTCTGGGACTCCTGGGGGCAAGCGCTGCCTTTCATGGCAAAGCAGGGGCTCAGCAGTTTCGGAGCTCGCATGACTGGCCCTGAAGCGGGGCTGCCTACGCTGCAATAGCCAGCCCAGCCAACTGCTGATGAGGGACACGGCTCCAGAAGGCTCCTGGCCTGGGATGCGATCCAGCCGCGTCCCGGCTGGCCCGGACACCAGCAGGCGTCAGCAGAGACCAGCGCTGGGATGGAGCGTCACTCCAGCGGAACCAGAGCCCGGGCACACGCGGGGACGCAGCGGGGACGGTGAGGGACAGAGCAGCGGCACCTCCTCCCCACGTGGGGAACACGAGCGGTTCGCTCCCCAAGGCTGGGGATTCTGATCGGAATCTCCAAAAACCCTCTCGCAGCCTCCCTTCCCCGAGGGACCCTCCGGAAGCATTTACTGCTCTCGGCGTGACCGTGCCCCCCTCACCAGGGCCACCTGGCATCGGTCTGTTCCTGCCCAGGCCCGCGTTCCTGGCACGGTGTGACCGTGTCCCAGTGACAGCAGTGGCATTCAGAGCTGCTGTCACTGCAGGTTGCACTGGGAGAATCTGTTTCCACAGGAAAGCAAAAACCAGGCTAACAAAACAAATGCTGGCCACAGCACCGCTGGCATTAGCTCTGTCTTCCAGGGAAACTGAGGCACGGGCTTGCCCAACTCTCTGACACGGATTTTGTGTTCCCGGTGCCACTGGTCACCCTGGAAACTGCGTCACGGTGTCTCAGCACCCCCTCCTCCCCTGCTGACCTCAGCAAACAGCTCAGGGGTGATGTCACCCAGTGTGGCATCAGCCTTCACCCAGCTGGGTCCCGCGGTGGCTGCTCAGCCCCCAGGTGTGCAGGTGCCGCGGGATGAAGGGCCCGAGCACTCAGCACAGCCCCCACAGCAATCCCCAGGGCCAGGGCTGTGCCCAAACTCAGCCTGTCCCAGCGGCAGAACGCAGGACAGAATTCCAGGTAGGGGACAGGTGTCCCCTGGAGACTGAGTGTCCTCAGCGCCCCGTGTGCATCTTTCGAACCCCTCACAGGCAGAGCAAGAGGGAGGTGCACCAAAAAGAGCCTCAAACTCCCAGCAGGGTGACAGGCGCCCAGCGACCCTGCCCCAAGGAACACCTCGTGTTTGTACATCCGAGAGAAAAAATGTGCTAATGACAGGAGACCCCCGAAGAGGGCTCGAGCCGCCACCTCCAGTGCAGCTGAGGGTGTCACCCTGCCCTGCTGCTGCCAGGAGCTGTCCCTCAGCCCGAGGGCAGCCGGGCAGAGCGGTGAGCAGCAGGTCTGGTTCTCGTTCGAAGCCCCAGCACAGCTTCAGGCACTGGGAGGGGAGAGGGGAGCAGTCCCGCGTCCCCACACCGGGACACAGCAGAGCCGTGCTCCTCCAGCGGGGCACAAGGCAGAGCAGGCAAGGGGATGGGGTGGACGCAGGAAAATCCAAGAAGGAATCCCAGATAACCCGCACAGGGAAATCCCCCTGGATTCCACAGGTGCCGGGAGGAGAACAAAGGCGGCGGGCGGGAGCAGCCCTGAGCCGGGGGGCAGCCCCGAGCCCGGGGGCACTCACCGTTGGAGGAGGATGCCAGGCAGTGGAAGACGGTTCCGGAGGTGCAGTTCTGCCACAGGTCTGCCGTGTGCCCGCCGTTCACCAGCCATTGCTGCGGGACAGACACAGCCCGTGAGCACGGCCCGCGGAGGAGCAGCCACCCGTGGCCGTGCCCCGTCCCGCTCCAGCCGTGTCCCCCCCAGGCCTCGGCACCGAGCAGCCCCAGCCCCGCACGTGCCTGCCCGGCCAGGCGCTCCCAGGGACACGCTTTTCCTTAGAGAAGGGTTTGGAAAGTAAATCCCGATATTTGCTTTTAGCTGCTTTCGCCCCAACGGCACAGGAACAGAAGCTCTTTATGCTCCTTAAACACGGAGCAAGTCCCGTGGGGCCGCGCTTCCCTCCCCTCGCCGGCCTCGCCCGCTGCCTGGCCGGGATATTTGAATGTTTCCACGTGATTCCTAACGGCTCGGAAGGTTTTTGTAACGTTTTCCATTACTATTACCACAAAAGAAAAAAAAGAAAAAAAGTTTAAAAAAAAAAACGGGAAAGAAGCCCCTGGTGAAGCAACCTTGGAAGTCGCCAGCTCCACAGAACAGCTGCCTTAAAGCCAACTCAAACCTCTCCCCGAGCAGCTGACGTGTTCACTGGGCTGCAGCCCCAGGACAGTGCTGGGAAGCCTCTGAGCTGCATCCAACCCTCGGTCCTGCCACTGCTCACACAGATTCAGCCCTGGAAGCTGGGCTAGGAAAAAGAGGCTGTGCCTCATTCCCAGCCCCAGAGGGGGAGAGCTGGGGAGCAGAACTGCTGTGCTGAGGAGCCAGTGCCCAGCCAGCCCCGTCTCAGGGGTTTGCTCAGATCGGCTGTTCTGCTCCTGTGCCTGAAGCCCAATAGCAGGTGGAGCTCCCTCGTGAAAGGAGAGAGCAGCATCACCCTAAAGGAGGGGATTTTGGGTGCTCCGAGGCTGCTCCTTGATGTGCAGCAGCCCGGGGAGGCTGAGGAGATGGTTTCCTACAGCACTTGAGTCTCTGTACCAGCGTGGATGCCCTGAGCACCCACCACGGCACACAGCCACGCGACCCCCAGGTTCACCTCACAGCGCAAACTCCCAAATTGCAAAACCCCACTGTTAGTGAGACCAGCAACCAGCCAGTAAAGGCTTCCTGCTAAAAGCCAGGCTGTAAAACCAGCTACAAATAAAAATAACACCTCGTGCTCTTGCCACGCCACGCCCGTGCCCCGTGGAGCCCCGGAGCAGGGAAAACCCGTACTCACACTGACGATGGTGGAGACGAAGAGCAGCACCAGCACGGTGACGTGGAGCACGATGATACCCAGCAGCAACAGCAGCATCTTGGCGGTGGTGGAGGGCAGAGCTGCAGCGGGACAGGGGTGATGCTGAGTGTGTGTGTCTGTCTGTCCGTGCGTCTGTCCGGAGGCAGCAGGAACGCTCCGCTCTGCCCCGCCCGGCTCGGGGGATGCTGCTGGGACAGTGCCCGGCGCCCGGGTTCTGTCCGAGGACCCCGCCGACGGAGAGGGGTCCGAACCCTCTGCCCGCTCCCCGATATCCCCCAGGGGTCCCCCGAGACCTTTCCCGGAGCCTGTCCTCCGTCTCCCACCGAGGGGGCTCCTCCCAGTCCCCTCCCCGGGGACCTTCAAAGGGGGGCGGCTCCCCGAGGGAGCTCCCCCAGCCCCTCTCCCCGAGGGGGGTCCGATCCCCCTCTCCGAAGGGAATGTGCTCCTCGGCCCAGTCCGCAGGGAAAGGTGGGCGAGGGTCCCTTGTCCATCCACCCGTGGGACCAGGGTGGGTGATTCTGGCCCCCACCCCAGGGGGAATTTTACCGGGCTCGTCTGCCCTGGCGACCCCCGGGGAGAGGGCAGGGGGCGGGGAGCAGGGGGCGTCAGCCCCTGCCCCTTCCAGCCCACGGGGCTACGTGGACCCCTCTCCTCCGGGGGTGCCCTCAGCCCATCTCCCCTCGGCTCCCCCGGCAGAGGCTCTCCTGGACCCTCCCCCGAGCTGGGGGGACTTTCCCCAGCCCATCTCCCCCTCGGTGAAGAGGGGAGGGGGCTGCCCTGACCCCTCTCCCTAGAGAACCCCCGGCGGGTGTCTCCAGCCCGTGTCCCCTCGGTGTGGCCGTGCACCCCGGCGGGACGGGCGGTCCGTACTCACATCGCGGCGGAGCGGAGCGCGCTGGCGGCGGAGCGGGCGCGGAGCGGAGCGGGCGGCGGCGCTGTCAAGTTTCCCCTTTAACCGGGGCCACCGCCCCGTTTGCGTCTGCGGCACGGGGAGGGCTCAGCCGCCACCCGCCGCCCTCCTATAAACGGGGCAGCGCCCGGCCCAGCCCCGGCCCCGCCGCCTCCTCCCGGGACACGGCCTAGTGCCGCTCACGGACCCGCCGCCGTCCCCGGGACACGGCTCCCGCTCCCGCCCGGCACCGAAGAGATTTGAGGGGGACAAGGGACGAGCACCCCCGTTCTCCCGAGCCCCCGCTGCCCAGGCAGCCGTGGAGGAGGGCGGGGAGAGGTGGCCGTGCCCCGCTCTCCGTGCAGCCCCCCGTGGGTGGGGGGTGTCCCGCAGCGTGGGCGCTGCAGCCCCGGGGTGTCCGAGCAGGACCGGCCGGTGCCCGGAGCTCTCCACATCGCGGCTCCCCTCACCCCGGGCCAGGGGGTTTGTGCAGCCCTGGACAGGATCCGAAGCACAGGATTTGGGAAATGAGCATCTGGCTGAGCTGAAGGGATTCTAGCGCTTGGAACCGATCTTTTTTAGCACTTGAGAGCCAAATTAGGTAGAACTGAGAAACTTTTCACTAAATGGAGGGTGCGATTTTCCACAGCTCTAGAGGCCACTCAGAGAGTTAGGGCTGTTCTGCCTGGAGAAGGCTCTGGGGAGAGCTTAGAGCTCTTCCAGTACCTAAAAGGGCTCCAGGAGAGCTGGAGAGGGACTTGGGACAAGGGATGGAAGGACAGGACACAGGGAATGGCTTCCCACTGCCAGAGGGCAGGGTTAGATGGATACTGGGGAGAAATTGTTCCCTGTGAGGGTGGGGAGGCCCTGGCACAGGGTGCCCAGAGAAGCTATGGCTGCCCCTGGATCCCTGGCAGTGTCCAAGGACAGGTTGGACGGGGCTTGGAGCAGCCTGGGACAGTGGGAGGTGTCCCTGCCCATGGCAGGGGGTGGCACTGGATGAGTTTAAGGTCCCTTTCAACCCAAACCAGTCTGGGATTCTTTGATTCAGGTGCTCAGGAAGGAAGGGGTGGCTGCGCTGCCGCCCTCGCTCGTTCCTCAAGCGCAGCCAATCTGTTCAAACAACCCCCCCCCC
>VZTF01008235.1:282047-311139 GCA_013397755.1 Cnemophilus loriae
CCTGCACTCGCCTGGGAGTGCGGAGCATTAACACCAATCCCCCATCACCTCCCCTCTCCCCGCACCAGCTCCACACTCGTCCCGCATTGTTGCACAAACGAGGGAATTCGGCATCCAGCCACCGGGACTGTAAATCCTGCGAGAAAGGAGCTCGGGAAGCGTGCTTGGCTCCTCTCTCCTGGCAAGCACAGGCGTGTTCCTGCAGCACGGGCTCCTCACGCTCACGGAAGGGGTCCCGGCACACGCATCAGCCAGCGAGTGGAGAGCAGCCGGGGGGGGACGGGGGAGAGAGGCAGCGGCTGAAACGAGGTTCCGAAGGATGCAATTTCCCTTCACCTCCAAAAAATCCCGCCGATTCCTCTGCTGCTACCGTCCCCCTGCACCCTGTGACGCCTGTCAATGCCAGGACTGCAAAGCTCAGAGGACTGAAACATCTGCGCCACCATCAGAACATTCCTGGCTAACGAGCCTGACTGGGGCTGTCCTGCCCCTGTGGGCCGGGTGCCTGAAGGAGACCCCACGCTCGGGGCTGAGAGAGAAAGGTCTTGTCCCCAGGGCTGCGATCCAGGCTCCGGTAGAGACCATTCTCTGATTTGTGTTCGCAGATCTGAGATCTCGGCTGCTGTGATGACAAAATACCCGACCTGTTCCCTGGAGCAGAGAGGGATGCGCGGTGGGGGAAGGCACTGGGAGGCGTGGGGGTCCCAGACAGCTCCCGAGCTCCTCCCTGGGTGTGGGACAGCAAAACCGCTCCAGCTCCGCTTCTGAAAAAGGTGCCACAAGCAGTTTTGTAAGCATGGGAGAAATATCTGCAAGTCAAACCAGGGAAAGGAGCAGTCTGTGGGTAACAAAGGCTGTTCTGGCTGAGAGCCGTGGGTTGGAAACGGCGGAGAAAGCCCGGAGAGAAGAGCACATCAATCCCCTGCTCCTCGGACACTGCTTCGGGAAAGGTGCACTGTTCACACCGAGCAGGGCTTTGGGCAAGCATCAGCTGCTGCTGCGAGAGCTGTGACAGCAGCTCTGGTGCCGGGGCTGGGGCACAGCTCCTCTGCACGGCCGCCGTCAGCCCGAGATGCTGGAGGGAGCCTGTCCAGGGAGGAGAGGAGGCGAGGAAGTGAGTGCGGATGGCCACAGCGGAGCCCTCGGGGTTTTGCCGGAAAGACAAGGTCCCACCCAAGCCGGGACGGGCTAGAGGCGCTCCCGGGCTCCCCAGGGCCCGGAGCTGCCCCCGCTCAGGCTCGGGGTGAGGGGGGCTGGCAGTGCCGCCCCCGCGAAATCAAAGCAGGCGCCACAATAAATTGGAAAAATGTTTTGTGTACAAACAAGATTCGCCACAGGCTGTGCTGGGAGTACTGGAAGATTGACGAGTTGTATAAACTCTGTGTAAAAAATATAGATTTCTCACTTTGAATCTATTCCATGGGACTACTTTCAATCTAATGCTTCAGCTTGAAATTCTAGAATAAAATGATCAGAATCCAGGAAGGAAAGTGGGATTTCTATCACTTTATGGGGCTCAGATGCTAATCTGACAAGGCAGGGATGGACTGAAAGAGATCTAAGGCTCATTTAACTGTGTGGCATCAATGAACGAGCACATCAGGGCTCTGCTCATCCCTTTCCTCGGGCCAGGTGAACGAAACCCCTCTTGAGACAAACCTTTTCCAACTCCACAAAAAGACAAGATTTCCTCTGTATGTCTTTGTGAGGATGAACTTGTTTAACCCCACATTTTGCTCTCTCATCACAATTTTAGGGACTCGCTTCCCGTTCCCTACCGTGGTGATTAAGGCCATTAGTGAGGAGGGTTTGAAATGCAAAGGCCGAAATCTGCGCTGCCATCAGCAAACCCCTCCTGCCGTTCACTGGGGGCTGGAAGGGGAACTAGGCGGGGAAAATCCTGTTTTCAAACAACTGTGCCACTAGGAAAAGGAGGAGAGCAAGATACGGTTTGACTGCATTTTGTGGAGGATCGATAGTGTTCCCTCAAAGGACACACATGCAGATATACAGATATCTATAGATATATATGTAAATACATAAATACATTTACACCAGTGGAATGGGTATTGGGAAAAATATTTCAACCAGAAAGAAATGGAAGAGAAGACTTTATATTCAGCAAACTTCAATAACAAAAGGTCTAATGTATCTTGGAGGCACTGACTTATTTTTCCCGATTTGTTTTCTACCAGTTCAAGAAGAATTTATAAAATACTTTAGTCCTGTCTGCATTCATGCCCCCAAACCAACTTCATCCAAGTTTTTGCTTTCCACTCCAAGCCAGTTGTCAGCACTGATAGAGCCAGCCTGAAATCACTGGAGAAAATCCCACTGACTTCAGGGAAACCAAAATTTACCCACTGATCCCAAAACCCTCAAAAAATCAACTGAGCTTCCCAGCTGGGACTCTGAAGATCCTCAGATCCTTTCTGAGCTGCTGGTTCGTGCTCATCTCCTGCCAGCACAGAACAGACCCTACAGAGGACACAGGTCTAAACCAGCTCTGAGCCACATTTTTGCCCGAACTGTTGAGTTTTACACTTCTGGCTCCAGCGGTGCCAGGTGTAGCCCCTTTTTCAGTCCCCTCCAGGGTCCCCAGAGTGGCCACTGCTGCTCTGAGGGTGCGGATGCTCCGTGCCCTGCAGAGACCTGCTGAGGGACACAGCGGATGCTGCACGGGCTCCAAGAGCAACTGGAACAAGAGCATGTGAAACAAATCCATTGGGGGATATTAAATCCAAGGACAGCCCTGTCAGCTCAGGAAGTCCTTGGGATTCTAATTGCTGGAAGCTGGGAAAGTGGACTGGGAGAATCTCACAGAGTTCTTGCCGCCTTCTGGTGCTTTTATCTCAGCATCTCCTGTTGGCTCTGGCAGAGGCTGCACCAGAGGCTGCACTTTGGTCTGAGCCAGCACAAGCATTTCTGTGATCCTACACTGCCCAGATTTTCCTTTAGCATTTTGCCAAAGTTTTCTCCCCTTTTTTCCATAATAGCAATGAGTTTAGGGTTGGTTTTTTTTCTGACTGCTGATGCTGTTTGGGGAATTCTCTCTCCCTTGAGCACAATAATCTGCACCAGTTATGCAATACGTTGTTAACATGGGTTTTGGCAAGCTTTGATTTCACCCAAATTCATATCAGACCCTCCTAGGACATTCAATGATTTTTGTTTTCTTAAACAACAAAACCTCCTTTCTGAGAAGTTTCTTGCCAGCTCCGCCTGGAGGGTTCACCTGGATCCTGGACTGACACGAAGCAACAGTGTCCTGGGTTTATTGATTTATTGTCTTTCCTCCAGTCAGTAAATAATTAATTTACACACCCAGCTCTGCAGCAGTGATGCCAATGGAACGATGCAGAAGGGTGGGAATATGGTTGTAAGATGCAAAGGAATTTCCACAAAGGAACTTTCTCAGTAACTTGACTGATAGAGGCAGCAATAAAGCAGCAATAAATAGCAGTAAAAGCAGACACGCCGTTCCTCAGAGTGGAGAAAGGAGATATCTCCTCACTACAGAAAGGTGGATGATGGGCCTGGGCTGTGATTTAGAAGTGATCTCTGAAAGGAAATCATTTAATGGCATGGCAGCAAAGGCAGCTCAGCCATCAGCAGGAGGAGGCAGGGCTGTTGTTTCATCTCCTGGAACACATCAAAGGCTGCTCAAATCCCAAACCCAGCCCTGCAGGGATTAAATGGAGCAGCTTCACTCAACAGCAGCTCTGTCATGGAAAGCAAATCCCTCCCTGTGCAGGAGACCCGGCCACGAGCCACGTGTTCACTGGAATTGCACCCAAAGCCTGTCCCTGGAGACCCATTTGACAGGAGCTTGTGCAGGGCGGGCTCCCCTCAGGGGAACCAAGAGACTCACACTGCAGCACACGTAGGATGCCCCGATCAAACGGTCTGGGGGGGATTTGGGGATATCAGCTGCCAGAAGAAGTAACATCAACACTGTCAACTTATGGAAAACTGGCGTGGAGAGAACGAAACCCCAAAGGGACCTGGGAATTCTCTAATGTCTGGGAAATTGCTGCAGGAAAGTGGAAAGTATTTGTGAAAGAAATTGGAGGAGCTGAAACTGAAATTCCTCTGGTCATGGCTCAAACAGAGGAAAGAAAATCTTTG
This sequence comes from Cnemophilus loriae, assembly GCA_013397755.1. Lineage (NCBI taxonomy): Eukaryota > Metazoa > Chordata > Aves > Passeriformes > Corvidae > Cnemophilus > Cnemophilus loriae. The sequence goes on from VZTF01008235.1 coordinate 286,176, forward strand.
GCAGCATTGTGGGAAGGAGCATCGAGAGGCCAGGACAGCAAGAGAAAATGGAGTTGGGTAATTGCAGCACCACATAAATGCTGGCAATTAGGAGAAAGCCCTAAAGGAGCTGGGCCAGTGGGAAAGATCAGTGTTTGGGGAGCTCTGAAAGCACAATGGGAGAAAAGTGGAGACTGATCCTGGTGTGCCACCATGTAAAACAGAGCCCAGATATTTTTGGCATGAGTCAGAACCGAAGGTGGAAGTGAAATGAACACAAAGCTGTCGCTGGTGCCAGGACTTGGCTCTGGGTATTCGAAGGCTGGAGCCTTTCAGGAAGGGGCTATGGGTGCCTCTGCTGCCCCACACTCAGCTAGGGACAAACTCCTGAGGCCCAAAAGCCTGGCAGCTCTGCCTGAGAACATCTGGAGCAGGGCTGCAGACAAGCGGAGCAGCCAGAATCACCAGGGGCTGGAAGGGCTTCAGGAAAGGAGCAGAGGCAGAGAACAGCACGGAGCAGCCCGAGGGCCGGCAAGGGTGCTGACAAAAGCCGGAGGTGACTCCAGGTGCCATCGGCTCCTTTGCGGGGCAGGGAAGTGGAGAAAGGGAAGGTGAGATCAGCCGGGAAGGTGAGATCAGCCGGGCAGTTTCTGCTGCTCACAGACGTCTCGGTCCTTTGGAAAGGGTGGCTGCCGCCTCCGATGGACTCCGACCCCAAGATATACACAAAGTAGAGGAAATCTATTTTTAGTCTCGACAAAAGTGCTAGTAAAGAAAAAAAGTTAGAAAGACAATTGCTTCCTGTTTAGCGCTGGTGGTGGGAGGGAGATCCTGCCGGGACGCTGAGGCTGGGCGGGAGCTGGGGCCGGGGAGGGTGGGGAGGGCAGAGGCGTCTGTGGGGTGAGGAGGAGCCATCTGGGGATGGAGACAAGGAAAGTGCTCCCAGCTCCTGAGAGCCCCCTCGCTGGGCTGGTGGTCCCTGCCCTGGATTCCCGAGGGAGCGAGGGACTCGAGCTTCTGCTCCTTTGGGACTCCCGGTGCCCACAGGCTTTGGGCTGAGGTTAAAAGACTCAAGAGAGACGTGAGTCTAAGAAGAGAAATTGCAAAGCAACTTTCATACTCAGCCTCAGATTGATTGAAGACTTATCCCTCTGAAAATTCCAGTTCTTGGGAAAATCAGTCGGATTTACAGCAAGAGAGAAGGTTCTGTGGCAGCCAGAGGGGCGTAAACACCGATTAATCTCTTCACCTTCAAAGTGCTTTTGTGCTTCCACCAACAAACTACATGTGAGATGGTAAATTAGGAACCCAAAATGAAACCCACAGCATTTTCTTCAATGAACTTTCTCCAAGTCGAATCTACTTCCTCTTTTTAAGACCCTAGCACTGACATTTTTGATGGCATTTAATGTTTTTCAAAAGCAAGACAATTATCTTTAGAAATCAGCTTAAAATGCACATTTTTCTATTTTAGGAACAGCACAAACTGCAACTCTTTCCGGGACAGTGTGTGTTCCTTCTGCTGCACCATTAAAAATCCATCCTGGATGTCAGCAGCTCATTATTCTGGCAAGTGGCTTTACTTCCCCTTGTGCCTTTTCCACATCACACACACTCAAAAGGAGGAAGATGCGGCAGTTTTTCTCCTGCAAATACAGACTGGAAGGGTCGGGATGGATCCCCGTGGGTGGATTTGGTGACATACAGGATATTTTCAGCTCCTTCCTGGCACACAGTGAAAGAGAAAATACAAAGGAAAAGAATCATCCTGGTAACCCAACCAACAAAACACTCACTTAATTTCTACCCGGAGTTCACGTCAGGAAATGAAATCCTAACACGTTTGTGAAATTGCAACAATGTATTTGCAAAGAAGCTGAGGAAAAGCGGGGATGTGTCCTGCCGTGGGTGCCGCGTGCTCAGGTGAGCCCTGCTGAGACGTAGCCCAGGATCTGCACGGTGCTGGGGTAGCTCTTGCGCATCCCCATGCAGCGCTCCTGGTCGATGAACAGGGAGTTGTTCTTGACCACCAGGTCGTGCTCCAGGACCCCCTTGGAGCGCACCAGCATCTGCAGCATGTCCTCGGAGGCCCGCAGGCACTGGTGCAGGTTCCGCAGCGTCTCGTTGATCTCGTTGACCTCTTGGACAAGGCTGCAAAACAGCGGGACCCCGTCAGAACCCACCACGGGCGTGGTGTCCATCCAGATGGGCCCTCTGGGCACAGGATTTCCCCCATCAGCACACTCAGGCTGATTCCAATACCCCTGGTATGGCAGAGCCAAGGGCAGAGCTCCTCCCGACCTGCACGGGGAGGAGTGGAGAAGTTTGTTCCAAAGCTCTGGATACGTTCAGCCACGTCTGCCAGAGCAGCTCGTGCCACTGGGAACAGGGATGAGCAGCTGTGGTTTCCCGTTTCTATTTGGGTTTGAGGCTCTGTGGGTTCACCCTCCTGGATTTCCCCGAGCAGGGGTCCTGCACAGGAGGCACACAGCAGGGCAGGACACTGGGATAGGCTAGAGGGGAATGTGGAACAAGTGGAGGATGGAAAACCAGTGGCATGTGAGATGCTGAACCAACTCTGGGGCTGGGTTTAAATCACTTTGAAAAGGGAATTATGCTGGACTCGGCCATGGTGCCCAGCCTCCGTCATGGCTGCAGAGCTCTCCCAGCACCCCAAGGCTGGGACACCTGCTCAGTGCTTTAGATTCTACCAGGGCACTTGTGGAAGGAATATTTAGGGAAAAAAGGCAATTTTGTCATGCAGAGATGCTCCTGAGCGACCCCCCGAGCCCTGCAGCCCGGCCTCACCGGATCTGGGCAGCATCCCGGCACAGCTCCACGTTGGGTCTCCTCGTGCGCTCATCCAGCCGGGTCTGAGCCACCTTCAGCTGAACCTCTTTGTCCCTTATGGTCTTCTGGATGACTTGGATCTTCGTCTCGATCTGGAAGATTTCCTGCCGTGTCTGGGGTGAAACAAACACAGGTGTCAATGAAAAAATATCTTCTCAAGTGATCACATCATTCCCTTTTCTTCTGCTTGTGCAGAAAAAACCTCAAGTTCAATGAACAGCCCCCGGGCTCAGGCTGCTGTTGCTCTGCCACATCAAGGCACAGATCCAGCAGACTTCTCAGGGAAAATCTCTTTGCTCTTGCTGTCACATCGGAGGAGATTTAGGAGCAGAGGAGGTTTAGGAGCAGTGGTGGATCTATTGATTACCAGCTTCCCAAAATTGCTGTTTGCAAGAACGGATCATCCATCAGCTAATAGAGGGAAAGGTTTTAATGGCTCCTCATTTAAGGATGTGGCATCAGCCCCCAGTGCTGCAGCCTTAACCTCTCTGAGCCCTTTCCAGGAAGCTTCCCATGAATCCTCCTGGTCCGAGCCAGTCTCATCACTGATGTCCCCTTCCTGTGCCTGGCAGAGCAGGGCAGGGAGCCCACGGAAAACTGCCCATCCCTTGGGATGAAGTTCCTACGGCAGCAGCAGCGGCAGCGGCAGCGAGGGTGGGGTCGGGTACCTTGGAAAACTGCGTCTGGATCTTGCTCTTGGCGTTGGCGGTCTCGGTGATGCGGCTGGTGAAGGCGTCGTTGACTTTGCTGAACTGGCGCCACATCTCGTCGGCCGTGCCCATGAGGAGGCTCTCGGTGCTCGCCCGCAGCTTGGCCGAGGTCGCGCGCGCGCTCTGCGAGCGGAAGATGTTGTTGTCCGTGAACCTGGCCCACGTCTCCGGCACTGAGACCCTGCGGGGGGAGAGGACAGGCCCTTGGCAAAGCCGCGCTGGTGAACCTGGCTGTAGATTGATGCAAATGAAATTTATTCTCTTAATTAAATCACATGGAAGTGAAACATCTGGACCCTGTTTGTTTGATGATATTTATCAAATGAGGGCGTGTTCGCAAAGATAGCTTGTGAAAGCTCAGATAAACAAAAGATTCTCCCATAAAAAACACAGATTCCAATTGGAGCTCCTATTTACACCTTCGAGGCATTAAGTGCCAAGGAATTCCCGGCCTCACGAGGACACACAGATTCAGTCAATTCCTTTTGCTCACAGCCCATCTCAGTCTCCCACTAAACCAAAAGAGCTTTAGATCCCACTCCATTCCCTGTCTGTGCATTTGGGATGAAGTTCCTGCCTGTGCACTAGTCCAGAACAAGGTCAACAAAAGACTTAAATACCACATAAGCTCCATTTAAAACCTGCTGATTCTCGGCACATTTTACCCCTCTCTGAATTTTAGCCTCAATCCTTTGCAACCCATTTGCCTGTCTAAATATGTCTGAGCTCTACTGTGAATAATTATTCAAACTATTAGAAAATTGTCGTAATCTGTGCCTCTCCATAAACTTCATGGGTGTGTGTGAGCAGATTTATTCTCTCAGCCCTTTGCCACTCAGGGCATCCCTCTGTGAGTGCTGGGTTCAGTCACTGCGCATTTACTGCAGAGCCAAAGCCGAACTCCTGGCACCCAAAAGCAGCTGAACCCTGTCCCAGGACCATGCTCTCATTTCTTTATTTTCTGGGTCATTTCAGCTCCCTGCCAGGCCCTCTCCATACAGGAGTAAGCCCCTAGACTTTCCATCAGTGAGAAGCACTCAGGCAAGCACTGAGACATCTTTGAAAATGCAAGAACTTAATGAGCTGTGCAGAGGTGCTGGGCTGAATTCGTTTGCAGGCTGAGCTCTGAGTCCTGATCTAATGTTTAATTAGGCTGGCCTCGCTTTCGCCCGCCGGCTGTTCAGCATCCAGCTGAAAGCAGAGGGTTCTTCTCCCCCTGGAGAGCCCAGAGGGAAACGACCCCTCAGAGCTGGGTGTCTCCAGGAGGGATGGATGTGCCTTCAGAGAGGTCCGGGAAATCCCAGCTCCGTGCCCAGGCCAGGCTCTGTGCCCGCCAGGGCCCCCAGTGCTCACGTGGCATCGATCCTCTCCACGCCCTTGAAGTAGTGGATGCCTCTGGAGGTGTTCTTCAGCTGGTAGCACTTGCTGTCGATGTGGTGGCCCATCTGCTTGTCAGCCAGGTCCTTCTCCAGCTCCTGCCGGGCCTCCTTGTTGCACCTGGAGCACACAAGCAGCAGCCTCAGCCGGGATGGAGGCGTGGGATGGTTTTCTGCCCATCCCGCTCCCTGCAGCTCCTCCGTGCTCCCGGAGCATCCCTGCCTGCCTCCCACGGAGCCTGCAGGGCTTTAACCTGCAGGGAGTGCGTGCAGCAGGGAGCTGCTGGGGGGCACAGCACCGCTGCAAATGCACATCAGCCCTGCAGCAAGGTCCCAGAGCCCTCCTTACATGAGCTGGGCATTCACTGTGTCCAGGCACTGCTGTAACCTCTCCCGGCAGGACCTGATGATCTTGATTTCCTGGGCAAAGGCAGAAACCCATCAGCGTCGGTGCTCTGACATCCTGGGCACTCCTCCCCTCAGGCTCCTCCAGCCTCGCACACAGCAAGAACTTCCCTTTCCCCCACAGCAAACAAGGGGTGCAGGAAGGGACCCCCAGCCCCAGTGCACCCACTTGTGCAGCTGAGCCATGCCCAGGGACCCGGAGGGGACAGGAGGGGGCTCTGGCCATGCCCAGGGACAGGCAGGGGACAGGATGGGACTGTGTGGTCATGGTCGGAGCCTCTGAAACCACTTTCAGGGTGGGTTCCCAAGTATTTTCATCTTGATATCCATGGCCAGGGCTGTTCTCCATTACAAGGAGACAGGGCTGGATCCTGACCTGACATGTACGAGCACAGTGGTACCCTGGGCCAGCAGTGCCACGCATCTCCATCCCCAGGCCTGGGGCATTTTCCTTCCCACAAGAAATCCCATCCACATGGGACAAGAGGACTTTGGTGTAAACCCCCAGTCAGTTCCAGGCAGGGTTCAGCTCCCCTGGAGGAAGGCTCGTGTTGCTCTCAGCTCCCTTGACTTCAGCACAAGCCTTTTGCCCCCGTGAAGGTTTCCAGAGGCAGGTGATCAGTGCTCCAAACCCAGGGATTTTCAACCCCTCCTGTCTGCAGAAGCCAGCTGAAAGCACAGCCTAAATGCATCTCAAACACTAAGAAACCCAAATGGCATTATGGAGATACCAGCTCTGATAATTTTCCTAAACCCTCATGACCTTTAAACTAATCCTTTAATTTTTCAGAGCCTGACTCATAACAAAAAATCTTCTAAGAGAGCAGTGGCTTCACAGGCCCAGGGGCTGCAATTTCCTTCCCAGTTTTGTGAGGCTTTTGCAGTAATTCTATTTTGCTGTACACTGCATTAGGATCCCATTTGCTGTGCCGTGTTTGCTTTTAATTCATGATTTAAAGCAGCCTAGATAAAGGCAGGCAGGAGTGCAGGTTTTTCTGATTTCTATCAAATCCATTGCCTGAGCACACAGAGCAACAGTCCTGCTGCAGCCACTCCGCGCAAAGCAGAGCTGGGGGAAGTGTAATTAATATCTTTTATTAGCCCAACTAATATAGCTGGGAAAGCACACAAGCTGTCGGGCACACCCTGCCCTCTCCGTCTGTGTGTGTAATATACAGAATGTGCTATAGATACAGAGACAGATCATGTAAATAAAGAGAGACCTGTGCTGGCAGGACCATCTCACAGACTCCTCGAAGAGCGACAGAGGACCCTGATATGCCACACAAACCCAGCTGGTTTCCAGCTCTTCCTTCCTCTCCCAAGGACATGGTGCTGGGTGGAACACCAGCCCCTGCCCCAGCAGGTTTGGAGAGTTGAAGAATTCAGCACCTCACCAGCACTGAAGAGCCAGTGAGGGAACAGGGCTGCCAAACTTGTTTACGGGAGTTTATGTAAAAATAACTTTGACACAGGATGTGTGCTGCCAAACTCACTGTGATGAGCTGTTTCTCCACGTCATCACTGACCAGGTCGATTCCCATCCTCTTCTCCCGATTGAGCAAACACTTGTGAGCGACCTGGTGAGGACATGTCGTGACATCAGTGCTGGCTGCAGGGGCAGGGCTCCCTGCAGGGATAGTGCCCATGTCAGGGAATGCAGGAAAAGAAAATATAGGTGGGCACAGGATGGAAGCCTGGAAAAAGCTGCTCGAGGCAGCTGGGTTTGCTGACAACAGCAGCCGAGTGCAACATCAGCACGGAATCAATGGGAGGGAGCCCACGTGTCCCTGGGCCACCCCAGCTGAATGCAGGGACCTGTGTCAGGCTTGGTGCTGACCTCCCCAGAGCCCCGTAGTAAGACACGGGCTTTTGTGTCCTAAACCAGGATTCTGGATACAGAAATATTTGGTTAAACAAACACTGCAGTGATGTGCTCAGCATGTGCTGGAGGGGGATGCAGCAGATGCAGGGGATTTGTTTATCACTGACTCAACTAATGGGCTCTTCATGAAAACTTTCCAACATCACAGAGCTGAGATGAACTTTATGAGAGATTTGAGTGGCTGCAGATGTTTGGGTGGGGGGTGGAGGGTCCCTACCTGGAAGGGGCCCTCGGTGTCGGCCAAGGCTCTCTCCAGCCGTTTCTGCATGTCCGCCAGGGAATTGGTCTCCCTGATCATGGCATCCAGCTCGATGCAGAGCTCGGACTTCCAGTACTCTATGTCATTGACGCGCTCTCCCAGGTTCTTGGTGCTCTCCCCTTGGGTCCTCTTGGCCTGCTGGTACACGTCCTTGATGGCGCGGGTCAGGTCGGCGCGCAGGCGCTCCGCGTTGTGCCGCGTGGTCTCCGACTCCTTGTAGTTGGTCATGTTGGACCTGTGCCAGTCATCCAGCGTGTGCCGGGTGAAGACACCATTGGGTCTCTCGGAAATAAAAGGAACTATCTTGGTGGGGGGAAGCCCTGGGAAGCTTTCAGTGAGGGGAGCCAAGGTGGGGTTGAGGGCAGCTGCTTTGTAGTAGGAGTTGGGCATCCATGGCATGCTGAAGCTCTCGGGATGATAGGGAATGCGGTTCTTGTAGCTGGCGGCCACGGTGCTGGTGGCTGGCAGGACCTTGGGGGGTGGTGGCCGTGGCTGGTTAAACTTGGCTTTTAAGGGATAGCCGTAGAGTTCCATCCTGGAATGCTGCTGGTGCGGGTCCTGCACAAAGGAGGCACAGGGAAATCTCGCTCAGAAAGTTCCTGTCCTTGTGGTACCTCTTACAGCAACACCCGACTTGTGATGGGACCAGCCCTGCCCAGGGCACCCACACAGCCCCTAAATCTCCTGAATGTAAAACCCCTCTGACAGCATCTCAAGCATTTGGATAGGGAGGGATTTGATACCAATTTTACTGTTGGTATCTTGTGTCAGGTCTTGAAATGAGGAGAGAAACAAATCATGGCTGCTTAGGAGGATGACAGATCTTACACCTTCGTTTTCCTTATTCCTTAATTCCTTATTTCCTGTTATTCCTTCACCTTTTCTGTCAATCTAATGACCTCCCGTGTGAGGGTGGGGAGGCCCTGGCACAGGGTGCCCAGAGAAGCTGTGGCTGCCCCCCTGGATCCCTGGCAGTGTCCAAGGCCAGGTTGGACACTGGGGCTTGGAGCAGCCTGGGATAGTGGAAGGTGTCCCTGCCCATGGCAAGGATGCTCTCTTCCAAGCCAGGCCAGCGAGTCTCATCCCAGGATCCAGCCTGGCCAAAGGCTTTGGGATGGGCAGTGGGACACTGTCTTGGGGTGACACTCACACCCTCAAATTCAGCACAAAAGCTTTCACAGGTGTGACTGGCTCAGAGTCACTTTGGCAGAACCGAGGATGAGACGTCTGTGCTCAGCTCCAACAAACCCTGCTGCGTGTGCTGCTCCCACAAACCAGGCATTCCAGCCCTTTGTCCCTGCTGGGGACAGGCCACTGCCATTCCCTGCCTCTGTGCCACTTATTTATACCTGGGGAGCAGCATCTGGAGAGTGGGAGATGCTTTCCCTGGCTCTCACCCCTACAAATAAATCCTTCCCCTTCAGACACTGACAGACAAGTGTTTAAGAGAGAAAAAACCTCTGGGAATGGACTGGATTACTTTTCCACACATTTCCAGCTGAAATAAATGCCTTTGCATCCCCCTGGGGATACACCACGCCAGGGTGAGAGTTTCCAGCACCCCTGGACACAGGCACGCCCTGGGAGCTGCTGCCCACCCAGTCGCGGATGTTTGGGGGATGGAGGAGGGTTTGGGGCCGGGGACAGTACCGGCTGTGCTGGTCCTCCCTCCTGGTGAAGCACAGCTCCCCCTTGGCTGCGAGTGCGGGGTGAGCTCAGGGCTGGGGGCGCCCGGGGGCGCCGCTGCTCATCACTGGCTGCTGTGGTGGTGCTGGCACTGCCCGGCTCTGCCCTGCTCTGCAGGGCCCCGTTGCTATGGACAGGGGGTTCCGTGGCCAGTGACCACGTTCTGGGGGGGTTCTGTGACAGTGACCGGGCTCTGTGACCCGTCCTGGCCATTGACCCGCTCTGTAATGGCCACAGCAGTGCCTGTTGGGCAACACAGGGTGCTGGGTGGGCAACCTGGGGCCAGCAAACACCTCCCAGGGCATCCCAGTTCCTGCCCTGAACCTCCTGCCCTGCTGGGCAGCTTTGTGCAGGTGTTGAGTGGCTGGATAATGCTCGTGGCCACCTGACTTAGGTAAGTTGTCTTGCAAGGATCCTTATGGGTTCCTTCCAACCTGGCATATTTTATGGTCCTATGAACTCAGTGCCCTCAGTGGGCAACCCAGTGCCACCCCAGTGTCCAAGGCCAGGCTGGATGGGGCTCTGAGCACCCTGGTCTGGTGGGAGGTGTCCCTGTCCATGGCAGGGGGTCGGAGTACTTGAGCTTTAAGATCCTCTCCAACCCAAACCATTCCAGTCAGGAACTCAGTGCAGACTCTGTGTAACCCAGTGTCAACACTGGGCAACTTGATCCCATCCCTGGGCACCCCCAGTGTCATCAGTGGGCAGCTCAGTACAGCCCTTGTGCATCCTAGAGCCTCACTGGTGCTCCTGGGCCAGCCAGAGCCTTGCTGGGTGGGTGGGTGCCCCAGGGTGGGGGTGCTGGCACCCCAGTGAGATGTCCCCAGGAGCCCCTGCCAGCACCAGGGTGACAAGCACCAGTCACCCAGTGACACTGGGAATATTTCTGGGAATGCTTTCTCAGTTCTCTCTGGCTTCAGCCTGGGGACAGGCAGACAGAAGGAGCTGAGGAGGGATGTTGGGGGTGAGCCCAGGCATTCCAGCTCATCCAAGGGGGTCTCTCCCCAGCTTTTGGGAACACCATCCAGCTCTGCTGTGGCAGCTTCCATGTCTCGCTTTATCCAGAGGAATATTTTCATTTTCTTCACTTCCCAGCTGTGTCCATGGCTCATCAAGGACCCAGGCTGGTGTTTGTGCCCTCTCAGAGCCTCAGTTTTTCCCGATTCTCCCAACTCCTGCAGCTGCAGACTGGGACTGCACCGAGGGGTTTCCCAGGTCCTGGTGATGCAGTGACCCCCTGGCCACCCCTCCTGGGCTGGGGTCCCCGAGGCAGTTCTGCCTCTTGCCAAAGAGTGACAGAAGATGGAACCCAAAGTGCCTCGTGTACACAAAGTGCAGCACATCTTCATTTCACTTTGAACACACGTCCTGCTTCAGTCGGGTGAGGAGTCAGCTTCAGCAACCTGAAACAAAACATTCAGCACCTAAGTTGGTTTCTCTACAGCCAAACCAGATAAATAATTGCAGTTACAGCCCACCAAGCTCTGTCCCCCAGCAGGACTCCCTCCCACCCTGGGAGCAGCCCAGCTCTCTGCTTCTTGCACACTCCCAGCCCCAGCTCAGCTCTCACGCCCTGCCCGTGGCTAATTCTGTTCAGATGAATCACTGCCCGACCAGGGACACCACTAATTGTGGGAGGCAACCACAGAGCTTTTGAAGCATTTGCTAAATTAGGCAACAATAATTCGATAATGTTGTAAATGGCCCGGGGTGCTCTGGGAAGCCCAGGCAGGACCTTCCAGGGCAGTGCCACAAACAGAGGGGCAGCGGGGACGTCACAGTGGGCCAAGGTTTGGTCCCACCAGAATCGCAGAATGGCCTGAGCTGGAAGGGACCCACAAGGATCATCGACCCCTGGCCCTGCACAGACACCCCAACAATCCCACCCTGGGCATCCCTGGCAGCGCTGTCCAAACGCTCCTGGAGCTCTGGCAGCCTCGGGGCCGTGCCCATTCCCTGGGGAGCCTGGGCAGTGCCCAGCACCCTCTGGGGGAAGAACCTTTTCCTAAAATTCAACCTAGACTTCCTCTCACACATCCTAGAAACTGCAAAGATAGGAGAATTGGCACAGGTAAAGCAGTCAAATACCACAAGTGACTCTCAAGTAGCTGCCAAGTGCGCAGTCTATGATCCCAAAATCCCAAATCTCTGAGTACCACACAGAATTAAACAGGCTGTTTACACCGCCACCACTTATTCGAGTAATTAAACGTGGTTCCTTAATTCTGACTACAACTCCAACAGCTGCAACATCACTAAAATTACAAACTGTCCCCACCCAGTTGTGCTGGGGCACATCCAGTTTGGATGGACACGTGAGGACACAGCTTGTGCTGAAGCCTCGACCAGTTAAGCTCAGAATCAAAAAACAAAACCAGGGTGAACCTGTGAAGCTGATGGGAAGCAGAGGTGCCAGTTCTCAGCACGGCAGCCCAGGCTGACCAAACTGGAATTTCAAGGGATACATTTAGACACCTGAGTACAAAATCTACTGCCAAGAGCTGTCAATCTTTCTGTCACAGCCCTACATTCTGGCTGTCTATTAATACAGCATTACACTGGCTCAGAAGCTGCCCTGCTGAAAATACCCAGATCCAGATCCTTTACAGCATCCCCTGTGAGCCTGCACGTACCCAGAACAGCCCAGTCACACTTTCACTCACGTTTGAATATTCCTCTGTCTCCCATAAACGCTGCACCTGCCTGAAAGGGATCAACTGTTCATCCACAGAACCACAGAATCTCAGAGTCAGTTGGGTTGGACGGGGCTTGGAGCAACCTGGGACAGTGGCAGGTGTCCCTGCCCATGGCAGGGGTGGGATGAGATGGGCTTTAGGTTTCTTCCCAACCCAAACCATTCCATGATTCTCTGAGATGACTTTCACCTCTGAACATCAGGCTCTTAACAGAGAGAGAAAGCAATAAAGAGATCAAAACTAAACCTAAAGTAGACCAAGAGTAGACTGGCAACTGAATTATTCAGTCTAACCAGCGCAGCACTTGACTGAGCTTTCCAAACAATAAATGTGGCATGAATAAATCATCACAAATCCCTCCCCGAGCTCTCGTGATGAGTCACAACCACCAAACCACAGATGCTCAGGGCAGGCTCTGCTCATCCCCAAGGTTAAGCCTGGGATCACTCCTGTAATTACAGCACTGGTGACCTCAGAAAATGTCATCATTTACTGCTGATGTTCTCGGCAGTGCCCAGGAATCATCAGAAATGAAAAACCGAGTTCAGGAAGAGCCTCCCTGCAGCCTCTTCAGTCCCTCCTGGGCTGGGGGAGCTCTGGGCTTTGCTCTCTGCATTGGTGGCACTGCGCAGTCCCGGGCAGTGGGAAGGTGTGCTCTGAACTGCGTCCAACAGGCCAAGGGGCTCTCACACGCAGAATCACCCAGCTGCACACACCACCGGGTGTAGGAGCAGGAGGAGACAGCTCCGTGCACCCCCTGACTCACAGCCACATCAAAGGTGCAGACACTGGCCCGAGAGGGGAACACAAGCCCAGAGCAGGGGGTGCAGAGCATCCACCACGGCTCTGCCCCCTGGGATCTGACAGGAGCCCGTGAGGAGTTTGGACCTTCCATCCAAGCTCACACAAGGTCACAGCTCAGGGTCACCTCCTTGGCACACGGAAAAGGCCTCGTGAAACCACCCCCAGCTATTCTCCTTTGTCTGTCCCACCTTGCTGTAGCCCTTGATTATCAAACCTTCCACCCACCCTGGGGCTGACTTCTTCCCAAGAAGACCAGGCAAAAACTGCTCCAATAACTGATGGAGGGAGAAAAAGGGAAATGAACCCAGTGAAATATCCCACCTGTGAAAGCATTTAACCATGTGCTATTTATTAACATCAGCCCCATTATTTCAGGGCAGTTTAAACACAAAATTCAAAAGTGAGTCCCAGCACCTGAGGTCTCTGAGTAGAAGTGGATGGCTCTGGTGATTGATGCTCCACGCATGCTTTAGTGCTCAGCGGCACTGAGTTATTGGTGGCCTCTCCTTGCCTTACACACTCCTCATTTCAGAGCCAGATGTGAAAGCAATTAACACACTGAGAGGACTCTCTTTAAGTCTGTGGGGCTTTTTATAAGTTACTGTTTATTTCTGGACCTCCTTTCTTGAGGTGAATTTTGGCAGACAGCTCCAGGGCTGGTTTATGTCATGACTGGCCATTGTTTAAAGTTTTTTATTGCTTTGGCAAAGGGCTTGCATTGGAAAAGGGAGGCAGAGTTACTGTATTTTTTTCCCTGTCATCGTACTCAGGTTATGATTCCACAGACAGCAAAAGGATCAAAATGTCTGCAGAGCTGATAGGAACCACCCCAGCTCCTGCTCCTCAGGAAACAGTAAGGGCTGAACACAATCCTGGTGTGGAAGGGCCCAGAAAGCTCATCTGGGAAAAAACCAAACCAACATTCATGGAAATTGCTTCTAAAAAGAAAGGAAGAAAAAAAATCATGGAATGGTTTGAGTCGGAAGGGACCTTAACGATCCTCTAGTCCCAACCCTCAAAATCTCTCCCCTCACTTTTCAGCTCCCCTTGAGCACTGCCAAGGTGCTCCCTCCGTGGTCATTCCAATGTCCCAATATCCCATCCATCCCTGCCCTCTGGCAGTGGAAGCCATTCCCTGTGTCCTGTCCCTCCATCCCTTGTCCCCAGTCCCTCTCCAGCTCTCCCAGTGCCCCTTTAGGAACTGGAAGGACTCGGCACATGGCATGGGCTCCCAGAGGTGTGCTGGAATCCTTATCCCACGGGAAGTGTTTTTTCCCTTGTCTCTGTGGAGGGTTCATCCCTCAGAAAGTGCCAGAAGCAGGAAGGAGCCAGCCAGGCTGGCCCAGCCCTTCCCACACTGCAGTCCTGGCCTGAGCTCCCCTCCTTGGCTTGGTTTGCCACAAACAAGCACCAAAAGGTTTCAGGTTTGCAGCCTGGTGGAGCTCACATTTTTCCACCTGATTATTTCCCCTCTTTCCGGAGCATGAGATTCAGCTCCTGGGGGCTCATCAGGGGTTGGCTGAGGGAGCTTTCAGATTTGGGAGTTTGTGGTTTTGTTACACCCACCTGGAGTTTTATTTGAGAGGGGCCCAAATTGGCCAAACCCAGTGGGTTTTGCCTGGTTTTAGACCAACATTTTTCAACCCACCCGAATAAATAAATCATCTCAGTTGTAAAGCTGGGCTATAAAACAGAGCCAGTTCATTCACTTGCTTATACATTTAGTATCATAATGGCAGGGGGTGATTCTGCCCCAACATTTCCTCTTTCTGCCCCTTGAGAGCTGAGGGAATCATCACAACCAGCTCCCATGGGGACACTTTTCCTACGGACATGAATTGGGACAAATGCCACCCTCCACCAGGCACACGCAGCCCTCAAAATGCTGTTTTCAAACTAAAGATGCAATTTGGTAAAGCCAAAATCAGGATATTTGAGGTCTGGCACATGCTCATGAAAACCCTGGGATGATGTTATTTAGTGCTGAGCATCACCAGAGTCCAGTTACAGATTTGTGGGGAAAGCCCAGTCCAAATGCGACACTAAAGCTGCACAGAAAGGGCTCCCAAAAGCTCTGGGATGGATGGACCAGGAACAGGTACAAGCTGTGGGAACTGGGAAGGTGCAGCTGGAACCTCCAGGAGATGTTGAGCTCCCGGCTTCTGAGGGTGTTTATAACTTGGGAAATTGAAATTCCACTGCCAGCACTTACAGGAAGGAAATGAGGTGGAAGGAGCTGCCTGGGCTGTCAGATTTTATTGTTTTGTTGGGACTTCCATGCAAATTCGTGGTTTTCTTAAAGCCACAACTCTGGGGCCATGAAGCTGTTTGAGAAACTCATCTCTCATGCCGAGATTCCTCTCTGAAGCTCCCATTTGCAGAGAAAAGGTGACCCCCAAAGGGGAATATCCAAGTCAAAAGTGTTCAAATGGTGCAAAACTGTACTTTCCAGGGAAAAGGGGTGGGAATACAGACTCCATCCCTCCAATCTCTTGTTGAACTCCATGGAGCCTGAGGTACTCCAGCACTGCACTTTTTAAACTGGAAGAGATGGCAATAAGAGACTTCCCTACCCAGACAAATCCCTCCAGCCTGGCAGCTCCGGATCCAGGATAACTCCCACCGGAAGAAAGGTCACGCTGCCCAACACCACTACTCCCAAGGGATGCCTTTGCTCCTCTCAGTGGGGACACGGAGCCTGGCTAGAGCATCCTCTCCCTGCCTGGAGCACGGCCCCGCTGGCTCTGCTGGCCAAGTGGAAGGACAGCAGTGATCTCCACTGCAGGGGCCAGCAGGTCCCCGTGGAACAGCTCCATCCACCCCAGGAGCCCCCAGCCCAAGGAGCAGCTCCGAGCCACCTCCGTGGGGTTGGATGCTCCAGGGACAACCACCCCCAGTCAAAGCTAAACCCCACCACTTCCCAATTCCAGCCTGTCTGGGAAAGCACTCGTTTCCCCCAACCCCTTTTCCTCCTGGCAGCATCCTGCCCTGCCATGGGGAAGGGCTATTCTTAGGGATGTCTATTTTGGGTTGGAATGCTGGAATTAAGATCCTTCCTTCCTTTAAAGAAAATACGCCTGATGATATTTAAAAGCTTCACCCCAGCTTGAAGGCTCACCTCCGGCTGCTGAGCGAAGCAGATTTATTTGTTAGTTTAACATTTACCGGAGGCTGGGATGATCCCAGCTCCACCAGGACCACCCAAACACCCTCCAGAGGCTCTGGGAAGTCTGGGATATTCCCTTTAATGTGCTGAGGAGCATCTTCACAGGCTTTACTCATTCCCTCTTTTTTGGCACAGCTTTGAATCAGTTGCAAACAGATTTAGTAAAATATTTTCCATCAAAACCCTTTTTGACAGAAAATGGCTTTTGGACACAATGGAAACTTTTGTGGAGAAGAAAATGAAAATAAAGCCTGCTCAGCTGATGCTGGAGGCCTTTATTAGAAACAGAAAGTTGTTTTCCTCCTTGAAAGGTTTTGAGAAGGTGCTGCTGCTGTTTTTCCAAGGTGAACACAACTGTGGAATTGTCAGAAAAGTTCTCATGCCGTTGTCACTCCTGGAGCAGGGATCACTTGTGGTGGGTGAGTGTGACAGAACTGGGAGCGGCCCCTGGGGACATCCCTGGGATTTACGGCCGTGTTGGCTGTCCCAGCACAGGTCCCCTGGCCCTGTTTTCCCTTTCCAACAGCACTGCCAATGCAGAAATTCTTCTGGAAATCTTGGAAATAAATTCTCACCACCGCCAGGCTGGGGATGTGGCCTGTGAGACCCCCGTCACTGAACCCCCCTTCCACCATCCCAGTCCTGGGAGGAGCCCACGATCCATCTTCAGGATCCATCCCCAGGATCCATTCCTAGCATCCATCTCCAGGATCCCTCCCCAGGATCCCTCCCCAGGATCCGTCCCAGGATCTGAGCATTGCCGCGCCCGTGTTCCCAGCCAGCCAGAGGTGTGAATGGCTCAAAGCAGGGGCGTTATCCCAGCTTCCCTCTGAGTTATCTCCTGCTACATCTGACTCCAGGGAATAATTAACACAGACAACATCCTGGCTGGGAGCTGCGATTTCCATCGCTGGGGAAATTCTGACATGAAGGGAGAGATTGATTCTGATTCTGCACAAAAAGCTGGAATTCTTGTGTTTGCCGAGGAACAACATTTCCTCTCAGACAGCAGTTTAAGGCCATTACAGTGTTTCACTTCAGCGACTCCTTCCATGATTCCTGTCCCTCCTGTGCCTCTCCTAAATCACACTGCACGTGTGAGGAGTGATACAATCTAGAAAGACAATAACATACTAAAATTTACGCTCTACATTACATGAAATGTACTTAACGACAGAACAGAAACATTCTGCTTCTGCTGGAGTTTCTATACTGTCCAAACAAAATATTTCCACTTTTTTTTTTGCTGCTGGAAAATGTTGTTGGAATCAGCACATTTCTACTGTGTGGCTCAGGTTCAATTAACCTGCTGGTTCATACGGAAAGTTATCCTGAGAATAACTTTTTAGTGGCTTTAACACCTGAGATACTCCCATCCTACTCATCCCCACAACACTCCCACCCACCTTTTATCTGCTGCAGTTCAAATGCTGTGCCACAGGTAAGCAGCAAGGCAGAAACGGAGACCATGTTTTTCCAACCTCATATTCCTGAAAGTTGGCACAAAAAAAGGCTCCGAGCAATCCCATCCCCCTTTGCTTCTCCATGGGCTCCCAAGGATTGAATAACCAACTTCTGCCGGGTCTGATGGGCCAAATCTCTGTTTCTCTATAGCAACAGAACATGGATTTGGCCTTTTGTGTGACCTGACTGCGCTGGATGCCACACGATGGGGAATGGGAATGTGCGGATATAGAGATACACACCTTAAGGCCTTTGGAATACTTCGATTTCACAAGGAGATGTGGGAAAAAAGGGAGTGCAGAAAGCACAGGCAGTGAGGGGGATTTATCCTGCGGCTGCCACAGAAGACAAAGCCACCTCTGCTCAGAGGGACTGCGGAGGTGCAGTGACACAAATGCCACCTCTGGTCACTCTCCAGCCCCGGGCTCGGGGCTCTTGATGCCTCCAGAGGGGTTTCAGTAGCAAATGAAGCTTTGCTGGAAACGTCCCATGGACAAGAGGGAAGGAGAAAGCTTTGAGGGCACCAGGAGGTCTCTCGGTGTCTCCTTTGGGGCCCTGGGGCTCATTTCCGAGGGCAGCACAGGCCACTGCCCTGTCCCCTCCCATGAGGGCTCTGACCCGTGTGTCCCAAGCCATTTTCCAACAACAAAAACACTCTTTTTTTCCAGCAGTGGTGCCCTGAGCAGTGGTGTTGGGGGATCCTAACAGGCTGCTCTGTGGGGAAATCAGAGCTCCTGGCTGTGGGATGTCTGAGCCATTCCTCGGAGACCCACAGCTGTACCTGCTGTGACTGACCCCACGGGGCCACAGAGCAGGGAGGAGAGGCCCGGGGACCCGCCCAAATGTGCTGGCACAGAGATAAGGGAGTCAGGCTGCCTCAGCAAAAATCCCAGATGAAAAAAAGGAAGAGCAGGAATGCTGCTGACTCACCAGGCACAGGGAGCCTGGCGAACAGGACAGCAGCAGAGCTGGGGAGTGTGGGGAGCTCGGCTCAGGAAAACCTCCTGGAATTCCGGTGCCATCACTCAAGGTAGACCTGAGCCAGAGCTCTGTGCTTGGACACAGGAGGAGGAGGATGAAGAGGAGGAAGAGGAGGAAATGCTTTTTCCAGGCGAGCTCTTGGCATCTCGAATGTGCCTTTTGAGTAGAACAGGAGGAAAGATAAATGTGAGCCCTTGGCAAATCTGCAGGAGCTGTGCAGGGCACGTGGCAGGCCCGGGAGCATCCCGGGGGCTGGGGAGGGTCAGCCCCTGTGCTCAGCTTTTGTTCCAGCAGCAATCAGTGCATTCCTGATGAGCCCCAGGCCCAGGGAAGTGTCCCGGCCTCCAGCCAGGACACCCAGGCCAGAGGGGGATGATGGATGGCTCCAAGATCATCAGTGAGCATTGGTCTGGGTCTCATGGGGGGAAAAGGCTCCAACAGGAATGGCAAAGGTGCCTCGGGCCCAGCCTTGCTTCAGCAGAGCCTGGACTCAGGTGTTCAGCTGATGGCACTGGGGCTTTCAGGGGGGCCTTTGCAACACTCTGAAAACACCTTTAAGAAACTCTCCATAGATAAATAAGCAGGAAAATAACCCTACAGAGATAAAGTAAAAAAAATGTGAGCTTTCTTCTGACTTTACTTCTCTTCACCTGCCTCCAAACAGTTTTCACTAAAACAGTTTCTAATGGAATAATATCCACATTTAACCAGATTTGATTTTTCTGTAATTAATAATGTTATTCTGGATGGCTGAATTGAACTGCAGCAATCTCAGCCTCGCAGCACACACCATCCATGGGATCAGTGCCCCAGAGCCAAGAGAATTCTCCCAGACAGACTGGGGGGCAGTAACTGCAGTCCTATCTATTGTTATCAGCCTTGCACAAGTGATTTATTGGGATAATCAAAGTTGGAGCCTGCGCATGAGTCCCAGCCCCTCCCGTGTCACCAGGACAGTGCAGCCGGGCTGGTGGCACTGCCAGTGCGGTGACACTCCCGGTTTAGTGACACTCCTGGTGCGGTGACACTGGGCACGGGTGGCACCGAAGGCCCTGGCACTCCGCAGGGAGCTCTCCTGCACTGGGATCAGTGACTCGATCCCTCTCACTCCCAGCCCACGGAGCCGCCCTTCACTGGGGCAGGAACGACCTTGGCTGGGCCCACCGGGCACCCAGATGGGAGGGGAGCATCTCAGTATTGTGTCTGTAGTTCATTAACCCTAAGCCACTGTCCCGAGGCGCTGGCAGCTTTACCTACGGATCTGAGTCACCTCGGGGAGCCTCCCAGCTCCTCCTGACAGATCTCTGCTGCTGGAAACCAGGCTGAGCTGTCTCTGTCATCCCCAGCCCTGGAGCTGCAGGGCAGGAGCACGGGAGATCATGGAATTCCAGAATGGTTTGGGTTGGAAGGGACCCTAAAGCTCATCTCATTCCCACCCCTGCCATGGCAGGGACACCTTCCACTGTCCCAGGCTGCTCCAAGCCCCAGTGTCCAGCCTGGCCTGGGACACTGCCACGGATCCAGGGGCAGCCACAGCTTCTCTGGGCACCCTGTGCCAGGGCCTCCCCTCCTCCCAGGGAACAATTCCTTCCCAATATCCCATCTGTCCCTGCCCTCTGGCAGGTGCTGCATTCAAAAAAGGCTGAAAGGACATTAGGGATGGGAACTCTTATTAAAGTTGAGGTGTCCCATTTCTGCAGTGTGCAGGGCAGGGGAAGCTGGGATTCCTCTGGAATCCTGCTCTTGCAGGGCTGGGTGGATGAAACACTTTCCTCTTACAGGAGGGGATGCCAAAGTCACTGGGCAGCCTCACACAGGACCGGGATCAGGGAAAGGACCTCTCTGGGTCCTTTGCTCATTGTTATTTCAAGCAGGTTTGTATGCAAGTGAAGGATGGAGGCCCCGCGGCCGCTCTGGGCCCAGCAGGTCCATGTGAGCACATCCAGGAAGGCCGGAGCCGGCACCCGCAGGAGCTGCCAAAACAAATGGCTGAATTATCCAACAGCTTCCTCCCCCGAGACCCGGGCCAGGAACGGGAAAATCAGAGCCGAGGAGCCCGAGGTGTGGAACAGCAGCCCTGCACAAACACAGGGCCGGGCCGGGGCTGGGACCTTGGAGCCCACCTCGCTCCAACTCCCTGCCAAGGCTTCCACGGTCCCCGGCTGCTCCAGCTCCTGACATCGGCCGATGTCACGCTGGGAGTTCGGTCTGAAATAACCACGCCTAACTTTAGCCACTTTGCTAAATAAGGAGACAGAGTTCCCTGGGGATGGGGAGTGGGCCAGGGGCAGACGCGGCTCTCCGTGCCCCTGAACACACGCGGTCCCCGCAGTGCCACACGCGGTCCCCGCAGTGCCACACACATCCCGCTCCTCGTGCTCCGCTCCTTTTGGAGAGGAAAAGGAACAACCCGCCGGCAGAGTCGGGAGCTGCGCTGTGGTTTGAGTTTCACTACAGGCTTTTTATAGCTCGCAGGGACACAAAGCTCTGTAACGTGAGAAGGTCGGGGTGAGGCTGCCAGGGCCACCGCAAACGCTGCCTCTGAGAGCCGCCGAGCACAGGAACACAGCCCTGCCACCACCAAGCACGGAGACACGGCCCCCAGCAGCCCCGGGCTGACACAGAGCCATCGCCCCAGGCAAAGACGCTTGCTCCCACTTGTTCCTCATCTCTGTTCCAGGGAGGGGTCACCCTCGGTCATGTGCCCAGTCACAGGGAGCCCCCATGCCCCGTTCTGGAATCCAGCAGTGCCAGAGCAGGCACCGGAGTGGCTGCTCCCAAGTTCCAGGGCAGGACTTGGGGACTGCTCCTTCATTTTCACACCACAAAGCTCTTGGAAGGAGCTGTTGGCTCCGTGGCTCTTTACCTTGGATTGCAGAGAGCATATTTGTGCTTGAGTCAATATGAAACTGATTGTTTGGGCAAGGAAAGAATTCAGACCCCAGATTCTGTTCCCCTCAACGTGAGGAAACCTTGGGGGGGAAAGAACCTTGGAAAAAAATTTTCATCCAAGTTGATTGGAATTTGAAAGAAAAATGTGGAGGCACAAGAGCAAAACCCAAAGTAAGAAACAAACTGGATGGATTCTCTGAGCTGTTTGGGAGCAGCCTGGAATGGGACCGGAGAGGTGGCTGCAGTGGGGGGATCCAGGCATGTGTGTGCAGCCCACCCCGGCTCTCCCATCCTCCCTTTCCAAAGTGCTCATTCCCAAATCCTGCCCAAACTGCACCAAGCGCTCCAGGAAGCCTCAAAGGGAAGCAGGAAAAGCAGCAAGGGCTGAGTGGAGCCGCGCTCCCACAGCACCTCCCGCCCACCCACTCGCCCTCCGGGATGTTTCCAGAGCACCACGGAATCCTGAATAACCCAGTGGGGCTTCGCTGGCTCTGAAACGGCTGTGCCAGAACAGAGCCTCATTCAGCACACGCTGCTGACGAGTTTTCCACCGAGCACACCCAGGGATGCTCTCAGGGACAGCTCCTGACACACAGCCCGGCTGTGGATCCACTGGCCAAAATTGTGTCCTGTGTTTCAGATCAGGTTTAATAAAGAAAACCCAAAAAAACCCCCACTGAAAGACAATATCCAAGTGGGACATTCAGCCCCTGCCCCAGCCCCTCGCAAAGACAAGGCATTCTTCCCTGTCTCAGAGCAAAGGCACCTGCTCTCCCTCTCTCCAGAGCCACCCAGGACTTGGGGACAGCCAAGGAAAAGGAAGAGAAGCCACCCCACAAGTGACAGAGCAACCTCAGACCCTCATTCAAAAGGGGTTAGGCACCAAGGAGCCTTTTTTTCAGTTTCAGACACGCTTTTTTCTTTCAGGTCAATCCAAAGTGGGAGTGCAGAGTGTTTGGTGCAGAAACCTCTTCAGCAAAGCAGGACTCGGCCGGGGCAAGGACAGAGGAGACACTTGGTCAGTCCGTGCCATTCATCCCTTTTCCTCCTGTGCCAAGAGAATGGTGTGGAGCTGGCAGAGGGTCCCACAGCCCCCAGGAGATCCATCCCCCGAAAGCTGTGTCAGCACTGGGAGGGATGGGGAGGTGGCTCGCCTGGAATTCAGGCAATGTGGCCATTAGAACTGGAGAGCTGTGCTGCTCAAGGGAGGGGGAGGAGGAGTTTTCCAGGGCAACAGTGCTTATTCATCACCAGAACTCTTCTGGAAATTGTCCAAAACATGGCTGTTTGAAGAAGTGAAACCTCTCCTCAGCACATCCCTCCTGTGACATAACTCTGGGAAAGGTTTCTCCTCCCTGCAGGAGGTGGGAGCAGGATCACCCTGGGAATGTCCCTCCCAGGCAGGGCTCATTCTTAGCTCTGCTTCTTCATCAGAAAACTTGTACTAGTCCCGGCCTGTCCAGATGCAGGAGAAGAAGCTGAGTTGTTGGGACAAATCTCTTCCTACAGTCCCTGTCCTGGGGTGCAGAGCCCGGGGAGCACAGCACAGCACAGCACGTGGGACAGCTCAGAACTGTCACCAAGCTGCTCCCAGGGTGTCCCCAGCACCTGCAGCACTCCAAGAACATGAGCACAAACATGGGCAAGGCTTGGGGCGTGGGATGGAGGGATCTGCATGGAAACAAGCAGTGGGATGCCTTTTATCCCAGATTGAGTCTGTGTGTGGAGTATATCAGCTGGAATGTTTTCCAGCAAAGTGAGAGGCTGGAACAGAGCCAGGGCAGCCAGGAAAGTAATTTCCACCTTCTGTTTCACAATAATTGATCTGCCTCATTTGCAGTGCTGGAAGCAAAGGGCCTGGCCAAAATTTGCAGGGAAGTTCACTTCTGTGTGAAGTCTCACTCTCCCTCCTTCAAAATCCCACCTCTCAATTCCAGGCTGGAGGAACAGCTGGAACCTGTGCTCAGTCCTGGGCAGCTCCTGCAGGGAGCAGAGCAGGGGCTGGATCTGACCATGGTGGGTCCTCAAAGCTTGGAAAATGGTGCAGTTTAAGGTTAAAGTCAGCACAAAGTCAAGCGAGACCTGGAGCTGCTCTGCATGGCCAAGCTGAGCGTGACCTCACCGGGAATGTCACCAGAGGAGTCCTGGCCGTGTGTGGGGAAGAGTGTCCCATTGAACTTTGGCTTTCATTAAACTGATTTATTTCTCCCCCATAAAACAGATATTTAAGTAAAAAGCGGTGCCTTGTTGGGTGTTCTGTCTTTGTTCTACTCCAAATCCCTGAGAAATGAGGAGGAATGGAAAAGCACACCCAGGCTGGGCCTGAGACCTTGGGGTGCCTCAAGGTTTCCCCAGCCTGAGCAGTTTCCCAGGAGGCACCAACTCCGTGTGTGCCTGCCCACGGCCCAGCACAGACTGGCACCAGGGACAG
Source organism: Cnemophilus loriae (assembly GCA_013397755.1). Taxonomy (NCBI): domain Eukaryota; kingdom Metazoa; phylum Chordata; class Aves; order Passeriformes; family Corvidae; genus Cnemophilus; species Cnemophilus loriae. Next base: position 309,760 of record VZTF01008235.1, read on the forward strand.
CCCAGTGCCACCGACCCCACGGAGCCCCTGTGCACCCACACCAGACCAGGGAACTGACTGTGGCAGGGCAGGAACAGAGTCAGGCTCCAAAACAACTGATTTTACCCCAAAACATCTTTCACAGGTGGAAAGCATTTTTAAGAGTCAGGTAAGGGCTTCACCTGCCCTACTGCATCGCTGCAGGGACAGCGGGGTCTGCACAGATGGAAGCACTGAAATCCCCCTGATCCCAGAAGCTCTCAGGGACCCACTCAGACCAGCTTGCCCAAGCAGGATGTGTTTTTCCAAGCCAAAGCCGAAACAAAACCGTCCTACAGTAGATTCTCCAAGCCTTTTCCAGCAAGAACCTTCCCTTGCCTTTCCCTTCCCAGGGCTGTGCAGAAGGCAGAGCACCACAACAGCTCTCACCTGGCTCCAAGGTCACAACGAGGCCACCACAAGGCTCCTGCAGCTCCTGCCCCACCCAGTTTTACAGCCTGTCTTTGTCATTTCCACACCCTCACGCTCTGGGATCCTCCAGGGAGGAGAGCTCTGGTGGAAGTGCTGACTCGTGTCTGCGGGGCCACAAACCCGCCGTGCACAGCAGCGCCTTTCCCTGCACAGCCTGGGCACAGAGCATGGGCAGAGCACCCCTGTTTAGCCATCGGGGAGTGAATCAGCAGGTCTGGAGCTGGCTGGCTGGGATCAGCTCCCATTGCAGAGGATCTCTGTTACTGGTGCTGGACTTTGCCATTAATCCAGCCCAAGGAGCCTGGCCAGCAGCCCAGGACGGCCCTGGCAGCCACAGAGAGATGCTGTTCTCCCAGCAGGTTTTTGTCTCCGCCCGAGAGCTCCCCACGGCCTCGCTCTCAGCACAGCCGCTTCCAGCTCCCAGGGATCGATGCTGATTTAATTGCTGGAGCACCTTCCAGGAAATGTGCTGGATCCATGTGTAGGTAGAGAGAAAACAGAGGAGTGACCTGGTGAGCATCAGAGCAGGGCTGGCCTTGGCTGCCATCCTGCTGTAAAACCCCCAAATTCAGGCACAAACTCTTGGAGGAGAAAGAAGAGTGGCCAGATTGAGGAGGGGATTCTGCCCCTGTGCCCCTGTGCTCAGGTGAGACCCCACCTGCAGAGCTGCCCCAGCCCTGGGGCCCAGCACAGCAAGGACCTGGAGCTGCTGGAGAGAGCCCAGAGGAGGCTCCGGGATGATCAGAGGGATGGAGCAGCTCTGCCGTGAGGAAAGGCTGGGAGAGCTGGGACTGTTCAGTGTGGAGAAGAGAAACTTTGGGGTGACCTCACTGTGGCCTTCCAGTGCCTGAAGGGGCCGACAGGAAAGATGGAGAGAGACTGTTTACAAGGGCCTGGAATGACAGGACAAGGGGGAATGGCTTCACACTG
>VZTF01008235.1:311429-354155 GCA_013397755.1 Cnemophilus loriae
CCATGGCAGGGGCTGGAATTGATGTTCTCCAAGGTCCCTTCCAACCCAAACCCTTCTGTGCTTCTCTGACTCTTTGATCTGCATTTTCTAGAGGAAGAGTTACTGATTTTCAGTGCTATTGTTCCTAAACTCGACCTTTGTGGACGTTGCCAGCGCAGGGGAGGAATCCAAATGCCAGTGCTGAGGCAGCAGAGGCTGCTGGGGCCGGGCAGGGGTGCGGGAGCAGGGAGGGCTTGGAGCTTGCAGCCAGCGTGGGGAGCCTGAGGAGCTGGCACAAAGCTGGGCTCTGTGGGACAAGCCAGAGCAGTGGGGGCACTGTCCCACTCCAGCAGCCTGGAGAATATGCCAGAGGTCAGCCCAAGGCTTGAGGAAAACCACTTTGAGGCGAGATGGAGATTTCTGGCCACGGTTTGGAGGCTGTCCCTCGGAGCCACAGGGCACAGCGAGCCAGGCTTTATCCCACCACTCATCGGGATTTCTTTCCTGCCTTTAAGGTGCAAGAATCAAATCCCCCTGGATCCCAGAGGAGTGACCCTGCAAGGCCCTGAATCCACCTGCAGAGCCTCCCAGGCATTATCAGCCCCACCTTCCTGCCCACAAGGCTTTTTCCAGTCACAAAGATCTGGGAGTTTTGTCCCCACGAGTCAGAGTTACCCCTCCATTAGCTGCTCTCCAAAGTCTCCCACAATCCATAAATCCAAGCTTCCAAACCAGCAGCTCTGGCCAGGGGCAGCAGCACAACCTCATGGAAAGTACAGTCCCACAGCTCTCCCACGGGCTTTGGAGAGCCAGTCCTGACCTCTGAAACCTCCTCACCTGCCGCCCACATCCAAGCTCCCCTTCCTGCCAAGGCAGTGAGAGAACAGGACCTGGAGAGCTTTAACTTGTGAGAACAGCCCCAAAGCTCCTTGCAAGCAGGATCGGGCCTTGACAGGTGGTTCAGGTGAAACAACACCCTGAGAAAGTCTCAAAGCACTTCAAAACTGTATGGTGAAGCCCTTTATCCAAATTCCAGAGCTGGGGAGACAGAGGTGAAGTGAAATGTAGTGATTTGGACCTTTCACATCCAGCAGTGAGTGACCTGAGGACAGCTCCCTGATCCATCCTCAATATGCTCCAGAGGCAATCCCAAAATGCAGGCTCAGCCCCCAGTGTGCTGCACCCCTGCCCTGGAGATGAGTCAGGGCAGTTCGTAGCAAGGGGTCCAGCCCCAGAGCACCCCGAGATCCCTGGGGGTGCTTCATGCCTGGATTGGGAACACTTCAGCAGGTCCAGGGACACAGAGGCTCCTGCTGCCAGGGGCTCAAAGCCTGCACACACCCTGAGGGTCTGAGGGGGATGTGCTGCGTTGCAATTGGGAGCAGATTCACAAAGAGAGCCTGTGTTCAGGCACTAAGCTATAAATATTCCTTTTTGAAAAGGCATAAGTGGAAAAATGTCTAAATGTCTATTTTTGCCTCCTCTGCTTCACCCACTCGAAACATTGACATCATACCAAGCTCCTACTGAGGCAGAGCCACTGCGAGAGCTGGAGCAGCACAACTGCTCCCAGCATAAGTGCTGGGACAGGAAAAAAGCATCTTTGTGTCCTGGAGGCTGGAGCAGTGCTTGGGGAGGGGAATTGTTGCACGGAAATGGCAGCTTTTGCACTGCTCTGTGATCCGCTACAAGTGACTCAGCAAAGCCCAGGTCAGGCTGTCACAGCTTTGCCCTGGCTCATCTGAGGGCCAGGACTCCTCCAAGAGGCTTCCAGCAACCCAGGCTCAGTATCCTGGCCTGTTGCTGCAGGAAGCTGCACTGCCAGAACATTTCCAAGGCAGCTTCAAGATCCCTGAACTCCAGGCACGATCCGACTGCATCAAACTGACCCTGCTGCAGGGAAAATGAGACCAAAATCAGCTCGTGGGAGGAAGAGGAGAGCAAAGAGCAGCCCATGACACCTCCATCAGTCCTGCAGCTGGCCAGGGACAGGGTTCCCCACCTGCAGGGACACTGTCACAGGGATGTCCTGTGACACCTTCCCACAGAGTCCCAGCATATGTGCAAACATTTCCACATGCACAAGAAAAACGGGAATGTTTTCTCAGCCTCCTCAGCTACCGTTCCTGGCTCTCCAGGGACGATTCTAACCTTTTCCTACACCATTTCCTCCCACAGAACTGCCTGTAAATATCTCTGGCCATCCACCTGAGGAGTGAGGAGGCCATTCCCGGAGGAGGATGTGCAATGTGAAAATGGTTTAACACAGAACCAGACCCCAGTCCTGGAAAAGCCTCCATGCAGCCAGGAGAAGGAAAGAGGCTGTTTGCCTTCTCCCCATCCCTGAGCAAGCACAAACAACTCCCAGCTGCTCCAGCATCCTCTGCATGGGCAGGGCTGGCTGACAGCAACCCTAGAGGGGAATCGGGAAATCGGTGCCTTCCCGCTTCCCTGGGAACGTGGGATTGAACAGCAAAGCCCGCGAGCCTGGCCAGGGGCTCCCATCCCATCAGCCATGGACAGCCCTGTAATTCAGTGGGTGCCCTCAGCCCCCGCTCTGGAGCTCGGTCCCCAGGAGGAGCAGGGGACGGTGCCCCTGTCACAGCCAGGAGGACACAGCCCCCTCACCCCCAGCTGGCTCTGCCCCCGCCCCTCAGCAGAGAGGCAGCACGTGGCTGTGTCCCTTTCCAGGATCCCCTAAAGCCCCAGGGAAGAGCTGGAAAGGGAGCTTTATTTATTTATTTATCTGTCTAGCTATCTATTTATTTATTTATTTATTCCCAGTGCTGTGGCTCGTGACCAAGGCTGGCGGGTGGCAGGGCCACTCCTGAGCACGGGGCTCGTGCCGGGCTGCAGGCACGGGGAGGCTCAGAATAGGGCAGGGAACAAATTTATTTATCCAGCCCCAGAAAGAGGTAGTTTCTCTTTTTTTGTCACATTTTCTCATTCTTCACATTTTTTCCCTGCAGAAGCCAAGCCCCCTTTCCCAAACCACTCGGCAGCCAAGTGGCACTGGTCCCACAGCAGCCAAATCCCAGGAGCTGCACAGCAGGAACCACACACTGGATGCATCAGAAAATACTCGTGATTAACAGATAAGTTGTTTATAACTCCAGCAGAGTTAAGGCTTCCTTAAGCAAATTTTGTTTTGACAGCAAAAAAAATGGTCAATTTTTTTCCCAGCATCACAAGTTAAATATTTTATTTCAAATGCAGAGGTTGTGGTTTGCTCCAGCCCTGAGAGCAGAGAACAGGATGCATTTCCACCCCCTTCTGCTTTCATTCCAATGAGCCTGTTAGGAAAAGACTCCAAGAGTTAAATGCTGTTTGCGGGGAAAGTTTAATGGAGTCTGGAAAACACTCAGGAGCATCTTCTTCCTTTCCTCTCCTTCCAGCCGCAGCCAGGTCATTCCCTCTGCCTGGAACACGCCAGGTTGCTCCGGGGCAGCACAGTCAGGGGAGGTTTTCTTGCAAAAATGATCCTGTGGCAAACACCCGGTGGTGTCAAGCTGCTCGTCTCCTTGGGAATTGCCATGGAATCCTTCTTGATCCCGGTGATGCTGCTGCCTCTCCCCCGCGCCGGGCTCTGCTCCTCGGCCCCGGCGGCTCGGGGCTCCCTGCGGGGCTGGGGCTGTGCGGGGCGGGCGGGGGGAGCCCTCCCCAGCCGCTCCTGCTGGAGCAGCAGCCGGACCAGGGGCCCCGTGTGGGTCACGTAGGCGGGCCTGGGGGGCTGCCGTGGGATCAGGGGGCTGGGCAGCCCCACGTTGGGTGAGAGCAGCACATCCTCTGGAACCCAAAAACAGAGTGTGGAGAGCTGAGACAGAGACTGATGCAAATCCCAGACGTTTCTCCTCTGACCTTCTCTCTAACCCTTCCCAAAGCAGAAATGATAAAGAAGCCGCAGGGAAAGGACACACAAACATCTCCCTGCCTGCAGAGCCTGGATCCAGCAGCTTTCCCTGCATTACAGCCCTGGGGAGGCCCCTGCAGAGCGACTCCTTCACACCAAGAGCGTGACAGGAGTGCCCTGAGAGCTGAGGATGGGAATGCAAAGCACTGGAGAGAGGATGCCAAGGGAAAGCCCAGAGCTGACAACATCTCGGAGCAAAACGAGCTGGGATCATCAGCCCCTCTTTGTTATTTACAGCTTGTTCTTGGCAACTGGCCTGGAAGTGATTCCAGAGCCCAGGGAGAAAAGGCTCCCCGACATCCCTGGGAATGCTCTAAGCACGAGCTCCTCTCCCCACAGCGCCTGCCAGCGAGAGCTGTCCCAGCTGGGATCCTGGGAAAGGCTTTCCAGGCAGAACTGGCCTGGCTGCCTCCCGCTGCAGGCACAGGATCACTGCTGCCCTGCCCTGCCCTGCCCTGCCCGGGGTTCATCCAGAGCCGTCCATGCCGAGGGATCAGCTCAGGACCTGCTCCAGTGGGAAATGCTCCCACACACTCCTGTCCTATCCCGACACCAGCTCGGGGTCTGGCTGGCACTGGGGGCACTGGTGGGACTGGGGTGTTCCCTCCAGGCTGTGGCACCTGAGATGAGTCCAGCCCCCGCGGCACACAGACATTCCAAAAATTCAGTTTGGCAGTTTTCATCCTTGGTCAAATGCTGATCCAGAGGCTCTGGAGGACACTGTGCAGGGGGTCCCTCTGCATAACTTGGAGGATATAAAAAATAGCTGCAGCCATGATCCTACGGGACTGTGGGAGCTCCCACCTTGAGCTGGCAGCACAACACCCAGGGAGAGGATGGGGCTCAGACCCTGCCCACAGCCACCCGAAGGACAGCACCCCCGGCAGCCCAGAGCAGCACTGGCGATGCACCCCAGCCTCTGCGAACACATTCGGTCACTTTGGTGCCCTTTTGTGCAAGGCCAGGCTGGACAGGGCTGGGACCACCCTGGTCTATGAGAGTTGTCCCTGCCCATGGCACAGGGTGGCACAAGGTGAGCTTTAAGGTCCTTTCCAACCCAAACCAGTCTGAGATTCTCTGCTCCAGTCCAAAAGTCGAATGAGAAAGCCTCCTTTGTGCACCACAAGCTGCCCCCTGCATCCAGCTGGGGCTCAGCAGCAGCCAGAGCAGAGCCAGGGCTCCCTGAGGCCGCTCCCCCTGCTCTGGCAGCAGCAGCCCCAGGCTCAGCCCAGCCAGGCTGTAAATCAGGCTCAGAGTGTTGGGACTCCACAGGAGCCCCCTTTGGAGACCAGAGTGTAAGAGACTCCTTGCTCAAACAATGACCCTTTTGTGATGCTGAAAATGGGCAAACCCAGAATTTTATAGTTAACTACAGAATTACGATTTCTGTGGGAGTGGGGACACACGTGGCCCACTTTAAATCCAAATTAATGCTGCTGAGCTTCAAGACATTGACAGGCAAAGGTCCACATTTTTCTAACTCCATCCAAAAAAGCACCACCAAAGCCAGGAACAGATACACAGAAGCATCATCACACAGAGAACACAGCTTCTCCTTATCAGCCAGAGCTTAAAGCACATGCTGAGATCTGCTCAGGCTTTCCCCAATCTTCAGACATAATTATCAATTCGCTTCATCAGCAGCCTGTGCTGTATCGCTGCCATGGTGTGAGGCTTCATTTGGCTCATTTTCTTTACCTTTTCATGATGAGAATAAAACAAAAGCTGAGACCAAGGCCTGGTGCTAAACCCTTGCTCAGTAAAGCTGTGCCTAGTGATGCCGAGCCCTGCTCTGCCGGCACACAGAGCTGAGCAGGGCTGCAGAGAGCAACAGCCCCTGCCTGCTCTGGTTCCATCCCTGCAGTTGCAGGACGAGAGATTCTGGGGAATACAAGGAAAAACTCTCCCCAGAGGAAGGAAGGAGGGTGGCTTTTCTGAGAGCCATTTGAGTCATAAAGCACCCACCACTTTGCCTCATGCTACAACTCATGAGTTTAATCCTCAGAGCTGCTGGAAGCGGGACAGGTTTCACACTCTTGTATTTAGAGAGCCTCGCCTGACAAACAGCCAAAGCTGTCGCCTGTAAATCAGAAGGTTCTGACAGGGCCCAGAGCAGGCAGTAAAAGCAAATGGGGGAATGAAATTACAGGCTGCAGAGGGACCTCTGCGAAAGAATAAGCTTTTATTTTCTGTTTCTAAAGTTCACAATCATTAGAAATATTTCTCCCTCTGTTCTTTCATTTGTTTTTAAGCCAATCCCTGCTGTCAGGCCCTGGGCCCCCTCAGCTCCCCATTCACTTGGCTTTGGCCATGTGGTTCCCACATTCCTGGCTGGGGTGCCCTGGCCTGCAGGAGCTGACAGATCCCAGGGCTGGGGCAGAGGAGATCCCACACGTGGCTCCCTGTGGCCGTGGGAGGCCGGACCAGCCCCTCCCGAGCAGCCTGGGCACTCACAGAGCCCATGGGACTCCAGGCTTCGGGACAGGGCCCTGCCTGCCTGGGATGGGGATCACAGCCCTCGGGAGCAGGTGAAGGTGGCAGTGTGAGATTCACGGTTGGAATCAGCCTTAAAGGCCTTTTCCAGCATTAATGACTCTGCAGTCTCCCACTGACAAGGGATTTTCATTCACACTGAAACATCTCCTTCTCCTAGAACCAAAGAGAAGCACAGAAAACTCCTGGACTACCTTGGAGCTGATGTCCCTCCTGCCCCACAGCCTGGGGGAGCCAAGAAGGCTGACAGGTACTACTGGGCACATCTTAATGCTGTATTTTACTTGCTTAGCCTGCACGGCTGGGGGATCCTCAGGACAGAGACTTCCTGCCTCCAAGACTCCCATCTGAGGGTTTTCCAAACTCTCAGCTTAAGCAGAATGAGGAGAACCAAGTGTTCCTCTGACAGAAGCAAAATTCAGCCCTTCCGTGTCCTGTCCAACTCCACAGCACTTTGCTCCCCTCTCCAGCAGGACTTTCATTTGACCCTCAGCACAAAGATGGAACAGCAATTGCAAAATCAACTGCTGGGAACCAAATCAAGCTGATGAAAGGATAAGGGCAACAAAAATCCCCTTTATTCATTCATCTGATTCTGTTTGAAGTTCTCCATGAGCTGCTCCCAAGCCAAGCTCCTCCCTGTGTGTGTGAACTGGGGGCTGTGTGATGAAGATGGAAAGAGAGGATCACAGGCTCTGAAAGGGGAGGAGCAGGAACAGATCAACAGGAAAGGCAGCACGGCAGATTTGGGAAGTCAGGATCCCATGACAGATTCCAGGGAAGGTGAAAAACCTTGTCTAGGTGCTAGGGCTACAGTGAAAAGCCAAGAGAAGGAACAAATAGCTCAACAAGTATTTTATTCCTGTTTATTCCAAGATGGACTTGATCCAACATCAGGTGGAGTGGACAAGTGCCCATCCCCTGCCTTCAGGGGGCTTTGGATCCACTGGGAATCGAGCCATGGGCCAACTGGGATGGCCGATTAGCCAAGGTCCCACCCCAGGCCAGGGGATACCACACTCCTAAATACTTCCAAACAGGTGCTGAGGTGGGAATGAATCCCTGTGGATCACATCCCCCTCACACCTCACCTCTCTCCAGAGCAAGCACTGCCCTCACCAAGCCTAGCAGCCACGTTCAGATTCGGGACCACCCTCACAAACAGCCCCAAGTCTGGAAAGTGCCGGTGGAAGAGGAGGAGCGAGCGTGGGGGTTCCCCTAGCAGCAGGAAGGTGCAGGCCCTGCATCCCCAGGCTTGCTGGGACACTGCTGCCAACGCTCCTGGGGACAGGCAGGAGCCAAGGCAAGAGTGGGAACACCGAGCAATAACCGCAGGAATGCTGCTGCCTCTCACTTTCAGCCCAGCTCTGCTCTCTGCACACACATCATCAGTCCTTCCTGCACTTCTGTTTTTTTCTTCTCATAAAGGGGAAGAGAACACACACACAAAAAAAGGGAAGGTGGACTCAGGATAGAAATCGTTGGTGCTACACCCGAGGCGCTCCAGTGCCCATGCAAACAACCCCCAGAATAGCAGGGGTGGCTCCTCAGCTGCTGCCGCTCGTTTGACAGGCACCTAAAGCAGGGGAACGTCTGACCCCAGAGCAGGACGGGGATGCCCCAGCAAGAGCAGAAGCAGACCCTGGGCCAGGCTGGTGTAAACAGCGGGGATTCACCAGGGTGCTGCTGCTTCAGCCAGCTCAGATCTATAAGCAAGAGCTCGTCCCTGCTGTCAGACAAGCAGCAGAGTCTTGAATTAAAGGCTGCTCACTCCTCCCAAAGCCCAGCTTCAGTCACCTTTCCTGTACTCGCTCTGCCCTGCATCCCCCCCAGCCATCCCAGCACCTCTGCACGGCACCACCCAGGCTGGGAGATGGACAGCAGGGACGTGTCCATCCCATGGGAGCCATCGAACGGGGAGCACTGAGCTGGGGGAGCCGCCAGGGCACAGAAATTCAGGAGAAAGTGCTTGTTTATGTGAAAGCACAAGGAGGCAAATAGTTGACATTAAGCTTTTGGGGAGGCTGTGGGACTGGGCTGTTCCTTTCAGCCCTCACACAAAGGGCCCCTTTTTGTCTCGCTGTAAAACAGAAACCATATTGAAGGGTCTGTGGAATTTCTGGGCATTTTTTCCCTGGGAGACACAGTGCCCTGCACTCCAATGCAGATGAAGCAGGATGTAAAGGGCAAGATGCTGGTAAGTGGCTCCACATCCGCCTCCTGCCCCACTGCTGCCACAGCCCCCCCAGAATCCTGCCCCCCAAAGACCTCAGTGCTTCCAGCATGCCCAGGGCAGAGCCTGGAGATGCCCGCAGGGACCAGGGCTCCCAGCAGCTCCCACAGCTGGAGATGCTGCAGGGAGCCAGTGCTGAACCCATCCCCCTTTGGACAGGGGACAGCAGCTCCCACCCCAGCCCTGCTGAGCTCCAGTCTGCACCTGAGCCAGCCGATGCACCAGACTGCCTCGGACTCACCATCTCACACAAGTCTCCAGCTTCAGCTGTCCCCAGGAGTGACACCAAGCCCACCCACAGCAGCTTCCAGGCCTGCCCAGCTCCCTGTCCATGCACATCCCCGTCCCAGCAAGGACCAGGATGTGGCTGCGGCTCCCTCAGTGCTGAGGACACCTCCCTGTTTAACTTGTGGAAGTTACACGCCACAGTTTTGCCCCCAAGGTTTCCTGCCCCACACGGCTTGGACCAGCCCAGAAACCACAGCCAAGCACAGCAGCTGTGGACAGGCACCTCTGCAGCACACAGCACTGACTGCAACTCCTCGTGGCAAAAGCAGGGATTTCTCCAAGCCCACAAAGGTCCCTGGATGTACCTGGGTGACCCTCCAGGAACTCCTGCCATCTCAAAGGCTGAAGTGGGTACAGACCCCACCATGCTGCTCAGCCTGAAGCTCCTCACATCCCTGAGGCCCTTTCTGCCCATGTGTGATGGGAAGAGCTCATCCTCCACAGGCTCTGCCCTGGGAATGCAGCTGGGACAGGGATGAGGGCCCACATCCAGCATGGGCAAGACCGGGATGCCTCCATGGAGTGAAATGAGAGAAGCCCAACCCTGACACAGCAGCCACAGCTTCACAGAACCCCAGAATTGTTTGGGTTGGAGGGAACCTCAAAGCCCATCCAGTGCCACCCCTGCCATGGGCAGGGACACCTTCCACTGTCTCAGGCTGCTCCAAGCCCCGTCCAGCCTGGCCTTGGGCACTGCCAGGGATCCAGGGGCAGCCACAGCTGCTCTGGGCACCCTGTGCCAGGGCCTCCCCACCCTCCCAGGGAAAGACTCCTTCCTAAAGAGGTTTATAGGATCAAAGTCCCATTAACACCAGGGCGGCAACTGCTGCTGTTTGCAGACATTTCCCCTCCTCAGCACTCAGCACCAAGAGGAGAAACAGCGCCTTCCCTTCCCTCTGCAGCTCCGTCCCTTTCCCCTTCCCGACCGTGCCCAGCACACGGCCAGGGCAGGGAGGGCGTTTCGGGACAGCCCCGCTCCAAAGGCTGCTGACACAGGACACAGAGCCCCCACTGTCCCGCCGTGTGACCCCCGGTGGCAGCAGGAGCGTGTCCTCCCAGCGGGCACGGGGAGGGACCAGCCCGGCTTTGTGCGAGGGAGCGCCGGCACCTCCCGGGGCAGCGCAGAGGAGCTGGCACAGGAATATTCTCCCAGCTAACTGTGAGACTCCGAGGGCGGAAAGAAGAAACTCAGAGCACATCCACAGCCCCATCTGATGGAATTCTTTTGGAGAACAGGCGGTCCCAGCCCGGCTGAGGCTGAGCATCCGCTCCCATTTCCCCAGGGCACTGGGAATAGCCTCGCCCACACACCCACCGACAGCACGTGTTTTACTGGAAATCACAGAGTCAGGGAATAGCCCGAGCTGGAAGGGACCCACAGGGATCACCCAGTGCAGCTCCTGGCCCTGCACAGACTCCCCAACAATCCCACCCTGGGCATCCCTGGCAGCGCTGTCCAAACGCTCCTGGAGCTCTGGCAGCCTCGGGGCCGTGCCCATTCCCTGGGGAGCCTGGGCAGTGCCCCACCAGCTTTTTAATAACAGGATAGAGACTCTCCTGCTTTATGTTGCTTTCTGCTTTCACTAAAATCCTGCTCTCTAATCCTGGGAAAAGGATTTCTGTGTGAAGGCGCTCAGACAAGGAGACATCCAACCCCAACAGCTAGAACGAGTTGAGCTGGCTGAAAGTGAGATGGGAGGGAAAAGCTCCAGCCTGAAAGTATTTTGCTGGAATAAATCTGCTTTTCAGAGCTGTTGACTTTTTGACAAGATGAAAAACTGGAAAACATTCACTTTGCATCAAAAACCTGATCAGGCAAGAGAACAGAAAACCTCACTTTTCAGTGAAAACAATCCCTCCAAATGGAAAATTTGCACTGTTTGTTTTCATTGTGCCATGAAATTCTCCTTAGCACAGGGAACGTTCCCAGCCAGCCCCATTAGCACGTGGGCTGAGAGGAGAAGTGACAGGAGAAGTGACACCGTGCCCCAGGCTCGGCATTCCAGCCACAGGGCTCGGCTGTTCCTGCTCGTCCCGACTCCCTCTGCCCCTGCTGGGCTCTCACATGTTCCCAGACTGGCCGCCGCTGAGCTGAGCTCCCCTCCAGCTGCAGACCCACGGGAGGTGTCACTGCCCGAACATCTCCCGAGCTCTGAGCCAGCAGCACAGCTCCGGCACAGAATTCCCTGCCCCGGGAAGTTCCAGGCTTTGGCCTTGCTGCACTTCCATTTCAAACCCCAGCCCTGCCTGAGCAACCTGACCCTCTGAAATCACAGAATCATGGAACTGTTTGGGTTGGAAAAGCCTTCCAAGATCACCAAGTCCAACCATTCCCTCAGCCCTGCCAAGGCCACCACTAAACCCTGTCCCCAAGTGTCACATCCACAGCTTTTAAATCTCGAGGGATGGGGACTCCACCCCTGGCCTGGGCAGGCTGTTCATGGAGCAGGAGAGGATGGACAAGGTCATGTCATCCCCCAGTCCCAACCCGTGCATGCCATGACAGCCCAGCACACATCCCTGACCCAGCCCACATTCCCGGGAGGGGCCTTTGGACACGAACTGTCCTGGACACCACGTGCAGCAGCAGCAGGGCTGGGACAGCAGCTGTTTTTAGCAGGAAGGTGCTGCAGGGCTGTGACACCTCCCTGCCACGCCAGAAATGTGAGACAGGAACATTCAGTGTCCGACCAGATCCGTCTCTGTACAATTCACCTTCCATGGGAAGGGAACATCCTCCTGCCCATCCCCAGGAAACCCAGGATGGGCTCCCCAGTCCCTCATTCCTGGACAACCAACAAGAGAACAAACACAAGGGCAGGAAAGGAAACCCTGCCCAGACCCACCACCAAATATAACCCGGGCAGGGCCGGAGCGCACGAGCAGCAAGACCCGTCCTGCACAGGGACTGTCCCTGGGGATTGTCACATTTATCGACCCAAAGGGCTTTTTGGAGGGCTTCAGCTGCAGCAGCCCCTCCTTTCTGCTGTGCTTCCCTGGAGAACAGCTCAGCTCTCGCCAGCTCAGCCTTGCAGCACCCTCTGCCTCCTCCTGTCTCATCTCCACTGCATGGAACATGGAAGTGGAAATCAGAACGATCTTCCCAGGGGTGCAAGGAAGGCAAAAGCAAAGAACAGTCAAGCCAAGTGCCCCCTCCCCAATCTGCCCCTTCCTTGAGCTGGTAGGAAAGGGATGTCTTGGATTAACACTCCATAAAGCGCTTCAATCCTAAAAACAGAGGCACCCTCAAATGAAAGTACAGACCACTGTGTCCAAGAGCATCCAGAGATTTTTCTTGCCAACAGTGACACATCCTTGGCTGGAGTTGCCTCAGCAAAAGGTTAATCCCCTCCAAAGTGCTGGTTTTCCAGAGAAAAGTCCTGTCCAAACCATCAGCCACATCCAGGCCCTCACCTGTGGGACTCAGCCCTCCACAAGAGGCATTTAACACCTCAAATCACCCATTGGGTCTCAATACTCCATATCCAGAGGAGGCAGATCAGGGCATTTGGATCCAATTAGTTTCCCTAATCTGCCCTGAAAGTCAGCCAGGGCTGGGGTTGCTCCAGCTGCACACATGGCCGAGAGCAGGGAAGGCACCAGTCCCTCAGAACATCCTCTCCAGCATGGGTTTCCCAATAGTGCTGTTCCTCACTCCAAGAGCAAAATCACTCCACTGAATTTTCCTGCTCAGCAAAACTGATCCCTCCTCCTCGTAGCAACCTTTGTCTGCTCTCTCCAGCCCTGAGCCATCAAACCCCTTTGGAAATTCGCAAGCAGAGCCTATGGGCGAGACAGAAATAAAATTCCTGCCTTTTTCTTTTGCTGTTGAGAGCAAAGAAAGGCTTCCAGCTCCCCCAGACACCTCCTGTGCTGCAGGAACTGCTCCTCTGCCACATCCGAGCTGCAGCCAGGAGCCAGGGCTGGCAGGAACAGGAATGTCTGTAGAGACTTGAATTAGGATCCTTTTTCATGGTCCAGATCCATCCCCTACTGCTCAGCCTCCGTGTCTGGTGAGCAAGCATGAGGTGACACAGCAAAGGAAAAAGGAGAAGTGAGAGAATTCCCGTTCCTTGGCTTGTGGAAGTCAGGGAAGGTTGTGGAGACCAGCTGGGACCTCACCCATTGGGGTCTTTTCTTCAGAAGTTCAAATGGATGTGAAGATCTGGCCCAAACCCACGTGGAGAAGGGCCCAGATCACCAATGCTGAACCCTAAAGAACGAGCAGGGCTGGGTCTGGGCAGGGCAGACTCTGAGGAGCACCCACACTCTGCAGTGGTCACCCCGGGGTAACTCAGAGCAGCTCCAGGCTTCCTCAGGAACAGGGAAAAGCAGTGGGAGCACCTCAGCTTCCTGATCACACTTCAGCTCCTCTGTAACGTGACTTCTGGCTGGTTTTGCACTCTCCAGACGCCACATGAGCAGACATTCTGTTCAGCCAGGGCTGCACTGAGCTCGCCTGATCCCTGCAGAGCTCCCGACTCCAGCCCTGACCACAGAGGCACGGGAGGAAGTGAGGGCCCAGGGCTTCTCCAGCAGGTCCCAGTCCAACATCTGCTTTCCATGTTCCCCTGGCAGGGCTCCAGGTGCACACAGCACACATCTGTATGTCTGTCTGTCTGTCTGTCTGCACACACCAGGGCCCTTTGTCTGCTCCAGCACCGCTGGTCACGGATCCCAGCAAACCTGGGCGGGGGTTACAAAGCAGGTCCCTGAGGAACACCCCTCATCCCCTGGGACGAGGTGAGGTGACCAAACAGAGCTGCAGCGGAGCAGGAGGGATCCCTGCCCACAAAACAGGGCTGGAAGCAGCTCGTCCTCAGCAGGGAAAACCCAGCAGAGGCACCCAGAGCACTCCTGCAGCAGGCAGGGGGGACACGACCCTTCCCCCTGGGGGGCAGCACCTGCAGCTGGGTGAACACGGGGCTGGAGGGGCCGGGGGAAGCGGGGGCTCCACAGGGAGCCAGTCCCACCCTTTAGGGTGTCTGGGGCAGGACTGCACCCTGGCAGCTTGCTGGAAGGGCACAGCAGAGCCCCCCAGCACAAACCATCCCCACCTGCAGCTCCACCTGCGCTCCTGCAGCCACGAGTTGAGTTTCAGCCCAGGGGAGATTTAAGATTATTGATAAAAACGTCCCAAAGTTTTGCAGGAAGGCAGAGTGAGGGAAATGCCCGCCCTGGAGGTGCACATTGTGGGAACCCTCTGCTGTAACCCTGCCCATCACAGCCCTCACCTGAGCACAGGCCCTCGAAGACGTTGATACAAGGTTTTTCCATCCACGTCAAGTGGTCAAATGCATCCTGCTCTGATGGCTCCAGGATTTGCTTTAAAAAACTCCCCATTTGTCTCACCGAATCTATAGTGGGGGTACAAAACAGACAAATCAGCGTTTGGCTGAGTGGCCACGAGGTTTTTTTCCCTTGTTCCCCCTCAGGGACAGGTCAGGAGTGTGTAGAAAATCACCCTGTGAAAGGCCAGTGTCCATAAAGGAGACAGAGGAGTTTGCAGCTTTAT
The DNA here is from genome assembly GCA_013397755.1 of Cnemophilus loriae. Classification (NCBI taxonomy): domain Eukaryota; kingdom Metazoa; phylum Chordata; class Aves; order Passeriformes; family Corvidae; genus Cnemophilus; species Cnemophilus loriae. The sequence goes on from VZTF01008235.1 coordinate 325,848, forward strand.
TGGAATAAAGGAGAGTCCACTGGGCCCCAGGAGGTCTCTCCCGAGGTGTTGGAGATGCAGTCTCTTTTTATCCCAAACTCCCGGCCACGTGTTGCCCTCTTCCTTTCCCCCTCGGCTGAGGTACTGGGAAGGTACAGCCTTCCCGAACCCCCTACCCCGTATCCCCCCCTCGAACCTGTCATTTTACCCCAAAGCTGGGCAGTTCAGGCTGCCTGGGCTCTGCAGGGGACTTTGCACAGACCTGTTTGTCCATTCCCCCAAAGTTCAGGCGGTCAAACTCTCTGGGGTCTGTAACCAGCCCGGGCGGTGTGAGGCCGTTAGGGACACCAGGACCCATTTCAGGGACATTAACACCCATTTCTCCTAAAGACCCCTTGAGTGGTTCCTAAAGAATCAGCACCCGCGTTCCCTATCAGGAACTATCACCGGCTTGGGCCGCTGAGCCTGACTGAAAGCCTTGGAACCTGCCCTGGAGTATCGGATGCTGCACGAAGGCTTTGGAAAGCACAGGCAGGTGGCACAGTAACGTATTCTAACGAAAAGCCGGGTTCGAGCTGGTGACGGACATTTCAGCCCCATCCTCCCACGCTGTGTGTGCCTTAAACCCAGGTTATTAAGGAAACTCCCGTCTGTCCAGTCAGGAGCCGTCCTGGGAGTCACGCTCCCACCCCAGACTGCCGGCACCAGGGTGTGAAATGCTGCTAGACACTGGGACAGCTGGGCTAACTGGGAGCTGGGCAGAGGATACAGACCGGGGCTGCAGACACTCCCTGGTGTTCCCTTCTCATGGCCTCTCTCTGGCTGCTGGTTCCCCAGACTCAGCTCCTCGCTCCCTCTGCTTTCTCCTTCCAGTCCCAGCCTCCCCCATTCCCATTTTCCCACCCGCAGGACCTGGATGCAGAAGCCAAGCACGGAGCAGGGCAGTGGAATTAAGGGGAGCTGCTGGAATTAAGTCACGGGACACACCCAGGAACGCAGCCACTGTTGGTGCCCATGACAGCATAAAGCACCCCCAGCCCCGTTAAAGGGAGAGCTGACACTCGGCCCAGCTGCTGGAGGTGCTTTTACACCACACAGCCACCTCCTCAATGTGTCACCAGCTGAGCCCGCCCCCCGCCCCCCCCCCCCGCCCCCGGAACACCTCTAAAAGCGGTTTTTAAGGTCTTGGGGAATTCCTCCTTTGCTGGGTTCCTGCTGGGTCAGCCAGGTGCTTTGAAGGCTCCCAGGGCAGGGGCACTCAGTGCTCCACAGCTCATTTCCGTAGGAAACCAGCCTAAAACCAGCCTGGATGTCTCCAGTTGTTCCTGTTGTCCTGTGCACAGCCGTTGTACAGCCTCATCTGTCTCTCCCAGCGTTTCTCTGTCCTCTGGTTACCTCCCCACAAGGATGTGCCTGTTCCTGGGCAGCTGACACAAATCCTACAGGAATCCCCACTGTGGCAGCGCAGGTGCCCTGTCACCCTCCTCGTGCCACACCAGCTCTCCAGAAACTCCCGATCTTGGCTAGAAAAAGTCCCGCTGGTCCCTTTGGCGCTGCCCCACGTGCACCAAAATCAATTCCAAACATCCCAAACAGCCTCCTCATCCCTGATGCATCCATTACACATTCACCCAGACAGCTCCTCCTGCAGTGCCCACCGGCAGTTCCTGTCCTGGGACAAACCACGTTTCCTATCAGAGACTGTGATAAAGGGAGAGCTGTGGGAAGGACACCCACGGACACCTGACCGTCCTTCTTCTCCATCACACGCTGGTGTGGGAAACCCCTGCAGCCAGGAGAGCTCCACACAGAAGCAAAGCTGATACAATTCCCTGCTTGTTTTGGGCAAGACAAATTCTGTAGGCACAGGGAGCTGGTCCTGGGTCCTATAAAAACTGGTTCCAGGTTTTAACCGTGAAATAACAGCTCAGGTGCTGCTGTTAGCTCATCTTTGAGCCCCATTCCCTGGGCAGGGGTGGTGCAGAGGGTGCAGAGCAGCACCAGCACGGCCGCGGGGCATTGCCATGGATCAGAGCATTCACGGATCAGAGCATTCACGGATCAGAGCATTCACGGATCAGTGCTGTTTGTTTATCACCGCACGAACCCTTCCAAAGATTCTGCCTTTATCTCCTTGTACTTTACAAATCTCCAGCCCAGCCCCAAGAGCTGCTGGAGCAGGAGTTGGATTCAGGGCAGATCCCGCCTTACACAGAAGAGGCACAGAGGGAAAGGTTTTGCAAGAGCAGGACTGGGGTGATCTCATGAAGGCTTTCTGCACAAAGCCGTGGGGAACTTGCGATCCTTCCCAGAGCTTCCAGTTTGCTCCTTAGGACAAATGGCAGGAGGAGTCTGTGGGAGGAGCGCGGCCACCAGGGAATCCCGGGTGTTTCATCCTGTCCTTGATCCCCCTTCCCTGCTGCAGCGCAGGGCTGAGTGTGCTCTGCCCAGAGCTGCTGTGCTTGCCCTCCAGGTCCCTGTGTGGGGGTCTGGAGGGGACAGGAGGGGACCAGTTCCGCCTGCAGCCCCCCTGTCTGTGCCGTCCCAGCAGCTCAGTCCCCTGCAGGCACAGAGCAGAGGTTTTCCAGCCGAAGCACGGAGCCCCCATGGAAGGAGCTGATTTCCACCTGCGGCAGGTGGGCGCGGGCTCCCTGCGGGGCCCGGGCTGCCATTCCTGACCCGGCTGCCACGGGACGGGATTTGGACGCTCGCTGTGTCTGGACTGAGTAACGTCTCTGGCAGGAAGCAGCGAGTTTGGGAAGTGTGTAATGGAGCCTCTCGTGCCACGAGAGCCCCGGGGGATGCCTGGGGAGAGGGAGGGAGGGAGGGAGGGGCGGCTGGACCACCCAGGCACTGCCTGCCCCCTCCCGAGCCCAGGGGACAGGGCTGGCAGTGCTCGGAGCCCCGGCGCTGCCGCCCTCCCGCAGGGTCACCCTGGAGGCGGTGACACGGTGTGACCCCTCCGTGTCCTCAGGGGAGGGGCGACGCTGAGCCGCACGCGGCGGAGGGACAGCGCATCTTTATCGTGTTTGGGGGCAGATTTTCATAATCGCAATCCTGAGCAGTGCGGTCAGAGAGCGGGAGGGGGACGCCCGCGGCAGGGGCAGAGGGTGGGAGCTGAAATGGGCTGAGGTGGGACAGCATGGGAGGATGCTCCCAAAAAGACAGCAGGAAAACCCAGCAAATTCAAGTGAGCCGAGGAACTGCATCCAAAACAGCCCTGGGAGCAGGGCTGACCCGCGCCCCAGGGCAGCCCCTCTCACGGGTGGGCAGAGTTTGGGGGTCACACGAGCTGTCACCATCTCCATCCTCATCCCTGGCAGCTCCTTGGCGTGGCCTGGCACCTCCATCCCTTTCCAGGGAGCCGGAGGGCTCCTGCGGCTGAGCTCCTTTGGCGGTGACAGTCGCTGTTCGCACAGAGCACCGTAAATAAAGCGGCTTCTGGCCCGCACCCAGGGCCGAGTCCTGCCGGGCCAGGAGTTTGAGCGCTGAGCTCACTCCTGTCCCAGCCCCAGCGCGTCCCCGCCCTGTGCTGGAGGAGCAGGGATGAAGGGAATGAGGGCTGGTGGGTGCACCCAGCTCAGGGAGAACGGGACAGGGGAAGAAAAGGGACCAGAGCTGAGGATGAGGTTACTCCACCTGAAGAACTGCAGATCTGCTCAGGGGATGCTGGTGTCCCATGCCAGGGGTGAGAGCAGCGGGGGGGCGAAGGGAACAGCTCCCAAGGGAGGTCTGACCCGCCCGAGGCCGTGCTAACGAGAGCAGGGGATGCAGGTTCAGAACAAGCGAAAAGAAGGCTTTTTTCAGCGTGTGGTTACTCTGTGACAGGCTGGGGCACAGGTCCTGTGCTTGTCCCGCTGTAAGGGCCAAAGGGAGTTCAGGGAAGAGGTTTCCATCGGGATGAGTTATCCACACTCAGGGAAACACCCCTGACTCGAGCAGTCCCTGCCCTGGGAGAGCCCACCCCTGCACAGAAGGTGTCCGCATCCCCTGCCCACTCTGGGAGTGATGTAGCTCCGTGTTATTCCAGGGATCAGCCCAGCCTGGAGCTGCCCAGGCAGCCCGGGTGGCACCACGAGCTGCTGCCAGAGGGTTCCCTGTCCCCGATGGACGGAGCAGTCCGGTGCTGAGCAAACGCTTCCAGCACTGAGGAGGATTCCAGGAGTTCCCACTCGTTCAAACATTCCTGGAAATGAATAATCCCTTCCTCTGGGAGCCCCCAGCCCCGGGAAGAGCCTTGCTCTGGAAGAAGCAGCATGGGGACAACCTGAGCCAGCACAGCTCCAGGCTGGGCTCTGGCAGGACAGGGAGCCAAGGCCACTCCTGGTGTGACACGGATCCGGCCGGGCCTGGCCAAACTCTGCATCACTTCCACCAAATCCCTGTCCCTGCAGAGCCGGACACTCAGCATGGCCCGCACATCCTCCTCCCCGGGCTGGGCTCCTTTCCACATGCCTTTGGGATGTGCAGGGGGGGTGGAACAATTTCCAGGATTTATTGTTCACAGCCAGAGGTGCTCATTCTATGAGGGATACACAGGGAAATGCCTGTGGAGCCACCTCCGAGTCATTCCCTCCCCGGGATCACGTCCAAGAGGTCTCACCACAGTCCCAAAAAGTCCCTTTCCATCCAGCACGACCCACATTCCTCCTCCTCTGCCTGGTGAAGAGACCCTCAGGGCTGGGCTGAGCACTCTGGAGGGGTTTCCCAGGATTATTTAGCAAGATTGCTCAGTAATGCCCAGCTCACCGTGGCCTTTCCTTGCAGGAGAAGCTGAGCTGGGGGCACAGACCTGCCCTGATCCCCCAGCCATTGCTGGGCTTTGCCAGGGCCCCCCAGCCCTCCCTGGGCTTTGCCAGCTCCCGGAGTGTGTGGGATCCACAGGAAAGCCCGGCACGCTGGGGAAGGGCAGAGGGCAGCTCTTGCAGGGGCTGCTGCTGAGGGCAGGATGAGATAAGAACATCTCTGGGAAATTTGAGTCGCCCTGGTGTTCCGCGGGCTGGGAGTGCTGGGAACGCTGTCCCAGAGAGTGCTCGGACAGCTCCAGCCGCTCCCGACTGCAGAACAGCCTCAGCACTGCCAGGGCAGGGGGCAAGGCAGCGAGAGCTCAGCAAACAGCCAGGGCCGCTGCCTCCCCTCCTCCTTGTGCTGCTGTCCCTCCTTTATTCCCCGTAGGAAACGCTCCAGTGCCAGCCCCCTGTCCCCATTCACAGCTTGCGCCTTCTCCGGGGGGAGGAAAGTCCCAGTTTGGGACTCCCCACCACACCTCAGCAGCACCAGCTCCAAAGGATGGGTCGGGAGAAGGTTTGGGAGGCTCAGACAAAACCCTGGCACCCCCTGGCAGGGGCAGGGAGCTTTGTCATGGTGCTTGGCATGGCCTCGCTGCCCCCACCCATGGTCACATCGGCCTCATTGCCCACCCTGTGTGTGAGGGCAGAGCCTGGCATTTCACCCCACATTTGGGATAAAAGATTCCTGCTCCATGGCTTTGGCACTGGTCCGACACAGCGAACCCACAGTGACCTTCACCACAAACCCACAGTGACCTTCCCCATCGTGGAACTGCACAGCCAGCCAGGTGTTCCCCCAAAGATCCCATCCCAGGGAGGCAGAATCTCTCCTGGGAAGGTGGGATATTCCCTGGTTTATCTGCACACATTTGTGTTGGTGGGAAGGAGAGGGTCAGTGAGGAGACAGAGCTCCAGCTCCAATAATTAAATATTAAAAGCAATTTCTATTCTGTTCTGAGAGAAACAGGCTCTTTGCGGGTGGTTTGTCACACCTGGAGCTGGACACACCAAACCCACCTGCTGAGAGCTCCCGGGACACCATGATTCCTTTTGTGTGGGGGTGTCCCCTGAGGGCTGCTCCATGGGCTTAAAATGGGGCGGATTTGACTTCACCTGTGTGGGTTTGGTTTAAACAAACGACTAAAAGTTAAACCAGTTAATTGGAACCTTCTCTGGTTGCCTGCGACTGACACTGTTCAGCTACCAGCAAATACAGGTCATGAATGGCAATAAATTGCAATAAATTCCACATCTCGCAGTGTCCAGGCAGTGCTTCCACAGCTTGGATCCACGTCCGTGCTTTAAACTCCCTCCAGACACCGAGATCATCACCATTTCCCCTCGCAGCTGCTGACTCCTGCACACTTCCAAGGTTTCAGCCCTGGAGTTGTGTTCATTTTTTTATTCCCTTTCCTTGAAGGCCCTGACACATCCTCGGGATCCGGTGGCTCCCGGCTGGATGCGCTTGGGCGTTGCTAAATCACATTGAAGGAAAACAGCTCAGAGTGTCCCACACACAGACCCAGCGCCTGCCAGCGCTGCGAGCAGCAGCCACATCTTGGCTTTTTGTTCAGAATGACACGGCAAAGATGGAATGTCTCCCCTCCGACCCCGGGAAGGGTCACACAGATGGCTTCCAGGCCCGGCAGAGCTTTAGGACATGGGATAATTCCCGTGCACATGAGCTGTGCTGCTTCCTCTTGTGTAACTACAAGATTTTTGCAGCTGGAAGTCAGAGGTCCTCTGGCTCAAACCACGAGAGCAGAGCCGAGAGCTTTGCCAAGAGGGGCCAGGACTGAAATTTCCTCCTGGTTCATATTTAGAGCAGGAGAGACCTGAGCTATGGGTTCACATCATGGGCTGTGGGTGCTCCCAGCCAGAGGAGGATGCTCAGGAGGCAGAGCTGGGAGTTATTCCCTGAGGGAATTGCAAGGCTCCTGCTGCTTCCACAACTTTGGGTGCTGTTGTGCCTAAGTTAAGCAGGCAGTGAAGTTCAAAAATCCGTGTAATCGATCCCAAATCCATGGGCAATCCCAGTGACCCTGCCTCACACCTTCCTCTCCCAGCCTGGCAAAGGCCATCCCAGAACAGGGAAATCTGGATTTCCGGGGAAATCTGCTTTCCCTCAACCAGATTTGCACAGGTCAAGGTGGAGCCAGGCAGCAACAGCCAACCTCTGTAGGCTCCTGAAGCTTGTGTGTGGATCAGCCCATGGATCAGCCCATGGATCAGCCCAGGGACCAGCCCAGGGATCAGCCCAGGGATCAGCCCAGGGACCAGCCCATGGATCAGCCCAGGGATCAGCCCAGGGATCAGCCCAGGGATCTACCACAGAAGATGGGATTGATGTGGTTTGTGCTGGGCCAGGTTAAACACACGTGGGTGATGCTGCTGCATCTTTCTGCAAACCCTGGGGCTGTGACCTGCCAGCCACGGGTGCCAGGCTGTCCTGTCCCATGTCCCCTCATCCCAAAATGTCACCATTTCGATGGCAGGGAAAGCATTTAACAACGGCAGGTGTTTGAGTCTGGGAGGAGGAGATGTGATTTTTGTTGCGGTGCCCAACAATTAAACCTGGCAGCTCCCACTGAACCCGAGGGTAAAATTCCCTCCTGGTTTCTGGGAGCCAAACCAAGCAGAGACAGTTTAGTTATTTACAGAATCACAGTTTAGTTCTGCCAGCCTGGGCAGGTGCCAGAGCTCTGGACATGGGGAGAGCCAGAGCAGCTCTGCTCAGCTTTCGGGGCCGCAGTGCAAACCCCTGCCAAGGTGTCTGCAAACGGGACAGTCTCCAAGATCTGGAGCAGGAGCTGCTCCATCCCCACACCCCAAAGCCGGTGCACACCCTGGTGCTGCTCCGGGGACACCCAGCCCGTGTCCTGGGAGGTGCTGGACCCACAGGGATGCAGTGGGGTGTGACGTGTCCCCAGCACAAGGGCACTGCCCGCTGGGCCGAATCCTTTCCTAGGGGGCATTTATTAAATCACAGCTTATTCCCAAAAATTGGGGCGATCTCGAGGGCTGTTTGAGGAGCCAGCCCAGGCAGCCGGTCCCACACACACAGAGCTGGCAGCAAATTCACTTTTTACTGACTTTTTCCAGCTGCAGCGGTTGCTCACACCCCGTGTAACACCAGAGCAGTGAATCATGTTCCCGTTATATCCCATCACATCCCGCTCTCTCCCTGCCCGGCCCCAGCACTGACGGAGGGAGCGCTGCTTTTGGTGGCTGTTCCCCTCTTTGTCACCCTCTGCGAGGCACGGCAGCACAGGCAGCGCGGCCGGGGTGGCACCCGGGGAGGTGACATCGTGCCCACCGCCGAGCCACGCCCGCAGGTGGCTCCTGGCGCTCCTCGCGCCGCAGGATTGATCCCGGGAGTTGTTCCCAACGAGCCCGTCCTGAAAGCTTTCTCCGCTCCATTTTAAAATTATTATTTATTTAATCGTTCTTTAAACAAAAGCGTAAGGGCTCCCTCTGCTGCCACGCGGGTTTGGACAGGAGAGGATGGATCAAAGTCCAGGCGGAGGCCGGAGGGACCCGAGGGCAGGGCCAGCCCAGCTGTGCGGCTCCAGATGTTCGCTGCTGCTGCCCTCAGACAGCGGGGCCGTGGGGATGAGGAGGTTTTGTCCAGGGGCTCGCTGGCTTGATGTCCCCCAAAGGCTGCCCTGTCTGGTCACCCCCCGGGGGATACTGCCCTCCCCATCCTGCTGCAAACAGGGAGGAAAATCCCACAGGGATGTTCCAGATCCCGGATTTTTCTCCCGTTCTGCTGAGGATTTGGGGTGTCCCGTGTGCAGCAGCTGCAGAAGAGCTTGGGGAGGTCAGTCTGATCCCTCACATGTGGCTGGGGGGCCTGATGAAGGCTCCACGTCCCAGAACTTCAACCTGCATCCAGCCCTGGCCACTCTCCTGCCCCAGCTCCCAGCTGAGTCCCCCCCTCTGTGAGCCAGGGATGGAGCAGGATCCAAGCAAAGTCCCTGTCCCCATCTCCATCCAGTCCAGTCCTGATTAAACCAAACTTTTGGGCATGACCCTGCAATTTAAAATATGAGAAATCAAAGACTCACATCCCCAGAGGATGTGCAGAAGGGGAGGGAATGGTTTTTTCCTCATCCAAAGAGATTTTAGGTGAGGGTTTGGGCTGGGACCTCTGCCCACTGGTGGCACCTCCAGTGGGCTCTCAGGGGCTGGGATGGAGGTGTGGAAGTTGCCAAGACCAGAGGTAATAACAAATTCCTGTACAACAGGGTCTGGAAGTGAGGGAGTTCCAACAAGAACAAAACATAATCAAGGTGAAAGGAAACTGAGGTGAATTTAAGCCTGAGAGGGAGGGGACAGGTGACAAGCACTGAAGGTCCCGCTTGGGAAGAGGATCTCTCTAAGGGGTAGAAGTGACACAAACCATAAAACAGGGCCGGACCCAACAGGGGTGCCCTCAGGAGGAAACGATGAGTAACAGCTGATCCTCCCCTGCTCCGGAATCGCAGCAGCAGGAGCAGGGAGCGTGTCCATGGCAGAAAAGCTGAATGACTCACGGGCTCCAGCCGTTACTATGGAGTTGTTTACACAGTGCTTTGGGATGGAAAAAAAAGGAGGAAAAAACGCTACAGAGCTCACCCAAAATGAACTGAATGGAAGGAGGTTGGTGACACGGAGAGGGATAACTCAGAGGAACAACTCCACGGGCCCAGGTTTCCAGGAGGAGTCCAGAGGGCTCAGGGATGAACTCACGGAGCATTAATCCCCAGACTGATGCTTCTCCCGGTGCCAGATGGGTGGGACATGGCAAGTGTGATCCTGGTGGTTTTTAAGGATGCTTGGAGGAATGTGAGGAACAACAGAGCGGAAAGTCCAACTCCCATGTGGAGCAAACTGTTGGGACTTCTACAGACCAGGGTTCATGGGGAGAAGAATCAGCTGAATAACCTCAATGTGGCTTTGGCAAATATTCTGGGAAATATTAAAGCTCTTGGAAATGTGCAGCGATAGGGAATGGGCTGACCTGGCATTAACAGCCATTAACTGGGTAATTTACAAATTAATAGTTGAGGGGGGGAAATCCATAACAAAGGATGGGAATAAAACAAAATCATGAGAGTTTCTGTCCCCGAGGAAGGGCACCAGAGGGGTTCCCCAGGAACACATGGTTTCCATATGGAATTCGTTGCCACGGGAGGGCTTCCTCAGTAATTCCTGAGCCAGCCTCAGAGCTGTCAGAGCTGGAGGTGCAGACACAGCCTCTGGGCTCCTGCTCTCAGGCTGTCGGAGGGTGCAGGTGCCAGAGGAGCACCATCATTTTCTGTCACCATTTCCTCAGCAGCAGCAGCATCAAGCAGGCTCAGCAAGGGGAGTTTGAGTTAGGGGGACCTTTGGCATGACTAGAGGGGCCATTTCCATAGCAGCAAACTCAGCTGTTGGAAGCCGATTTTGTCTGTCTGGGCAATAATTAATTCAGTACCTGACATGACCTCAGAGGGCTGCAGCTCCATGGCTTTGCGTCCTGGGCTTTAGATCCTGTCTCCTCCTTCTCCTCCTGAAATATCCCTTAGGAAAGCAGGAAACCCTTCCAAGGCTGCATGAGAGGCAAACCCAGCCATCCTCCTCCACCTCTGGATTTCAGCTGTGCCCACTGAGCACCCCCAGAGTGCAGAGGGCAGCCAGGAGCAGGAAGGGAGCAGGACAGCACAGAAAAACCCTTCTGCTCTTACTTGGGATACCAAAACTGCTCCTTGGAGGCTNGTCCCCACTGTCACCAAACAGCGACGGCAAGGGTGGGTGTGAGCAGCCCAGACGGCCCGAGTGCCCCAGGGCCTGTGCTATCCCAGCGGCTCCCTGGCCCATATTCCAAGGACGCCAAACAGGGCTCTGCCTGTGAAATGAGGATAACCCCAAGCCCACCTTCCAGCTCTGCTTGCACTATCCGAGCCGTATTTCACTATTTCAGAGCAAAGAGTATTTTTTTATTTATTATTATTATTATTATTATTTTCATTACTATTGCTCCTGGAGTATTTCTGCTCTGTAAACTCTCCAAGTTCAGCCCCACCCAGGGCTGAGGTGGGGCCAGCATTACCCAGCTGATTCTCCAGAAGCTGGCTCAGTGTGGAGCCCTGGGGCTTGTGGAAAACACATTCAGAGAATTTCTCTGCTCTGAGGCAACTCCCACTTCCTGCTCCCCAGGAAACCCCAGCACGCAGCGAGTGAGAATCAAACCAGACTCACACCCAACTGCAGCAGAGATAAGAAATTTGGTTCTGATCCACGACAGAAGTGCAATAAACTGCCAGTTTCTCAGAAGCCAAAAGCCTGAACGTTTGCCAAGAGCTAAAAATAACCCAGAGAGGGCTCTATTTAAAGGCACCTACTAAGAAATGCCTCTGTCCTTGGTTAAATAAACTGCAACTTCCAGAAAAGCCCTGTTTTCCAGGAGTCTGGGGGGAGCTTTGGCAGCAGGTGAATAAACATGAAGTCCAAAGCTTTGAACACATTTTAGAAGCAGCAGCTCATGGCTGGAGCTGTGCCAGCCCCTCGGCCCAGCAGCAAACCGGGGCTGGCTGGGCTGCAGCAGGAAGGATTCCCACTCCTCCCCACAGGACCTGCACTTGCACATCCCCACGTGGCTGCTGAAGGGTCTTCACTTCAGGGTTTGACTGAATTTGGCCTCTCTACACTGATTCCCTAGAAACAGCTGATCCCCTCGATGTAAATGGGGACTGAAGAGCTCTGGTGTGGGCACTGAGCAGGGGCTGGGCAGGGGGGCACCTCTGAGTGCCCTCAGAAGGAGGTGAGCCTTGGAGTGACAACGACTTCAGCTCTGCATGGTGACAACTCCAGCAGCCTGGGCAGAGTGTTTGCCCAGGGAAAGCTCTGCAGAGCCCTGGGTGACAGGAACTGTGCCAGGGCTGGAGGAACAGCTCTGTTTAAACAGACAATTAACCCCTGCTAAAGGTACCTGGCCAGGACACAGGGTAGAAATGAAGCTGAGCCATGAACCACAGAAGTGATGTCTGGGCTGGTTAAACAAAGCAGTATTTTAATTTCAAGAGTTTATAAATATGTATTTACAAAAGGAAGGTATCAATCCAAAGAGTTCAACAAATGTACAGCTGCCAGTATTGCAGAGCACAGGAGAGGAGCCAGGTTAATGCAACAGCACAATTCACAGCACCCAGGAGTCAAAAGGAAACCACATTCTTCATTTAAAATTGCTCACCCAGAATGTTCAGCACCCACTGCTGTGGAAGCACATCTCCTGGGACAGGAGGAGAGAAGGAACTGCCCCTCTGCACAGCTGAGCTCAGAACACACCACTGCCATCCCACTGAGCACTGCTGGCCACGGCCCCACAAAGGGCTTTCCCCAGCTCACTCTCCTTGAGGGCTTAGGGACAGCCCAGAGCAGGGACTGCAGGACGGTGACACCCTGCCAGTGCCACCCCTGTGCAGGGAACTGCTGATCACATCCCCTCACCCTCCTGGCCTGAGGAATGGCCCCGTGGTCCCAGTGTCCCCTCCAGGACACCCCATGGCCTCAGGGGGACAGGACAGGCACACAAGGGCTGCTCCCACAGGCCCTGGCTGGAACAGGGGGTGCAGAACCTGGAAACTGGTTCTGCTCTTGCCACTCTCTCCAGACAGGCCCAGGGCTGCAGGGATTCCCACAGGTGTTTAGGATGTTCCCAGGTCTGTGAATGCTTCAGGAAACCAGGGCCTGCTCACAGGTCCCTTTCTGCAGCTGCCTTGAGATTTCAGGGATGTTCCCACCAAGCCACCAGCTCCATTTCCTTCAGATGCCCCTCACTGCAACCTCTCAGCGCCATTCCAGTCACACAGCGAGGGATGCAGGGTCAAAAAGCCACTCCCTAAACTGTAACAGAAGCAGTAACAACCTCCAAGAGCAAAGCCTGTCCACAACTGAAACTACCCAAGGCACCAAGTGCTGAAGGAGCAGGAGAGTTCCCAAGGCTCAGCTTGTACATGGCTTTTCTGGAGAATCTCCAGCAATTTTCTCTTAACTCATCCAGTAGTTCTAAACCTGTATGAAATCCAGTCAGGCTCTTTTAATTTAAAGTTTAAGCAAATTAATTCTTGTTAATCAAACTAAAGAAAAGACTTAAACACAAACTGCTAGTGGAAAATGGAATATAAGTTGCCAGGAGTGTTAACCTCAAGTCTTGCACAATTTATTTACTTCTTTTGATTCACACCTTGTGTGCAGCTCCCAAATTGGTCAGAGCAACCTCCTCTGTTGGTCAGTGCTGGGAACCCAGCCTGGCTGGAGGCTCCCACCACACTCAGGATGCTGCGTGGTCCTCTGTAGCCATGGTCTGCAGGAGGCAAAATCAGAGAGGGCAGGAGAACTCTGTGAGTCACTGCTGGGATTTTGGGGCAAAACATTCATTTCTGCCAGAGCCCGAGACTGGCCTGGGCCTCTGGGTAACCCCTGCCAGGGTACAAGAATTCAGGAGCAAACCAAGAAGGGGATGGGCCCAGCACAGAGTGCCAAGAAAGGTCCATCAGAGTTTGAGCTCCTGGTCACACTAATGGCAGTAATTCTCAGCTTCCCAAGGCAGCAGTGTGGGAAGGGTCCCACTGCACAACTCAGAAGACCAAGTCTTTTCTGTAGCCACACTGGTTTTTCCCAGGGATCCCAAAGCCCTGGCCACCTCACCTGCCGCAGGAACTGCTTCCCCAGGTAGTTGGTTGCCATGCTGGTCAGGTTCTTCCTGCCGCCAACCTTACACCTGATGTAGCCGTAGAGGTTGGCTCCCTGCAGCACCACCCCCATCACCACCACTGCCTGTGACAGGGAAAAAACGTCACCAGCTGTCACCTCCCGCCTCAGGCAGGGCCAGATCCATTGTGGAGCTCAGGGAGGGACTCACCAACCACTTCACTTTGAACGAGAAGAGAGCACTGAAGGCAAAGATCACCCAGATCATGGGGCAGGTGATCAGGCCTAGCCAGAAAATTCGGGACTCTGCTTCAGATGAGGTTTTGCCCCCTTGTGCTGACACCTAGAAACAGAAAGGAAATGGAAATGATCAGGCTGTTCCATCCTACAGACCCCATGTCCTTAAAAACAGGGCAGAACCCCCACACTCCCTGGGATTCCCTCCACACAGCAGCACTGGGTGCTTCCAGGATTAATTCCTACGTCACGCAGACATCTCTGCAACAAGAAGTGTTTCCATCTAAGGGAGCCTTTTTTCAATTTTCTGTCAGAATCACTGGAGGCAGCAGCATCAAAACCTCTTGGAGTGCTTGGGGCTAAAAGGGTAAGTTTGGGAAAGATGACATTTCCTGCATGGTTCAGTTACAAAGCTTAGAAACAGCCAAATTAGTAATTTTCTACCTCCAAAACCACGGACTTACACTACTTATAGTAAGCCAGATCAATACATCATGAGAAATTTTTAGTAACTCAACAATCAAAAAGCTCATCCAGCAGCCTACACAAAACAAGGTCACAGATCTGTGGCTGCAAGTGAATGTTCCCTGTGCAACCTCCCCTCACAAGGAGAACCACCAATTAAAAGGGGGTTCATAAGACAGCCACAATTACAAGATTAGAACAAAATCTTTTACCTTCCTGGCTTCAAACACCCAGTGACTTCTGCCATCATCATCCACCTGGTTCCACCAGCGAAGGCCAACCATGAGCCTCCCTGTGACATTCTGAAAGAGAAGAGAACCCGTGAACTCTGTGTCTTCTGCTAAAATAAACCTTCTGCCAAAGCTCAGTGCCTGGGCTGCTGCTGTCCATGGTGCCTGTTTGCCTCACATTTGGGAGAACAAGATCCACAGCAACCCATTTTCTCAGAGATCCAGCACAAGGGGCAGATCTGTGGTGATTCTGAGCTGATAACAAAGCCTGTGCTACCTCAAAAGCAAGTCTAATAAATGTTCTCCATTTGATTTTCAAAAGGAACCAAGCACACAGAGATTTCAGAGTTTATTTCATCACACTCTGCAATCCACCCCAGTACTTGAGGGTGTTTTGGGGTATCTGTTTGTAGGAGAGGCACAAATAAATTACTTTTCTTGAGACATGAATTATTCATGTCAATTATTTTTGTACATCAAGGCAAAGACAACAAAAAGCACGAGGGGAACCGACCTTTACAGCCCAGAAGTCACAGGACAGGAGGAGGATGATGGTCACCATGCAGGCGATGAAGCTGCTGGTTAAGAGCTCACAGAGCAGATAAACAACGATGGCACTGACTCGGAAGAATAAGTGGAAAAATGATGCCACTGGGTGCCTGGAACGAAGGACAGGACAGTCACAGCTCCCGCAGACAAGTGACACTGCCAAGGGATCTCCCAGCAACCCCCAGGATAAGGGTGAGCATCATAACGGGAACCCAGTGTTCTGGAAATGCAGGAAATAACTGCCTGGAAGCTGGCACAAGGAACAGACATTCCAGAAACTCCTTCTGTCACCACTGACCTTATTTTTGACTTTTTGGATCTCCTGGATACATCATCATCTGCGTCAAAGAGAGACACATCTTCAATGTCATCACTGCTGTCCTGAGGTAGGGAGCGGAGGCAAAGGGTTACAGGAGAAAAATGAAACTGTGTTCAACCTGGGACAGTGTTCATTACCCACAAAACCACAGAGGCACCTCGGGAGCAGAATTAATTTGGGAAGAACGTGAAGATTTAACCACACACAAGCCTACACTGTGATCTGAGAACTGATCATTAGGCCCCGGTTTTGGTGAGCTGCACCTCGGCTGAGCCCCCTGAGCTGAACACAAACCCCGTCTGCTCCAGGGGTGCCAGGAGCACCTGGCTTTACCACACAGCCTCCGACACTTGTTCTTCTTCCCTGAATAACAGCAAGGTGGGACAATATCTTTGTTCCTGAGCCTTCCAAGAGAGTCACTGCCCGGGCCTACGGCCAGGCTCCCGCTCCGGGTCCCAGTCCCGGTCCCATTCCCGGTCCTATAATCCCTGCCTAGGCCCCCGCTCCGGCCCCGGTCCCAATCCCGATCCCCGTTCCGAGATCCCGGTCCTATGTCCCATGCCCAAGCCCCTGATCCCAGTCCCAGTCCGAGTCCGAATGCCGATCCCGGTCCTGTGTCCCATGCCCAAGCCCCCGGTCCCGATCGCGATCCCGGTCCCGGTCCCGTACCATGGCAGGAGCCTCCACTTCCGCCCCGCCGCGCGCGTCACGGCCGCGGACCAATCGCTGCGCGCTCCGCTCTATGGTCCCGCCCACTCATTTGTGCGTCACAGCCGCGGGCCCCGGGCGCGCGACGTGGCCTCGAGACGTGGCCGGGGCCGCGCGCTGCTCCCGCCAACCGCCCCGAGNGGGAACCGGCACCGCCCTGAGGGGAGCGGGGGAGCCCGGGGGAGCCCGGGGAACCGGCACCGCCCCGAGGGGAGCGGGGGAGCCCGGGGAACCGGCACCGCCCTGAGGGGAGCGGGGGGAGCCCGAGGAACCGGCACCGCCCCGAGGGGAGCGGGGGAACCGGGGAACCGGCACCGCCGTGAGGGGAGCGGGGGGAGCCCGGGGAACCGGGGAACCGGCACCGCCCCGAGGGGAGCGGGGGAACCGGGGAACCGGCACCGCCCCGAGGGGAGCGGGGGAGCCCGGGGAACCGGCACCGCCCCGAGGGGTGCGGGGGAGCCCGGGGAAGCAGCACCGCCCGAAGGGCCGCCACCGACCCGCTCCTGACCCTGGTCGCCGGACTGCCTCTATGTAATTAACTCAGCCATTTCACAGGCCATAACAGGCTATTGCTGATACATACAATACCACATAAAAACTCAATTTACTTTTTAATAAAGAGAAGTATTTATAGGAGAGGTTATTGCCGCTTTTTAATAGTGTCTTGCTGCTCTCTGTTCACCGTGTGAAGCATCCAGCCTTTCTGCTGGAATAGCAACACTTCAGCTATAAACAACCCTCAGATAAAGCGCATTCTGTTGGGAGACACCTGCTGAGCTGTGCAGACGGAACTGTGTCACCAACACGGTCTTACCGTTACAGAGTAATATCTGCACTTTGGGGAGGGCAAGGACAACCGAGTGACACCTGGTTACACCGAAACTACCGAAGCTCTCCTGGCACGGCTCTGCCTGGCTCTGGCTGCTCGTGGGTGCGTCGTGTCTTGCACAACCCATCTTGTCACAGAGTGTCACGTGCCAACGTCCAGGTGCACAGAACGGGTCAGTTCAGTTCAAAGGGGAAAAACTGAGGCACTAAAACTGACAGAGAGTAGATTGGATATTAGGAAGGGATTCCTCCCCATGAGGGTGGGGAGGCCGTGGCACAGGGTGCCCAGAGAAGCTGTGGCTGCCCCTGGATCCCTGGCAGTGCCCAAGGCCAGGCTGGACACTGGGGCTTGGAGCAGCCTGGGACAGTGGAAGGTGTCCCTGCCATGGCAGGAGTGGCACTGGATGGGCTTTAAGGTCCCTTCCAACCCAAACCATTCTGTGCTTCTGTGATTCTAAAGAATTCTGTGATTCTAAAAACAGCCTCCCCTCAGTTACCTCTGCGACTTCATGCACCAGGCCTGACATCTTGGCACAGGTTAATTCCCTTCCAGGCCATGTCCAACACCTTCTCCCAGCTTTCCCTCTGCCGAGCTGAGCCAAAGCTGATCACAGGACTTGGTCCAGCCCTGCCCTTGGGGGTGACCTCACACCACCGCCTTCGGCTGCCGCACCTTCCAAGCACCTGAGCACCCACAGGTCCAGGGAGGTGCTGGTTTATGGACTCCAGGTTGAACACAGCCTTCTGATCCTCCTCACTTCATCATGGCCAAAAAGAAATCAGCCTTTCCGTGATGTTTTTCCATCAGGCCTTCTTTACAGACGTTTTCTCCGGGGATTGTGGCACAGGTTCCTTGGCCGCAGCGGGGGTGAGGTTATCCTCATTCCTTGGGAGAAGCTGCCATCCTGTGGCGGAATGTGACATCCCTGCTCCCTTGTGCCTGGAAACCAGTGCCAGGCACAGCCACTGCCAGCTGCCAGCTTCCCTGGGGTTATTCTTCACTGGCTTCATCCCAGGGTTTGCAAGTCGAAGATGGCATTGAATTAAACAAACCAACGCTAAGCACAACCCCACTGTGGGGAGAGTTTCAGAGTCTCAGAGATTTTAATTTCAAACCAGAACTGCTGCTGAAAGTCCCTTGACATGACCATGGGCAGGATTGGCCTCTCTCAAACCTCTGATGCAACAGATTTCTGGTACAGCAGCCCAGATACTCAAAGCTGAACAACTAGAAAGGTTTTTGTCTTCCTGTTAAGTCCTGAGCATTAGTGGAAACCACAAAATCACAGAATGGTTTGGGTTGGAAGAAACCTTAACAATCATCCAGCTCCATCCCCCTGCCATGGACAGGGAACCTTCCACGATCAAATACGTGTAGGCATTTATCCACAAAAATGGGGAAATTGAACCCCCTGCCTTATTTTGCCTTTCATAGAAACGAAGTTTAAGCTGCTTTCCACAGGTCCTGAGGCCGGGGCAGTTCCTCCCCAGGGCAGCACTGGAGCTTCCCCTGCTGAACTTCCCCAGGGTTCTCTCAGCTTTGTGTCCAGCCTGGCCAGGTCCCTCTGGATGGCAGCACCTCTCTGGGGTTGGTGGCACCTCAGGGCACCCTGCCCATGGTCCAGGGCATTAATTAATGATGATGTTAAACCAAATCAGACCCAGGATCAACCCTCAGTTACTGGCCTCCAAGCAGACTTTGTGCCACTGATCCCCCCACCCTGCACTCAGCTTTCAGTCCACACATCTTCAGCTTCTACACCCTAATCAATCCACAAAAGCTCTTATAAGATGTTTTTATTATTCTCACCACGTTGAACCCCGTGCTGAGCTGTGTTGGTGTCAGACAGTGCCGTGTCTGTAACCACAGCAGGTTTGGGAAGTTAAATCCAGGAGAGGGCTCAGTCCATTCAGTGCCTTGAGAAATAGCTGAATATACCAATAGTATTTCTTAGGAAAACTTACAGTGAGGATGTGTTTTACACTTGCAACCACAGGGAGTATACTTAAATATATTAAATATACTTAAATATATATAAATGAATATATCTGTATTTTATACTTAAGGCCACATGGCAGACTCAGCTGGACACCAGAATCCTCAGGTCATGGCTGTTAGCTGGACTGAGGGATCACCTCAGATAAATGTGTTATGCCCAAGTTCGGGAGCAGGTGTTTTCCTCTCCCCAGTAAAAGAATCCACAGGTAGGCCTTTAATTTTCCTCAGCCAGGCTTTCCTTCTGGCCCTTTCCTCATCTTCTGTGGGCTTTGCCTGCTGTGCCTGATGCTGAGCTGACACAGCTGCCTCACGCACCTCCTGCTCTGCTGTCAGAAGCCTGAATCCACTGTCCCTGCGGGAACCATAGGGACAGAAGGGCTTTATTGTCCTGGCAGCTTCATTTCTCATCTGTGCAGCCGTGCCAGGTGTTGGTTGGATCAGCTCCGAAGAAGCTGTGCAGAGATCGATGAGCTGATCCCCATCTTTGGGGCCAGGAGCATCTTTCCCATGGCCAAGAGGAGTTTTCCTTTCTTGCAGCAAGCCACCAAACTTGGGACGTACAACACAGGGGGCAGGGATGGAGGATTTCACAGTGGAGCTGTGCAGAGAGTTCTTCAGCCTGAGCCGCAGCATTTTGGTTTCAAAGGATGTCGAGATTTTTGTCATGGTCAGAGAATCGCTGTGCAGCCTGGCACGCTGGAGCTGGGCTGCCTGCTCCTCCTTGTGCTGCAGGGGGGTTTTGGACATCGGCACCTTCCACGGGCGCTGTTGCGGTGCTTCCCTGGCTTTTGCAGAGAGCTCGGTACTGGGGCTGACTGCGGCTGGCTTGCAGGAGCTCTGGAGGGTGCTGATTGTTAAGAGGAACTTGTCAGGGGACATTGGACAGCTTGGGTCTCTCTGGGGCAGCTCATGCTGCAGAGTGGCTTCTGCCTCCTCAGGTGCAGGGGGAGCAGGGCCCTGTTCGGCTTCACCACCTGTATCCAAAAACAAAGCAATGCATCTGGGCTTGGGAGGCTTTCCCACGCACTGCAGAGCATAGAGTCAAAGAATCACAGAGTAAGCTGAGTTGGGAGGAAACTACACAGATCATCCAGTGCAGCTCCTGGCCCTGCACAGACAATCCCACCCTGGGCATCCCTGGCAGCGCTGTCCAAACGCTCCTGGAGCTCTGGCAGCCTCGGGGCCGTGCCCATTCCCTGGGGAGCCTGGGCAGTGCCCAGCACCCTCTGGGGGAAGAACCTTTCCCTGATCTCCATCCTAACCCTGCCCTGACACAGCTCCAGCCCTTCCCTGGGACCTGTCTTTTACCAAGCAGAGCATCACTTGGCATCTGCTGGCCTGAAAAGCAGGAACCCTTTCTTAGTTTATCTGCAATATTCCGTTTGATTGTGGAGCTGGAGGATTTGTCATCACACTGTATTGAATAGCTCTGACTTAAAACAAAATAACATCACTGTGTTACAATTGAAAAGGTGCCTGTTTCTGTGCAGTTGCCTTTCCCAGTGATAGCAGATCCTGAATGTAGGTGTTCTCTCGCTTTCTTGGGTGTTTGTAATGAATAATTCAAGCCCTGAATCAGCAGCGTGTTTCCAAGCCCGCCAGCTGTGAGAATATGAATACTACTACTGATTTCTCTCTTACTCAGTTGGAAAATGACAGTGCCTGTCTTGAAAAACGTGTTGAATTTACACCAAACCCTTCTAAAAAGGCAGAAGGGTTTCACAGAAGCCTAGAAAATGACAGAACCATTGAAATGGAACAGCACATCTGCTCTTGACAGCAGCAGAAAGTCTGAATATTGGCTGGGCTGAAGGCAGTGGGTGCTTGGTTTGTAACTCAGTTTAGAAAAGCCAGAAAAGCAGAGGCTCAGTGTGATACTTTTGGGTCTTCCATGGCTCTTTGGTGGCTGGCGAGACCTCGGGGACTTGTCCCGAGCCTCCTGAGCTCGTTGCTGCTCTGCGCTGGCGCCCTGGCGCTTCCCTTTGCGGGACTTCTCCTTCTTCACCACCTCTCTGTCAGCGGGTAGGGAATAGTCCCACAGCACATCCTCGAACTGGAGCAGCACCAGGCTGCTGGGGGAGTTGGTCACCATCCTGGAGAAGGGAGGGAAGAGCCGTTACAAGCACAGGAGTCATGGACACGGCAGGTCCTGCCTGCAGGGCTCCTGTGCAACACAAACCCCCAGGGCCTCAAACAGATCCGAGATCATCATCTCTCCTTGAAGGAGCAGCAGCAGTGAACCCCATCAATCAGACACTGCACATTTTAACTCGTGCTCTGAGTGAGTCTCTGGGGCTCTTTTCGTTCAGCTCCACAGCAAAATGAATTTTAAAATAATTAGGATGAAAATTGCCAGTAGTGGACAGAGCTAGATCAGTGCAGTGCTAATGGATGGAAGTACCTAACTACAAATATCATCTTGTCAGAGACATTTAAGTGTGGATTGGAGGGCTGTGCTGGTGTGGTTGGGCTGCAGTTAATTTCTTCATAGCTGCCCATTTGTTGCTGTGTTTTAGAGAGTAGCCAACCCAGCCTTGAAAACACAGCAGTGTTTTACCCATTGCTTCCACAGAAGCTGGGAGCCCCCTTTAGTTAGAGGTGCACAAGTGAATGAACCTGGAAGGATTTCTCATTATTGGCCTTTATAAAGAGGCTGTAGGTCAGGGAACATGCAGAGACACTGTCAGGTATTGGCTTGATTCTCCAGCCTCCTAAAAATGTCTGAATTCAGCTGTACAGTTGGATCTGCATCTTCAGCTGTAGAGAAACAGGAAACTGTACATTGCTGAAGAGACTACGGAAATCTCTTGGTGAACTAAACCAGATTGTGAACTAAACCAGATTATTGAAGCAGTTAATAAGGAGTGGAGCCCTTTAAAAGTTATTTGTGAGAAGGAAAAACACAGTTCCTTAAATTTCTGCGTAATCTACCAAATTTGGGTCAGAGCCTGCTGGCAGCTGCTGTCACCCACCTGTTTCCTGCAACACTGAGAGCAGACACGGGGTCCCCGCTGCTGGTGGGCTCCAACACTTTGAGGCAGGTTCCAGTCAGGAAGTTGAATATCCGAACGTGTCCATCAGCACAGCCACTGATGACTCTGAGGTACAGGAACTCCAGGGACAGGACCTCCCTGAAAACACACCAGGTGAGGGTTGGCACTTCGTGGTGCTTTCACTAGGAGAAATGGTCAGCGAGCTCTTCTGAAGGAGAAGCAGAGCTCTGGCTGCAGCAACAGCCTGTACTGAGGAGTAGCTCAGGACATTCCAAAGGTCTCACAGAGAAGTCTCAGATCACTCCATGTCCAAGTCAACAGCCCCGGGCATCCTTCTACTGGAAGGTGTCCCTGCCCATGGCAGGGGGTTGGAATGAGGTGATCTTTAAGGTCCCTTCCAACCCAAACCATTCTGGGATTCTATGATTCCACGCTCCCCATAGCAACCATATGGTCATGGCCATCTGCTGCATTTGAAATTTCAGTTTTATGTCCAGGAAAATCAATGCAAACCATACGATTCTCCAGTTTTCACAGTTCTAGATACAATTAAAGTCTGAGAGAACGGCAGAACACGCAGTTGGTCAGCATGAAACTGGGCCACCTCTGTTCCTGCCCAGGAGATGTGACACCCTGGGGCACACGAGGGGATCTTTGGAATACTGGGCTGTGCACTGTCCATCTTTAGTCATCCCTGTTTGTGACAAAGTGCTGTGGGTTTGCATTTCAGGTTGTTCCAGGTCTTAAGTGAAAATGCCACTTGTGACCGCGTGGTGCCTGACAGAGCCTTTGAGATAAAGATTGGTGAAAACGGGGATATTTCAGATCCTCAGACTGATAATTAAAGGCATTTTCTGGTCCTGTAAGGGGCACATTTTCTTTACAGATTCAGTCCACTGTTGAATACAAGTTGAAACACATCTGATTCCTACTTGGGATGGAAGAAAGCTATCAGGCATCTCCTGAATTTTCCCAACATGCTCCATCCCAAGGCATATCCATCGCTGCTCCCTGTGACGAGGTGCCACTGGTCAAAGGACAAGCAGAGAACTGGGCCTTGGTGCCTCTCTAATGTCTGCAGAGTAAAAGAAAAAGGTGCAACACTATCAGTGATGTGGATGTAAATCTGTCTGAGGTGTCCCATGGCACTCAGGACACCAGCCTGATACTGTTTTATAGGGTGTTATTGCACTAGTGCACCCCATAGATAACTGTGTTTGTTTATAGTCACTGAAATGTTCTGGGCTTGGTGCTGCTGCTGAGCTCCTGGCGTGGAATTAACATCCCTTTTCCATCTTTATTACATGTGATAGAGAGATGTTACTCCACCGAGACCTTTGTGGTCTCTGGAATGTTGTCCCAGGAGGGAGGAGAAAGGCTGCCTGGGCTGTAGGGGCTCAGCTGGAGCTGGGATATCTGAGATATCCGGGCTATCTCTCAATTTCTCCTCAGGTAAAGAGCTTCCCTCCTCTCCCAGGTATGGACTGACACTGAGCCTGGACACCTGATCAGGGAATTCACAGACTCTCAGTGCTCCCACAGCTGCCCAGCTGCTTCAGCTGCAGATCTGCTTCCGAGAGCAAGGTTCTCGTTTGGGGCTGACCCCTGGCACCTCCAGCCCCAGGTTATGGAGCTCTCCCATCATCTCCCCAGGTTCAGAAAGTTTCTACAGGAGCAGAGATGAACAAATCAACAGAGAGCGAACAGTGATGGGGGTGAAGCAAATCACACCCTGCCTTAAAATCAGCAGCTGGTTGCAAGTCAGTTTTTTAAGTATCTGCAGTTTCCTTTATTGGTTTATACTGCTTTGGGGGTTGTTTGGGGGGATTATTTTCTTTTTTAGAAAGTCTTTGGCAAAAGCAAAAAACTGTGATGAACTAGCAGAGAGTTGAACTAGCAGAGAGTTTTGACCACTTAGCACAAGAATTATACACCAAAGAGGAAACTGACCTTGATCAGAGCCCCTGTCTCAGCACTCCAGACCTTCACCAGCCCTCGGTGACCCCCGCTGACCACATGGGTCCCGTCCATCCTCACTGCCCACACAGGGCTGCTGTGCATCAGAGTCCTGAGACATTTCCCACTCTTCAGGCTCCACACTGCTGGGGCAAAAGGGAGGAGAATTAAAAATACATCTGCCCCAATGATGAGTTTTGGGACTACAACATGAATTAAAAAATACTATTGGATTACAGTCACACCTTGTACCTGCAGCTCTGTGAGGAGCTCAGTGTTTGCTTAAAAAGCATAATTGCATGGCAAAAAATTTAAATGCAAAGTCCAGGAAAAGCACTTTTTTTTCACCTTTGTTCTATAAGGAAACATCTGGCAAAGCTGAAAGTTGATACCACTTGCCCAAAAGTTGGGCTGGCGTTACAGCTATGAAGCCAC
The DNA here is from genome assembly GCA_013397755.1 of Cnemophilus loriae. NCBI lineage: Eukaryota > Metazoa > Chordata > Aves > Passeriformes > Corvidae > Cnemophilus > Cnemophilus loriae. The sequence continues at coordinate 350,009 of VZTF01008235.1, forward strand.
TAACTCTGAATAAAAGCAGAAATAATGCGAATTTAGTCCCTGACACAATCAGAGACCGTGTGTGTGGATGTGTCCCCAGCTTACGCTCCTGTGGAAACACGCTCTGACTCACACCCTTCCTTCCATCCCCATCCCTGTGTCCCACTCCCCCCAGCTCCCTGTCCTCTGCCCGGTATCCTCCAGTGATTCCCTCGGGCTGGGAACTCCCAGCTGGCTCTCACCTTTCACCATCCCGTCCCCAGCTCCCGACACAAAGTGCTCCTCGTGGGAATCCAGGCAGGTGATGGGCCCATAGTGACCTGTGCAGGTTCTCACACAGGCACCACTGTGAATGTTCCAGCACCTAAAGAGCACCAACCCAAGAGAGGAGGCACCAGATGAGCTTTAAGGTTCCTTCCAACCCAAACCCTTCTGTGATTCTATGATTATTTCCTATTTAATGTGCCCAACTCTGCTCCCACACATCAGGTTAAAATCAGGAGCTGTTCCACTCAGGTGTCAGAGAAATTGGAGTGATCAAGTCAGGCTCAGCATTAAAGTTTTACCCCTATCCTTCCCTTTCCCCTTGGTTTGCCGAGGGTTGGGTGTGCCAGGCCCAGCCCCAGCTCACCTGATGCTGAGATCAAAGCTGGTGCTGAGCAGGAGCCCTTTGTCCTCACGGAGGCAGAGAGCTCTGATGGGCCCAGCGTGGCCTTGGAGCAGCAGAGGCACTTCCTTCCCTCCTGGCACACGCAGCAGCCTCACTCTTCTGTTGGCAGAGGCAGCGGCCACCCAGTCCCCACCACTGTAATGGATTCTCCTTCTCCTGTCTGACCTGGACAGCAGCAGTGGCTGAGGTGAGCTTTAGCCAGCTGCAAGGTCTGGGACAGCATTTCCCTGGTGTTTAACTGAGCAGGGTGGGCAGCACTCCAGAGGTGAATCCTTTGCAGGGCACCACAACCACGGTCCCTAAATCTGCACATCCCCCCTTGTATCAGGGTGGGCTCGCAGAGGGGCGAGGGCTCCTCCCAGCCTCAGATCCCTTGGGATACATCATGGATCACTAACCCTTATTCCTTTAAAAACAGCTTATCTTGGTATCTTTATTTAAAAAAAATGGAGATTTCATAACAGTGACACTGAAGGACCCTTCTCCAGCCATCCAGGAGGATCACAGGGAATGGAACAGCTTTCCTAAAGCTGCTGCTGGCCCCACAGCCGGGCACTCTACTCACTGCTCCATGAGGACACGGGTCTCGTAGGAGCCACAGAAGACATTCCTCTCTTCCAGCTCGATCTTGTGGGTTTTCAGTTCCTGATAGGCTGCGTGCAGACTGAAATCCTCCGTCTGATTGCAAAAGAAACAAGGAGAAGTAACTCAGGGGAGGCAGGAATGCAGCATTATCCCACAGTATTGAACACATCAGCTCTAGGGACGAGCCCAGCGCAGACCCAGAGTATCAGTAAGGAAAACCAGAGTGCAGCAAGTCCCTGCTGAGTCCAGGGTTGTTCCCATGCCATGTTCTGTGGCATAAATGGAAGCCCTGAGAGCTGCACCCTTTATTCTGTGGGAAGAAGGCCCTTGGCCCCAGGGCTGTGCTGTGTCTGGGGACACACAAGGACGAGGCAGAAGTTTGGGAATGCCTCCCAAACTCCCTCCCAGGTGGAAAGGTGCTAAGTAAGCCCTGGCCCTGAATTGCTCACGATGGGGCAATCCAAAAGCAGGAGTGGGAGAAGAGCAAAGCAACTCCAAATCCACTGTGCTGTCTTCCAAGACCTGTCCTCCCTCCTCCCAAACACTGACATGCAGCATCCATGGAAGGCAAACAGCCTCCAACAAACCTTCGATTTACGCCTCTTGTTCTGCTCCTTGTCCTTCACTTCAATGACCTCACCCTCATCATTTAACTGGGGAATTTGCACATCGACTCTTTTAGCATAGTTTGGAATGGTTTTTCTAGGACACAACTCCTGGAATAAACCAATAGAGGCAACAATTACCGCAGAGCCCACGCACGCAGGGAGTGCTGCTCAGCTCCACGGGATGCTGAGGTTCCCTGCAAAGCTGAGCTGCACACACTGGCTTCTTGTTGTTTGAGACCTGGCTTACATTTAGCACTTTATCTATCTAAGGTTTAACTTCTGGTGAAAAATAATTGCTTTTTATTAATTTTCCAAACTCTAGTCTTAATCTTTTAATAAGCAGCAAAATTTCAAGCTCAGCTCATCTTTGGCAGGCACTCAGTTGATTTAGAATCCAAACTCATTGAGATGAAAGGCTCTCGAAACACCTTGGTCAACACTCAAGATTCATTTTCAGCCTGTGAAACCTTCCCTGAAGCCTTTTTTGAAGGCCAGCACAGAGCTGAATTTCTGTGCTCCCTCCACAGTCCAAAGCGTCAGAGGCTCCAGGCTGTCTCTTGGGGGATGCACCTTCACACCTCGCTCGGTATGTGGCAGGTCCTGCTGGCCAGGACAAGCCTCTCCTGGGTGTTCTGCGTTCCTGTGTTCCAACCACCACCTCCAGCTCCTCACAAAGACCTTGCATTTCCCTTGCCCTGTGGAGCAAGTGGAGCTCATTCGTGAGCTGCCTTGGGAGCTGTTGTAGCTCTGCCCAACCTCCACCATCTCTGGAAGTCCAGTATTTTCATTGTGACCAGACTCTGCTTTCTTGAAGAATGTTTAGATCCATTTTGAGAGCCAAGTTCTGAGAGACAGGTTCTCTAAAGGAGAGTAAAAGCCATTTTCTAATGCTTCCTTGTGACAGTGTGAAATGTCACCCGGCTTTGCTCTGCAGGTGGAGGTAGAAGGGCCATGGCAGAGCTGGGGGGCAGCCTCTGGTACAGGAACTTCCATGTAACGGCTTGGACAGCAGCAAAACCCCCTCTTTTTACAGTGCATAACAATGGCAGGAGCCCAGTCCCACCTGCAGCTGCAGGAGGTTCTTCTGTACCGTGCTCCGACACTCCTGGCCCTCCTGGACCTGCCTGACCAGGAATTCCCAGTGACCATTCACAGCAGAACAGGCATCCAGGGATTTCTGATCCAAAAGCCCTGGGAAGTTAAAGGGACAGATTGGCCGATCCCTGCTGGAGACCATTCCCTCCCCTTAGGGGAAACCCCTGGAAAATCAGAGCAGCTTTACCCAGGATGGACATGGACAGCTGGAATGGCAGGAAGCGAGTGAAATCCTTGGGCTGGCTGACATCGGAGTGTGACCGGAGAGACGCAGGAACCATGGTGGCATCTGGATCAGCTAAGGACGTGGGAGAGCTGTCCCCTGCATCAGGACCATCCTGGGCAGGGCACTCGGTGGTTTGGGGCCAAAAGCACGTTCTGGTGCTTGGCCACCTGGAAAACAGGGAATTTACAGTCCTGGAAGTGCTCGAGTTCTGGTGCCATGGACAGCACCGTTGTCAGCACTGCCCTGGAAGAGCTGGGTGGTGTTTAACTCATCACTTTGGCACTGTGCAAGTCACAGGAAGATGCTGGGAACGTTCCAGGTCTGCAGGACAGCTCACATCAGCAGGAGCTGAGGGACAGGGTGACACCTCTTCCCCCTCACCCGTGCCCTGGGGAGTGGTGAGGGCTCCTCCCTTATGGAAACATCAGGGGATCAAAGGGCCACAGGGCACGCTGGGTGGGCATGGTGGGGACGCACTCAGCGGTTTGCTCTGTGCTTTGCACCCTCCAGCTCCAGCTGCGGCAGTCACCAGCACGGGAAGGTGACAGCCCCAGGCTCCCAGGGGCACAGCAGGGCCACTCGTGCCAAGGACACCGCACCGTTTTACAGAGAGCAGGGGGAAACCTTCTCTTCCTTTGGCCGTTCGATTTTCGTCAGTACAGGTACGACTGGAGCTGTGCCATTGCAGAAGGAAAGGAAGGGAGGCGCTCACCTGCCCGGGGCTCCCCGCCACCGCCACCGCCACCGCCANATGTTGGGGGGTGTCGGGATGCTGGGGGATATTGGGAGATGTTGGGAGATGTCGGGATGCCGGGGGATGGCCGGGAGATGGGGATGTCGGGGGGATGGGNCGTCGGGGCTGCCCGGCGACAGTTACCGTAATCTCCAACCGCCGCCGTAATGCTGCTAAGAGCCGCGCAGCCCGCGGGCACAGCCCCTCAGCAGGCGGCGCCGGGGGATGCCCGGGGCATGAGGGATGTCGGA
>VZTF01008235.1:365027-377348 GCA_013397755.1 Cnemophilus loriae
GAGGGAACGCGGCTTGGGAGCTCCAGAAGTCTGGTGTGCGAATCCGGCACAGGAGTGGTGCGGGAACGGTGCGGAGCACAGAGGGGAAATGTGGTGTGGGAATGTGGTGTGGGAGCGTGGGGTGGGAGCGTGGTGTGGGAATGTGGAGTGGAAATGTGGTGTGGGAGCGTGGGGTGGGAGCGTGGTGTGGGAATGTGGAGTGGAAATGTGGTGTGGGAGCGTGGGGTGTGTGTGGTGCCAGAGTGTGGTGTGGGAACGTGGCACGGGAACGTGGCACAGGGAAGGTGGTGCCAGGAGCGTGGTGTGAGATCGTGGCACAGGGAGTGTGGCGCTGGGAGCGTGGTCTGGGAGCGTGGCACAGGGAAGGTGGCGCTGGGATCGCGCTGTGGGAATGTGGTGCGGGAGCGCTGGGAGCCCGGCAGTGCCTCCCGTGGGGGAGCAGCAGGGGGAGGCTGTTTCGGGAACAGAGGGTGGGATTTTCCCGTGGCATCTGCGCCGGGCCAGGTTCCCTCTCCGGACCCTCCGAGGGGGTTGGACATATTCCCACCCTCTGGGAATGGGGGCCGCACGGGGGGGTGTCCCCAGGTCCCCTCGCGCGGCATGGGAGACGTGAGCCAGGCACTGCTCACGTCCCTGGCTCCAAAATGGTGCCTCTGACAGGGCCAGGAGCATCCTCCTTCCCACATCCCGCCGGAGCATCCCACTGTGCCCTTCCTGCAGCCCCGGGAATGGGGCTGGGGACTCGGATAAACCCCTAATAATCCTCTTAGGGGATGTGCCAGGCAGCCGAGAGGCTCCGGAGGTACCCAGGGCCAGCGGGGGGATAAATATTCCAGCCCCTCTTCCCTGGGATGGGGCACCTGGAGCATCCTCAGGGCTTGGCTGGAGCTGGGGGAGCATCCTTGTTCTCAACCTGGCTCCGCTGGTCCCCACCTCAACGTGTTTATTCCCACTGTGGAGTCCTGAGCAGTCCTCTCAGACACCTGGGAATCAGGAATAATAGATAGGATTAAGGAATAATAGATGAAAATAGGCAATAATAGATGAAAACAGGGAATCATAGGTGGAAATAAGGAATAATAGACGACAATAGGGAAAAATAAAAGGAAGTAGGAAATAATACATGGAAATGTGGAATAATACATAGAAATGAGGGATGATTAACGGAACTGAGGAATAATTAATGGAAATAAGGAATAATAAATGGAAATAAGGAATAAGGGTAGAACCTGGTGTTTTGTCTCCCTGGAAGAGGCTCGGTGGGGGACAAGCACCACAGCCTTGGGGGCTCTGAGGGGTGTCCCCTCCTCCTTGTCACCAAGCCCCCTGCAGTGCCAGCACCCCGAGTCTGGGAATGGGGATCAGTGGGATGGGTCCTGTCCCGGGCTGAGGGCTGTGCTCATGGGGGGTTGTCTCTTGGGGGCATTGCTGCATTCCAGGACAGCAGGGCCAGCGGGGACAGCAGGGCCAGCGGGGACAGTGGGAACAACAGGGACAGCAGGGACGATGGGGACAGCAGGGACAGCAGGGGCATCTGCCCAGCCACCCTTTGGGCTGTACAGAGAGGTGTCCCAGCCCCTGGTGGCTTTTCCTGCTTTAGGTGGTGCAGTTTCCATAGAAAAGGGAAGCAAAGAGGGGACTGAAGAGAAACCCCTCTCCGTGGGTCAGCAGGAGCCAGAGGGGACACATGGGCGCAGCCCTTTGTCCCTGTGAGGAGGTCACACAGAGGGACCGAGGGACAGGGCCAAGCTTAGGACGAGATTCAGGCCTTGGGTCAGGATTAGGGTCAGGGTCAAGGTCCGTGTTAGGGCCTGGGCTAAGGTCTAGGTCAGGGTTGTAGTTAGGGTTACGGTAAGGCTTAAGGTCAGGCTTAGGGTTAAGGTCAAGGTTAAGGCCAGGATCAGTTCAGGATAAGGATCAGAACTGAGGAATTATTGAGTCAGGGTAGGATGAAGCTCAGGGTTAGGGTCAGGATCAGTTGAGGATGCAGCTGTGTCCTTTCCAAATCAGGTCCGGAGCTCCGTGTCCTGGGTGCCACCACGTTCCTTCCCGGCTCCGTGTGGATGCTGGGAGCCAGCACAGAGCTGCTGTTCCCACTGGGGAGAGCGTCAGATCCTGCAGGAGCTGCGGTGCCCAGGCTGGGAGTGGGAGGGACCAGTCCGAACCTCTGCTGGGCCCTGAGCATGGGGTTTATATTTTATTTTATTTTATTTTATTTTATTTTGAATTTATTTCTTTTATTTACTTTGGGTTTGGGGTTATTTTTGATCATTTCACTTGACAGAAAGAACTGGGGATGCTCAGCCCAGCCCAGCCCCACACTTGGTAGCCAGCCTTGGGAAGAACTCCTGTGCCAGTCCCTGAGAGGCCGGAATATTTATCTCCGTGGGGTGGTAAAGGGGAAGAGAAACCAATGAGCAGCTGTAGAACGCTCTGAGGAGGTTTCCTGCAAAGTGCTTTTATCTTTATTTGTGTTTGTCCGTCCCGTCGGGAAGTCCCGCCCTGGCTCCAGGCAGAGGGGCAGTGGCACCAAGGTGTCACCTCAGTCACTGCAGTGGCCCGAACGGCCTTGGGAATTTCCCAGAATCGGCTCCATAGGGATTTTTTCCCATGGGGATTAAATCAGGCGCGCGCAGGGTGACGCGTTGGGTTCCCCAGAGGGAATGGAGGACACCGGGAATGGTGGCGGAAGCTCGGAGGGGTTGGATTTTTCCTCCTCGACCTTTCTGAGCATCCCGCGCTGTGTCCCCCATCCCGGGGGCGGTGGTGGCACTAGGGGCTGGATGTCACCTCGGTGGCTCTCAGGGAGATGCTTTTCCAAGCGCCAGGACGGTCGCACATCCAGACAAAGCCTTTAAACACCGAGGGTTTATTCCGGGTGCAGCAAGAATATCCGGCAAGAAATAAGGACATTTTCTTCTGCTTGCACGAAATAAGGACGGGGGAAATAAAAGCACCGCCTGGGATTTTTCCGATGGGATTTGCGGGAGGGAACAGCACCCTGTGAATAGCTGGGTTCACCATCTGCACTTCGGGGTGCTGGTGCCTCGCTGTCAGCAAACCCCCTGGGATTTCGGCTCTGGAGCCGGCTGATCCCGGCAGCCCCGGGGATATTTTTATCCTCCTCGCAAGGAGGCAGCGCTGACAGCCTGGAATATTCATGGAGCGGGCTGAGGGTTTTGTCCCTGCTCCAGCAGCCTCAGGGCTCTGCGCTCTTCGGGGGCTTCTCCATGGTCTCTAAATCGGGATGGAAGCGCGGTCGGGATGCGACCCCAGGAGGAAGCGCCAGGAGCGGAGAGCCCCGAGCATCCCGTGCCAAAGGGATGCCAGCGCAGAGCTCGCCGCCGGGAAGGGGCTGGAGATGAGGACGAGAGGCTTTTCTGCCTTTCAGACTCTGTCCCCCATTTTGCTTTGCTTCACTCGCTTTTCCCAGCTGTGGGCAGGGTGGAGGGAAGCTGCTCCAGCCCTCCCTGCCTGTCTCCTCCTGCTGTTCCTGCCTCGCTCGGCTGGGTGGGCAGCGCTCCCCTCACCGCAGGTGTGGGAGCCGGGCTGTCACCCTGTGTCACCCGCGGCAGGACGCGCCGGGGACGCGCCGGAGGAGGCGCCGGCGGGGCCGTGTCCCCGCGTCGGGCTGGATGTTGCAGTCGGAGCCGTTTCCCGGGGGAGCTGAGCAGCGATTTGAGGATATCAATATTTGATGTTTTGCTTCTTGCCTGCTAAAAAGGCACCGGGAAACATCCGCGGCTCCGCTGGGGCTCGGCGGGTGCCGGGTTTGAGCCGTCGGGATCTGTGTCCCCAGGGAGGCGGGGGCCAGCACAGCTCAGGTGGCGACAGAAGGTGGGGACAGCGCGGCCTTGGGTCAGAATCCAGCCTGGATCACGGAGCCCAGCGCTCCCAGAGCCGTGGATGACACTGAGGGGCTTCCTCCTCCCTCTGGCAAACGCAGAGGATGCCTAGGGCTTTACCCAGGGCTGCGGATGAACCTCACTCCCCAACCTCCCCGCTGGGCTCTGGGGGCTCGAGCACCTGGAATTTCCCCCCAGGCACCGGAGGGAGCTGCGGCAGGAGCGGGATGGAGCCGGTCACTGTCCCTGTGTCCGTGTGGGATGTGGGACAGACCCACCCTTGGGAATCAGTGCTGCCGGCACGGGGCGGCCTTGGCTGGGTGTTTGTGCCTCCCTCTCCAGCAGTGGAGCTATTTTTAGGCTGGAGCAAGGAGAAAGCAGGGAATCAGCACTGGTTATTAAATAGTGGTTAAATATTTATGGGCAGGCTGCAGTGAGGGGTGGCCGGGGCTGGGGTCAGAGGGGTGTCTGGGCAGGAGATGGAGGTGAGGGGCTTTTTGGGGCACCCGGGACATGCTCTGCCTCTGGAGATGCATCCCTGCTCCTGCTGTCCCCACACCGGGCATGATGCTTTCCCATTCAGAGATAAATTGCCATGAAATCCTTGCCGTGCTCGTAGTTTTGCTGGCTCAGGGTCAAATCCAAGGCTGGCAGTTCCCTGGCGTGGGTGGCTGGAGCGACGGAGGGGGACTGTGGCAGGGGACAGTGATGGACGGTTCAGGAGATGCTCCAGGGAAGCACCAGCTCCGCTGCACCTCCCCAGGTCAAGGCTCTGGAAACCCATGTATTTATTTGGGAATCAACATAATTTGCTTGCTTGGTGTTGATTTCTGCTGGCAGCAATGAACCTGTGCACAGCAAATGCCCGAGCTCGCTGTGGCTGCGTCCCCACTCGTTGGCTTTAGCTCTCCATGGTCATTGTCCCTTTTCCCCAGCTGCCTGCAGGGACAGACTCTGGCTGCTGCCTGAGCAGGGCCCGGGTTTGTGCTGGGAAAAACAGCTCGGGGTGGAAATCTGGAGGGGAAGGGGAGGAGCAGGGTTTTATTTGCCGAAAGGAAAGAGGAAAAGCACTGGGAGCTGGGAATGCTGGCTGCCTCTCCAAGGGATGCTCCCTCGGGATGTGGGTAACTCACATGGAATGAAATTCTGGGAGATTAGGGACCAGCCAGGGAAACTGGAGGGTCCCTGTACCCCTCTCTTGGGAGGCACAGGGACCACCACCTGTCCTCAAGTGGGGTTTGTTGGAGCAGCCCCTTTGCTTATCCCAATCCATAAAATGCTGCAGCCTGGTTTTCCCCCTTTTTAAAGCCAAATTCCCCCCTGACAGGCTCCCCAGCTGGCTGGAGCATCCCGGGATGTGCAGGGCTGGCACAGGGGGATGCTCCCTGATGAAACCACTGGGTTTCTCACCCTGAGGTTGTGCTTAAAATCAGATCAAGGCCAGATTTCTGTTATTCTCTTTGAAACGTTGTTTTCTGCTTCCCAAACACACCTCAGAGCATAGCACGGGTTGGGACGTGGCTGCTGGGAGAGAGACCTGCCCACAGGACCTGGGATGTGCAAATCCCACCCACCACCGGCTGGGAGAGGAGAAAACACAGGAAAAATTCCCTTTTCTGTTCAAGTGAGGAAGTGGTTCCTGGGGAGTGAGCAGCAGGGATGTGCCAGCGGTGCCTCACTCTCTGCCACCTCCCACTCCTCCGGGATGCTAAAAATATCCCAAGCCAGGGACGGACGTTGTGGCTGTGCCCGTGGATATTTGCTGCCTTTTTCCCTGTTCGTGCTAATTCTGTGTCACTTCCAATCCTGTCTAAATGAGAGTGAAGGTGACTCCCAAGGAAGAGGAGAAGCTGCTCAGCCCTTGCTCCCAGGTGGGCAGTGCTCCTTAGAGAGGTTCTAATCTGTTCATTTCAATAACTTATGTTAAAAATTAAAATAAACAGGGTTTGTTTAATTTAATTTTTTTTAATTTATTTTTAAACCACCTTAAATCAGGTGCTGGGACATCTTTCATGCCCAAAGCAGATTTAATGCAGTTAGTTTGGGGAGGCCCTGGCACAGGGTGCCCAGAGAAGCTGTGGCTGCCCCTGGATCCCTGGCAGTGTCCCAGGCCAGGGTGGACAGGGCTTGGAGCACCCTGGGACAGTAGAAGGTGTCCCTGCCATGGCAGGGGTGGCACTGGATGAGCTTTGAGGTCCCTTCCAACCCAACCCAACCCAACCCAACCCAACCCATTCCATGATTCTGTGATTTGCCCTTTCTGCAAGGCTTTGGATGAGATGTGTTTGTGGATGAGCCGCTCCCATGCTGTGCTCACTGTCTGAACCTTTCTCTGTGTTTGTTCCTTATTTCCACTGTTCCAACTCTTCCCTCCCTCTCTCCAAGCTGAGAACTCAGCTTGGATGGCAGGAAGGGACCAGGCCCAGGAAATAAAGGATTTTTTTTCAGGATGACAGCACCAAGCCCTTGCTGTTCCCTGACGAACCTTTAGGGACCCATTGGCTGAATCACAGCTCTATCCCAGCTCAAACTGACAGAGCTTGTTTTCCCAAGTGAAAGGATGCACTGAAGTTGTTAAAAACCCTGGGAAAAGGAGTAAATGATCTGGATGTGATGGTTTAAATGAGCCTGAGCAGCTGTGCTGCAGGGCCCTGGGCTCTGGATGCTGCGGGTCCACGGGCCGAGGACGGCAAGTTTGTGTCTCTCCTGCATCCCGGCGCTCCTCCCTCGGGAAGGCGGCGGCTGCCACGGGCTCTGGAGCGGTAAATCCGTCTCCAGTGAGCAGCAGGAAGAGCTCTGGCGAGGCTCCGGGCAGCAGCTGCCGCCTCACATCCCGTGGCTGCCCCCATGTGAGGAGGCTCAGCCGTGCGGACGCTCCATCCTTGGGATCCGGAGGGAGCCCGGGGAGCCGCATTCCTGTGCAGGCACAGCGCCCCTCTCCGCAGCACTGCCCGCTTCCTCCGGGGAATCTCGCATCCCTCTTTTCCTGGCAATAATGGGAAAATAAGGGAGAGATCAGAGGCAGGCCGTGGATTGGTGTGGTACCGGCAGTGAGCCATGGAGATGCTCCATCATTTCCTTCTTTAGGAGATGAGGCCATGGCTGGTGGGAGCAGAGATCCCTAAATTCCCCTTGCATCCCGAGGGAAAAGCCCATCCCGGGACCCATGGTGAGCACAGGGTACTGCTGTGCGTCCCGGAGCCTTCATCGATGGTTTCTGTCCTCTCCTGTCTTGCAGAGCCGAGAAGACCGAGGTGTTGAGCGAAGATCTGCTGCAGGTGAGGTTCCCTCGGAGCCATCCCAGGAAGTCCATGGGGGCCTGGGCGCCTCCTGTGGGGGCTGCATCCGTCAGCAGCTCCCTGGTGGTGCTGCAGCGTCTCAGCGACCCCAGGGGATGGGACCTGTGAGTGATGGGATCCCTGGGTGATGGGATCCTGGAGTGATGGGATCCCTGGGTGACAGTGATCCCGGAGTGATGGGATCCCTGGGTGATGGGATCCTGGAGTGATGGGATCCCTGGGTGACAGTGATCCCGGAGTGATGGGATCCCTGGGTGATGGGATCTCCAGGTGATGGGATACTCCAGTGATGGGATCCTGGGGTGATGGGATCCCCGGGTGATGGGATCTCCAGGTGATGGGATCCTGGGGTGATGGGATCCCCGGGTGATGGGATCCCCGGGTGATGGGATCTCCAGGTGATGGGATATTCCAGTGATGGGATCCTGGGGTGATGGGCTCCCTGGGGTGATGGGATACTCCGGTGATGGGCTCTATCACTCCCACAGGTGGAGAAGCGGCTGGAGCTGGTGAAGCAGGTGTCCCACAGCACCCACAAGAAGCTGACAGCCTGTCTGCAGGGCCAGCAGGGCCTGGACGCCGACAAGCGCTCGGTGAGGGTGGTGGGGCCGGGGGCTCCGGGATCCGGGGGATCCAGGGGGACCCAGGGATCTGGGTGGGAACGCAGCCCCTCTCTTTGCAGAAGAAGCTGCCGCTGACGACGCTGGCGCAGTGTCTGATGGAGGGATCGGCCGTGCTGGGGGACGACTCCCTGCTGGGGTAAGGGGGGCTGGGGCTGGTGGTGGGTGTCTCTGTCTCCCCGGTGGGTGCAGGACAGTCCCCCCTGTGCCAGCCCCAGCCGTGCCTGTCCCTGCAGGAAGATGCTGCGGCTGTGCGGGGAGGCCGAGGACAAACTGGCGCAGGAGCTCATCCACTTCGAGCTGCAGGTGGAGAGGGACGTCATCGAGCCGCTCTTCGTGCTGGCTGAGGTGAGCTGGGGGTCTCTGGGGTGTCCCCAGGGTGTCACTGTGCTGGGGAGCCTCTCCTGGGGTGATCACCTCCTCCCGTTCCATGTGTCGCTGCAGGTGGAAATCCCAAATATCCAAAAGCAGAGGAAGCACTTGGCGAAGCTCGTGCTGGACATGGACTCCTCCAGGACGAGGTAGGAAGTGCCTTCAAGTGCTTTATAAGAAATAAATTTCCCAAGCCATGGGTAGCTCCCGGGAGAGCAGCTCTGGGCCGCTGGCACCGCAGCTCCCTTGGGACAAGGAGTCCTGGCTCTGTCTCTGTGGGCTTTGAGTCAAACTCTGCAATGAGCCACAATTTCTGGTCCTGTCCGCAGAACCCATGGATTCCTTTTCCTTGCTTGCCCTCTGAAGCAAAAGTGTACTTTTTTTTTTGGCAGAAAAGGTTATTTTGTACTTTTTTCCCTGTCTTGGTGAGCTCTGATGCGGAGCCAGGCGCTCCTGCCCCTCCAGTGGCACCGAGGGGAGCTGGGATGACTCAGGATTGTCCCATGGCACTGTTGAGCTGTCCAAGCCCCCACTCTTGCATGTCCTGGGAGAGCTCTGAGAGGTGTCCACAGTCCCCAGCATCATGTCCAGGCTCTCCCATCCCCTCCCTCTCTCTTCCCACCTGGATAAGGCTCCTTATCCTGCTGAAAAGAATTCCTTCCTTGGAGCCCAGTGTGCGCAGTGCTGTGGGGATGGGGATGGTCGGGGTTGGAGCGGGTGCTAAATCCCAGCTGGACTAGGATCAGCTCCGTGCTGCTCAGCCCTGGGGACCATGGTGGCCCTCCAGGGCCGCTGGGGTGTGGTCACTGCTCTGATTGGTCCCTGTCCCCCCGCAGGTGGCAGCAGTCGGTGAAGTCCTCAGGCCTGGCCAGCAACCTGCAGCCCTCGGGCGCCAAAGCCGACGCTCTCAGGGAGGAGATGGAGGAGGCAGCCAACAGAGTGGAGATTTGCAGGGTACTGGGGCCCCTCCTGGCTGACGGGAGACTGTGGGCTCCCAGACTCTGGGGAAAGCTGCAGCCTCTCCTCTCACCCTGCTCTGCATCTTTCCTTCCCCCCCTGCCTGTGCTGAGCCCTCCTCTGGTCCCCAAACGCAGCGTGGTGGCTGTGGGTGATGCTCACCAGCCAAGCAGGACATCCCCAGGTCCTCTGTCCCCATCCTCTATGTCCCACTGGAGCTGGAGCAGCTCCCATTCCCTGGGAACCTGTCCTGGCAGAGCTCAGCACTGAGAACATCCAGCCCTGGCACTGAGACATTTCTCCACCTTCCCCATGCTGGGTTTATTTCCTGTCATTTTTAAGCACTAAGAGGGACTTTCACCCCTTTTCCGTGGGATAAGAGGGACTCCAACTTTCCTTCTTCGTGCGCTGTGGGGGGACCTGGACCCTGCTCAGGCTGCAGTGGGGGAGGCTCCTGAGCCTGCCCTGACACCCTAACCCTGACCCTGTGCCGCTCCGGCTCCCACTGGGACCGAGCTGCTCCCTCCTGGTGGCTCCGGCAGGGCCGTGGTGGTGGCACCGGGGCGGCAGGGGAGGGACAGTGACGGATCCTCTACCCCCACAGGACCAGCTCTCGGCTGACATGTACAATTTTGTGGCCAAAGAAGTCGACTATGCAAACTATTTTCAAACTGTAAGTGCCACCCACCCCCAGGGCCGTCCCTGTCCCCGCAGCGCAGTGACGCCGGTGCCGTGTCCCCGCAGCTGATCGAGGTGCAGGCCGAGTACCACCGCAAATCCCTGGCGCTCCTGCAGAACTTCCTGCCCCAGATCAAAGCCCAGCAGGGTGAGTGCCCACAGGTCTGCCGCACTCCCGCCTGTGACACCGAGGGCCTGTGACAGGCTCTGTGACCCCGCGGGGACAGCTGAGCATCCTCCCTTTGCTTGTCCCGCCTGTCCCAGTGCTGGGAGGGGACATCCCCATCCCCCTTGGCTGGGGGGGCCAGGATCCATCTGCATGGAGAGGGAGAAACCTGCCCCAATGTGGGGAGGGTGGGGAGGCCCTGCCAGAGAAGCTGTGGCTGCCCCTGATCCCTGGCAGTGCCCAAGGCCAGGCTGGACGGGGCTTGGAGCAGCCTGGGACAGTGGAAGGTGTCCCTGCCATGGCAGGGGTGGCACTGGATGGGCTTTGGGGTCCCTTCCAACCCAAACCAGTGCTGTGGAAATCCCCATCGAGTGCAGCTGGAATCCCAGCACTGAGGGGGGATTTGGGGGGGTCTTTCTGGGGGTGCAGCATCCAGAGGCTCTGGGCTGGGAGCCCGAGGTCAGGGCGAGCCCCAGGTAATGGCCCCAAAAGCAGCTCCTTCCCGGGTCAGGGCTCGTGGTGCTGCTGTCACTGCAGTGGGGCAGGGAGGGATTTGTATTTCATTTTTCTCTCTATCCCACGAAATATTCCTGCCTTAAACTGTGATGGAAGAAGGGGAGAATATTGCAAAGGTTTGCCTGTTGTTACCCCTGTTGAAAATGTTATCTAGCTCCCTTGAAATCCTGTGATGACTGGAAAACATTTTGTTTGGATGTCACCTTTCAAAAGCACTTCCCGAGTTTCCCAGGCCAGAGGTGCAGGGTTCTGTTCTTCTAACAACAACCAAACAGAGTCTTTTGCTGCCAAAACTGTGATCCGACGGCCTTTTGGGGAGGGGCTGCTGGATCTGGCACCACCCTCCCTCTTCTCTGCCCCCTCTGCCCGTCACAGAGGCATGGATGGAGAAGCCCTCCTTTGGGAAGCCCCTGGAGGAGCACCTGGCAGTCAGCGGGCGGGAGATCGCCTTCCCCGTGGAGGCCTGTGTGACCATGCTGCTGGAATGTGGGATGCAGGAGGAGGTGGGTCCCTTCTGGGATGTGGGGTGCAGGAGGAGGTGGGGGGGTCCCTGCTGGGATGGGGGATGCAGGAGGAGGTGGGGGGTCCCTGCTGGGATGGAGGGTGCAGGAGCAGGTGGGTCCCATGTCCCACCCTTGCTGGGAACGATGGAAGGGGCCACAGGTGTCTCCAGGGCCAGGGCGAGGACCTGAGGGCCTCCAGGGACATCCCCATCCCCAAGTCTTGTCCAATACTTTTAGTTTCCTCTGCCCAGGGTCTCTTCCGAGTGGCTCCGTCAGCCTCCAAGCTGAAGAAGCTCAAGGCTGCCCTGGACTGCTGCGTGGTGGACGTGCAGGAGTACTCGGCTGACCCCCACGCCATCGCAGGTGGGGCTTCTCGGGGTGGGGTGAAGCCTCCAGGCACCCACCAAGGGCACTCTGGGGGGGATCAGTGGCACCAAGTCCAGTTGGAGGCCGCGAATCGGTGGTGCAGTCCAGGGGTTGATGCTGGGTCTGATGAGTGGGAAGTTTGGGGGGATGTGAATCCAAGTGCCCAGGAGCAAAACCACATGGTGCCCCACAGCCAGTGCCACCCCTGTGCCAATCTCTGTGTCCCCTGTGTGCCACAGGAGCCCTCAAGTCCTACCTGCGAGAGCTGCCCGAGCCCCTCATGACGTTTGAGCTGTACGAGGAGTGGATCCAGGCCTCCAAGTGAGTGTGGGACATCCCCCCACGCCTCCGTGGCACGTGCGGGGCCAGCCTGGGTCCCTGTGGGTGGTTCGGGTTTTTTCTGGCACAGCTCACAGCATTTGGGGTGTTTCCTCTGGGCTCTGAAAGCCCTGAGGTTGTGAGAGGACCAACATCCAACGTCCACCAAAGGGATTCCTTCTCATTTTGGCTGGGTTTTGGGGCTTAATTCACTTAAATAATGGTGGTGGCAGCCTGAGGGTCTCACAGAGTCCCCAAGGGCAGGGCTGGCGAGGTCCACAGCTGCAGAGTGGGGTGAGAATGGGGGATAAGGCCCTCTCCCACCTCCCTGCAGCATCCCGGAGCAGGAGAAACGGCTGCAGGCTCTCTGGAATGCCTGCGAGAAGCTGCCCAAAGCCAACTACAACAACATCAGGTGAGCCTGGGGCCAGCGGGGCACGGGGAGGGGACACAGAGGGTGTGACTGTGCACGGACCCGTTTGGGATCTGCTTTCCAGGTACGTGATTAAATTCCTGGCCAAGCTGACCGAGTACCAGGACATGAACAAAATGACCCCGAGCAACGTGGCCATCGTGCTGGGGCCCAACCTGCTGTGGCCGCAGGCTGAGGGGTGAGCTGGGTGAGGGGCAGATCCTGCTGGGAATCCTGCTGGGAATACTGCTGGGATCCTGCCGGGAGCC
>VZTF01008235.1:403655-413924 GCA_013397755.1 Cnemophilus loriae
CACAGGGTGTGCTGTGCCACGGGACAGGGGACACGGGACACGAGGCGTGCTGTGCCACAGGACAGGGGATACGGGACACGAGGTGTGCTGTGCCATGGGACAGGGGAGCTGCTGCTGCTGCCGGGGCTGGTGTGACCTGCATTGCCTCCTAAAGGTGAATTCAGCCGCTGCCTGTGCTTAAAACTGGGACTGGTTTCATCAAGTGATGGATGCTGCTTCCCACTGAGGAGCAGGATGAGCAGGACAGGGGTTCTCCGGAGAACCTGAGCTTTCAGGTTTCCATGTGGGGGGTGGCAGGCCCAGGGCTGAGCCAGCTGGCTGCTGTCACAAAGCGAGGTTCAGCAGCCACAGCTCCTGCCCTCCGCAGAGCCAGAGGGTGGCAGTGGCCAGAGGGTGGCAGAGTCAGGAACATTCCTCTCACTTTGCTGCCTCCCGAGCACAAAGAACCAGCTGGGGCAGGAGGAGAGTGCAGAGCTCTGGGAGCAGCCACACCACAGCAGGACTCTGGCTCCCCAGTGGGTCCTTGGATCCTCCCCCTCCTGCAGTGGCAGGTTTGGGGTGACCCGTGGGGACAGAATGGCTCTGCCGAGGTGGGGCTATGCTGGGCAGAGTCCTGATCTCCAAACCCTGCCCCTCCTGCACCTTGAAACCCTGCCTCAGGGGACCTGGCAGTAACACAGCTCCTTGGGACCCCTGGGTGCCTCTCCCAGGCTCCCCCTCACTCCTCATTTCCCCACACGAGCACAGAGGTTTTGCCAGCCTGTCCCACATTCCAGCGGTTGGATCCTGGATCCCAAGCCCAGCAAGCGTTGCTGCAGAGCCTGTGGAACCTGCTGGAGTGTTTATGGCTCAGAGCACCAGGGACTCCAAAGGAAGGGAGGCTGGAATGAGTGAATTCCTGTGCTGAAGGCTGCAGTAGTGAGAGCAGGGAATTTTCAGCCAGAAGGAAGAGGCTTTGTTCAGTGTTTGATGGACAGCAGAGGGGCACAATCCGAAAGGATCCACCTTTGCTGTGCTGTAAGCAGGAAGCGTTTTTAGTGGCACGTGAGGAACAATAAGCAATGATACCTTAAATGCCTGTCCCCCTCTGCCTACCAGAACTGTCAGTGCAGGCGTGAGAAGTAAATCATCTCCATTAACTAAAACATCTGAGATCCTCAGCATTAAGGGCTGCAATGTTCTGCTGCATTTTAATTGATGACAGAATTCTCCCAGGTCTCCAATGCCTGCAAGAGAAATTCTCCCTTCGCTTGCATCTCTTCCCGGGCTGCTGCCTGCACTGATCTTTACACAAACAGTACTTGAGAGCTGTTGCTTTTAATCCTAGATATGATACTGAGTTAGTAATAAGCACTTCCATGGACATTTGGAGCCTGTTTGAAGAATTAGGCCAGTGCCTGGGAATCTGAGCGTGCCTGGCTGGAAGCACCCAGGCATTTTTAGCAGTGGCTGCACTCTCACTCTCCAGAACCAGGTCCCTGAAAAGAGCTTTAAATTGGACACTGCAAAAGAAGCAGCCCTGACATCCCTGAATTCCTTTGAGAACGTGGGGTTAAAAGCTTGGCTCGAAAGAGCTTCCCAGTAAATGCCAGGAGTTGGAGCTGAGGGCTTTTTCCTTAATCAGGACCAGACAAATTAAAATAAACACAGAAGACTGAATTTACACAACAAGTCATTCATTAAATGCAGGGCAGAAAGGGGGAGGGAAGAGAGATGGAGTGAAAGCGAGAAAGTCTCCAAAACGGAGCAGATCCGAGTCAGGCTGTGCCAGGAGCCTCTCGGGAAAGGTGGCAGCAGCAACATGGAAGTGTTATAACAACAGCCAAGACGATTCTCAGAAGTGAGGAATCCTTCACGCCAGTCTGAAAGGAACAGCAAACTCCTGGTCCCCCTGCAAAAGTCAGACCCGTTTATTCAGTGCTGTGGGGGCTGTTGGGGGGATCTGGTAAATGCACGCTGCGAAATATAAAAATAGAGTCTCCTCTAATTGTAAAAATGCTTTAAAGTTCCCTCAGCTGTAAGGAAAAGGATCACCTGGACTGGCTGAGGAAGCAGCAGCCCCACAGCTCCTGCTCCAGCTGCTTGTGCAAGTCCGGGGAATTCCAGAACAAGCTGGCACCACCTGGAATCCGAGAATCCCAGAATGGTTTGGGTTGGAAAGGATCTTAAAGCCCATCCAGTGCCACCCCTGCCATGGCAGGGACACCTTCCAGTGTCCCAGGCTGCTCCAAGCCCCAGTGTCCAACCTGGCCTTGGACACTTCCAGGGATGGAGAGTCTGCACCTCTCTGTTCCAGGGCCTCATCAGCCCTGTAGTAAAGAATTTCTTCCTAATTTCTAATCTAAACCTTCCCTTTTGTGCCCAAGCCTGTTCCTGTTTTCCCCACAGGCAGGGGAACACTCAGACATCCCTTTGATTTCGGCAGGGTGGGATAATCACTGGGGGAATTGTGACAATTATTCCTTTTCAGCTGAAGCAGAGTCAGTGCCCAGTAGAGTTCAGGGCCTGCACCAGCAGATCCCAGGGAGCTGTGGACAGAAACTGGGCCAGTAACACAAAGGGCTTTCAAGAGGCTCTTAACCAGCATCCATTCCCCAGGTTAAACTAAAAGAACTGACAGCAAATCCATGGATTTAGCTACAGGCAATGCACACGCTGCCACGGCTCCCCTGTGCCTGGGGAGCTCCCAGAGGAGATGTCACAGAAGTGCCAACATGAGAGCCCGGGGCTGGCTGGAGCCTGCAGGCATTGCCACTTGTCCCTGGAGCCCGCCAGGATCCTGGAGGAGGGCACGTGGACACCGCGCTCGAGTGCAGGAGAGCACGGCAGGGCTGAAACAGGAGCGCTGTAAGTTGTCCCAGAAAGAACACAGTGACCCAACAGAGGCATTCCCAGCACTTTAAATCCTTTGCAATCCTCTTCTGTCTCCCTCTTGAGATCCCAGATGCTGCACATTCCACCAGGGCTGTTATGGCACTCTGGGTTGTCCTTCCTCATCTGCACACAGGACACAGCAAAGGCTCCTGCAGAGCTCCCTGCAGCTTGTGACTCTTCCCGGCAACATCCCAGACCCTCAGCTGGGAATCAGCAACAACCCCTGGCCCTTGTCCCTCCTGGTCCTGGCTGAGCTCAGCCCAAGGCTGTCCTGAACTCTTCTTTCTCCTTAGAACACAAACAGCAGCTCAATCTCCACAAGTGCCTCTGTTTTCTTGGGGTTGTTCACAAATCTGCCTCATTCCACTTGTCTGAGTCCTTGAGTTCACTTGGCTCACAAATTCCTGGCCATTAACCCCAGCCCTTGTTTGGGCCGTGTTCCCACCCCACCATGTTTTGCTCTACTCATTCCTCAATCAGGAAAAACCTCCAGTCCATGAGACATTTCCAGTGGTGCTTTAAAGATCAAAGAGCAGAGCAGATGAAATGGAACATGAAGAAGCTGCTGCTCTTTGTGCTGCACACAGTTCCAGTCAGTAAACACAAAGCAGCCTTTAAATTTCTGGTGTAAGACCTGGGCCCCAAAGCACCTCTTTTCCTGGAGGTGATAACAGCAAAACTCCTTTTGCTTTGAGGACTTGATGCCTTACACCTTTCATTTGCTGTCCCACTAGTGCCAACTTTGTCCATTTTTACATTCCAGTGAGGTCAGATCCTAGGGAAAATGGGGAAATGCAGACATGGCCATCAGAAGCCGAGGGAGCTGATCATGCCCATTTCCCAGCCGGATGCTTTGTTAACCCCAGGACCAGGATCCAGCTCCCACTGCAGGAATGATCAGAGCATCCCGGTCCTTTAAGGGCCCTGGAAGTGGCAGCTTTCAGGGACTGCTTTGGACAGAACCACGGGCATTTCAGAAGAGCTTTTTTGTGTTCGCAGTGAATGCTGCAAGTGCTCCCCTGCAGTTCTCATTTCTATTTAACCAACCTTTCGTTGGAATTCGGTCTCAGCTGCCTTTGTCAATTCAGGGATGAAGGGAGCAGAGCCTGAGCCAGTCTCTGTGTGGGAAACAGGATCCAGGGCCCCATCCAGTGTTAACTGGCCAAGGCACTTCTCTGTGCTGCTCCTGGGAAGGGCTGGAGCGGCTCATCCCCTCTCCTGCCTTTGTTTGGGGAGAGGAGGCACTGCTGTCACTGCTCCAAGGAGGGATGGGCGCAGAGTGACTCAGAGCGATGCTCCGATGGTTGGGACATCAGCCCGAGCTTTGGAAGCCAATTCCTCACTCCTGCAGCCCTCCCGTGGCCTCTCCAGCACCACTCTGAGCCCTTCGGCTCAGGGCACAAAAACAAAGCACGGGGCAGATAAATCTCCGTTAAATCCATCACATTTCAGTGTTCTGCCTCTCACCAGATGCGGGGAGGAAGCCCAAAGCAAGGCAAGAAACTGAACAGGAACCGTCCAAGCCCAATTATTTATTTTGAATATAAATAAACCCCCTGTGATAGAATTATTTAAACATTAGGAGAGGAGTGTCACTTTACTGACCAAAAGAGCCACTGCTCTGTGAAGCAGCCAAAGTACACAGAGTTTGTTTTGTGTAGCTGGAGAAAAGTGGTTGAATGCCGATGCCTACAAGATGGTTTTTATTTTTATTGTTATTTGGATTGGAAGGTTTCCATAATTGTATTGGAAATTGAGTTGTTATTATTAGAATCTCATTAACACTGTCACCTAAACCAGGGAATGCCATAACCCTTTTTTAATTAAGTTTTTTTAATTAAAGTTTTATAAGGGCCCCACCAGTAGGTCACCAGTGTACACATGAAAACCTCTGTTCTGCAGAGGAGCCCACAGAGAGTGAGTCCCAAATAAACCGTTAAGGTTTAATTCCCTTTTTATTCTGGCCAGGGAGAAATTAATCCAATCACCCCTTTCTGGAAGCCGTGAATGCATTTCCCATATTTAATGCATTTCCCATATCTAATGCATTTCCCATACCGAATTCATTTCCCACTCTGGATGCATTTCCCATACTCAGTCTCCACACCAGCTCCCGAGTTGTTAGAACAGACCCAGGGTGGGTGTGGAGGTGCTGCCTGCCCCGATTTAACGCCGCATTGTGGAGATGTCATTTTTTACCTCCCTCCCTGGCTGGTTCCCGCTCAGCATCGCTGAGGGCAGTGGGGAGGGTGGCAGGAGCCTGTTCGTAACATACTTGTTCTGCTTGCTGGGATAGAAAAAGAGCAGCCCCGGGCTGATGCTTTCAGAGCAGCTCCAAAGCACACAAATCCCAGGGATGTGACAGAAAGGGAAATCTAGAAAGGACCTCAGGCTTTTGTTCAACGTCCCCTAAATGCCACAAAGATGAACCAGGGCAGGGAAAAGTGGCACAACAAAAGGGGGGCCCCTTTCAAGCCCAGCTTGTGAGGTGCTTTGTAAAGCAGGAGAACAGCAGCAATTCAAGTCCCCTGAAATGAGCCAGAACTGGGAATTCGAGGCTGTATTTCCCCGTCAGGGATGTGCTCTGTTCCAGAGCAGCTAACAGGTTACAAACGAACCCTCAGTGCAATGGGGTCCTGCAGTCCTCACAACTATCCCCAAACCCAGCCCCTCCAGGGAGCTCCGGGGCAGGGATGCACCAGGCAGGGATGTTGGCATCAGATTAACCCATAGCTGCACGTGGTTCACCCATTGCCTTGGAAAGATGTGGATTTTCAGGCTGTGCCAGCTGGGGAGAGCCTCCTGCACTTCTGGACCTGGGAGAGGTTCGAGCCTTTGTGCCACGCCACGAAGTGATCAATTACAACATATAATAAAATAAAAACAGTGAAAACTTGCACTGGAGACAAACTCTCCTCCACAGCCAGGTTGGATGGGACTCTGAGCAGCCTGGTCCGGTGAAGGGACCCTGCCCACAGCTGGAATGGGATGATCTCTAGGCTCCCTTTCCACCCAAACCAGCTCCAGGGCTGTTTAACACAGGAATCGAATAAATGAGGAACGAAAGTAATTCCTGATTTCTGATTTCCTTGCACGGGATTTGTCCCTTGGTCTGTCTCCAGCACTGCCGTGGTCTCCTGCAATGTCAGGACTGATCCCTGTGGAAAATACAACCCCCAGCGAGGTTTTCCTGCCTCAGTGCCACACCACGAGCTGCCGGGAAGCAGCTCCAGGCAGACACTCTGAGCAACAGCAGGAGATCAAAGGGATTTCTTTAATCAGGAACGTGATCCAACAACAAACCCTTCCTGAACAATGTCTTTAAAAATTTCCTATGAGGTGTTGGCAGCATTTTGGGGCTCCTCTGCTATCACAGCCCCATCAGCTCCTTTTGATCTGGAGCTTTGCAGTTTTCCCTGGAAAAGGCTTCCCCCCGCCATGACCTTTGGGTTTGGCCTTGGGGCAGGTGGTGGGATTAGAAATCAAACCTTTGGCAGTGGAATTTCTGTGATTAAAGCTCCCTGCTCCTGCTGATAAATCAGAGGGTTTGCAGCACTGCCAAGGCTGCCTGGATTTTTCCAAGGAATTCTTTTCAGTTCTTCACTTTGAGAGAGAATAGGGGATTATTAAGAGAGAGTAAAACCACCTTGAACTGGACAGGATTCAATACCAGGCTCACGCAATCATAGAATCCCAGAATGGGTTGGGGTGGAAGGGACCTTAAAGCTCATCTAGTTCCAAACATCTCCTGTGGGCAGGGACCCCTCCCACTGTCCCAGGCTGCTCCAAGCCCGTCCAGCCTGGCCTTGGACACTGCCAGGGATCCAGGGGCAGCCACAGCTTCTCTGGGCACCCTGTGCCAGGGCCTCCCCACCCTGCCAGGGAACAATTCCTTCCCAATATCCCATCTAACCCTGCGCTCTGGCAGTGGGAAGCCATTCCCTGTGTCCTGTCCCTCCAGCCCTTGTCCAAGGTCCCTCTCGGAGCCTCTTTAGGCCCTGGAAGGGGCTCTGAGCTCTCCCTGGAGCCTTCTCTTCCCCAGGTGAGCACCCCCAGCTCTCTCAGCCTGGCCCCACAGAGTTCCCCAGGGTTCGATTTCCACATTAACTCCATAATTGTGCCTCTCTCCTGCCCAGGCTGTGCTTTGGACACGGAGTAAACAGAGATCTTCAGGTTGCTCTTGTTATCCCAGCAGCCAGGCAGCTCCATTAATGCTCTGTCTGCTGCCAGACCTCTCGTGGATGAAACGCAGAGTCTGTGTAGGAGGTTAAAAATATCTCCATTCATTATTTACTCCTTACAGCAAGAACCCGATGCTTTGAAGTGTGATTATAAATAAAAACACCATCAGAAACCCTGCCTGCCCACCCCTTCCCCTGCAGGAATATTTGCTCTTTGTCCTGCTCTGATCTTCTGTGAACTCTTCCAGCTCACCTCCTTTAAATATACATTTTATGTTTTTTTCAGTGCAAATCAACCCTTTCTGGAAGTGCATTTCCAGTGGTGCATCCCCCTTTGCCTCGGCAGCCTTGGAGCTGCTCAGCACTGACAGGGATCAAAATGAAGTTTGTTGTTTATCCCAGTATTCACAGACCTCACAGAAATGCACGTACAGATAATTCCATGTGGGTGGAAAACAAGGAGCAGCAGCATCATCCTGCTGAAGTGTTCTGCCACTCCTCCTCAAAACAGAAACAAAGGAATCTTCAGATCAGGCCTAGGGAATAAACACCTTCTCCTATATCTAAAGGCAGAGTTCCTTTAAGGTTGACCCAACTTATTTTCCATAAACATCTTCCCCTCCCCCAGCAGATCTAAACCCTTTCTTTAGAGATAAACTCCTCGTGGGGGGCTGTGGATTCCAGGTTTGGAGTTCCATGGGGTGCCAGGGCTCATAATTCCCAGTGTGAGCAAGGTTTTAGGGATAAACTGTGGTGTTTGTTCACTGAAACACATCTTTTGAATGCCCCATCCCTGGAAGTGTCCCAGGCCAGGCTGGACAGGGCCTGGAGCACCCGGGGACAGTGGAAGGTGTCCCTGGATGGGGGACCAATCCCTGGTGGCACTGGATCGGCTTTAAGGTCCCCTCCAACCCAAACCGTTCTGGGATTTCATTTTTCAGATTGATTACAACAAAGTGCTGAAAACCATCCCCCAGGGAGGGATGAGGAACAGTCCCACCAGGGGTGGCTGCATGGCCCAGCTCCCCCCCAGGGAGGGGAAATTCCCTCCTGGGACGGGCAGTGCCCATCCCCAAACGCCCCAAAGGCCTCGCTGGCAGCACAGCTCCTGCTGAGCCCAGGGCAGCGCTGGTCTCGGGGCGCCAGAGGGGGAATTGTCCATCCAAGTGCCAATACCTGCTGCATTTGCAAGGAAAAGTCCACAGATGCCTTGTGAAATCACCCAGCTCTGCAGGGGGGAAATAAAATCAACCCTTCTCCCAGGGTTAGCAATTCCAGGGACTAAACTGTGCGGAAACAAGGATGGAAACACTTTTGTTTGGATAAATGCTGTGGGTTTGACTGGAAAAAACATCTGCAAAATCCCTCCTGTGGCACTGAAGGCTCTGCTACAGCCGGAAATTTCTGCCATGAGACGTTAAATGTGTGTTCCTCGAGGAGCTGGTGACAGTGTAGTGACAAGGAACTGTTTGTGTGTGCAGCAGGTGGCTGGGAGGGGAATCACTGCACGGAGCTGGGAAAGGGAGATGGGAAGGAAGAAAATGGATCTGACAGTGGTGGGAGATAAAAATGTACCGGGACCTTCTCCCTGACTGCCAGAACAAGCTGGGCCTGACGGATTTCCCATTCCAAGCCTTTGGAAGCTGCATTTGGTGTGAGTGAGGGAAGAGGGCAGGGAGGAAGGAAGGAAGGAAGGGGAGAAGGGATGGAAGGTGAGCATTTGTCTGCTCCAAAATCCTGGCTTTAAGCAGAAATGACTGGTTTAGGCAGCAGGGGAAGCGGGAGGTTGGAGGCACTGCCTGTGACTCCCACCCCATGTGTCTCCTCCCCTCTCCCTTCACCCCAAATCATCGGTGGACACTTCCTTTCCCAGAGAGAGCTGCTGTGGGAATCAGTTCGGGATGAGAAGGGAATGGTTTGGGACACTTTGAACCATTTTCCGTTACGATGTAACTGCACCAGGGGAGCCGATGCAGAACCTTCCGCACAGCCGCCCTTGGCTGAAGGCGTAAGAACTGCCAAGCCCAGCACTCAGGAGGACAAGGGCATCCACAGCCCCTCCAGACCTCCACGGAAATCGCGTCTGGATGTCACAAAATGTGCTTTTTGTAGCAATGTGTGTCACAGGGACGATCCAGACCCACAGGAGGGGATTGTCCCTTCATTAATTCCCCATTGTTCAGAGCCATTCCTGGGCTGCTCCTCTTGTACCAACACTGGCAGCTCCATGTTCCCAACGAGCCCAAAATCCTGCTCAGGGCACAGGAGTGACCCAGGCGGGTCCCTGTGCTGCTCCAAGAACACTTCTGTGTGGCCAAAGAGCAGCAATGCCCTAAAGGGATGAGCTGATGGATATTCCAGCTCCTTTCAGAGCACACAGGGGCTGAATTTCCTTGGATTTCAGTAAAGACTCTTTGTCAAGGGAAATGCGTTAAGGGGTGGCAGGGCTGGGCTGCCCTGGGGCTGTCGGGTGAGGGGCTGGAGTGCTGTGGGGCTGTAGGGTGAGGGGTTGGGGTGCAATAGGGACACAAGGTGAGAGATTGGGGTGCCCTGGGGACACAGGATGAGGGGCTGAGGTGCTGTGGGGCCATGGGGTGAGGGTTTGGGGTGCTGACCCTCTGCAGGGAAGTGAGAGCAGGACACAGATCTCTTTATGCCCCATCACACATCCCCTCCACCCCCCGGCCCCACTGCTCCCTCACTGTGTCTTTGTGCTGGATTTTTTTGGAATTCTCCAAGAGTTTTGAACTTTATTCAGCAATAGAATAAGGGGCAAGAAGAAAGGATCCCTTTCAGGGTCCCTTTCAGCACGGCAAAGGCTCGGCAGAGCTTTGACAGCTCTGACGGGGGCAGCATTGGGCACACGGAAATCATGGAATCCCACAATGGTTAGGGTTAGGAAGGACCCCAAAGCCCATCCAGTGCCACCCCTGCCATGGGCACGGACACCTCCCACTGTCCCAGGCTGCTCCAAGCCCTGTCCAGCCTGGCCTGGGGCACTGCCAGGGATCCAGGGGCAGCCACAGCTGCTCTGGGCACCCTGTGCCAGGGCCTCCCCACCCTCCCAGGGAACAATTCCTTCCCAATATCCCATGTGACCCTGCCCTCCGGCAGTGGGAACCATTCCCTGTGTCCTGTCCCTCCATGCCTTGTCCCAAGTGCCTCTCCAGCTCTCTTGGAGAGCCCTGTGGCCGTGGGCAGCACATGAGGGGTG
>VZTF01008238.1:0-13784 GCA_013397755.1 Cnemophilus loriae
CCCACTCTCCCCCCACCACACACAGCAAGAGGATGTTCTAGCTGGGAATCCGCTGATAGAAGTAGATGTAGCCCAGGTCCTTGGGGGGCTTCTCAGAAGCACAGACTTTCTGGTCATTGTAGATCACCCACCTGCAACAGGCACAAGAGGAGCTCAGGAATGCCATTCTGTGGTTAAGACACAACTGGATTCCACTCACCTGCTCTCAGTCCCAACCCCCCAAGACCTCTAAAGAAACAGGGGAGGACGGGGATTTAAAGCAGTACCTCAGATCCCTTACACTGTGGAAATCCTTACCTGCCATCTTTCTTGATGTGACAAACATAATGTCCGCACATAGTTGAAGTGCCCATGTGGCTGATGAAGGCAAACAGCTGATATTCTTGAAATAAGGAGGGAAGAGAGGATTGTCAGGGAAAGAAGAAAGATGTCTTACTCCCTAACATCCTGTGCAAGGCCCTCTCTAGAGAAGGATCTCTGAAGGAAGCTCTGCTGGGTAATAATTTAGAACTGGATCCCCATCAAGTGTGACTGTGAGTGGTCTTAAGGCCAGACATAGAGGGAAATGGGAGATGGTAACTTCCATTTAGCCTTCTCTCTTCCAACTTTCTATTTAGGCCATGGGTGCTGAATGGGTAAGGCAGGGATTCCCTCTCCCTACGGCACCCAGTAGCCAAGCACCACTGGCACAAATTCTGTGCACAGACTGGAACTGGTTTTTCATTGGGAATCAAAAGAGAAAAAAAGCCTCCCAGAACCACTGGATAAAAGCAGCAAAGCCCTTCCTGTCTTTCACTTGATGGCACTTCCCCAGCCTCTCTCTTATTGGCTTCCAGGTAATCCTCATCCAGCCTGAAGAGTCTAGACTACTTTGCCATTCCTTCCCTCTTCCTCCCTGCTTCTACCTCTACAACCAGACCAGCTCTGTGACAGCTGCTGCTGCTAAAACCTGCAGTACTGCATGGATCAGGAATGACAAAGTCACGTTCAGTTTGCACCCCAAAATCCACGTTCCTATGGCTTGGAACTCACTTCCAGGCCCATCGCGCACTTTGGGACCCACAGGGACGGATTCAGAGATGGACTCGGCTGCCGAGCGCCCCTCTGAGATATCCATAGCAGCTTCTGCATCGAGGTCATCAATGTGACTAAAGATCCAATCCACAGCACGCTCCAGGCTGTTGTTCTGGAAGGAAGAAGAGAAGGCAGTGAACTTGAGAATTCCCGTTCCTGAGAAAATCCTTGCACTCTGATGTCACCCGTGCCTCTCACCGTAGCTCTAAGCGCCTTCATAGCCTGGTCCCGGGAGAAGCCCATGGAGACAATGGTGGCCACACTGTCTTCTGAAGGAGGGTCTGGGCAGGCAATAGTTGACCCTGGTCCACTGGATCCAGGGAGAACTAATGGGTTAGCAAAGTCTGCAGCAGGAAACACAACACAGCTCAGACTAGTTAGATCTCTCCAAGAGGGTACAGTCCAAGTCCAAACTACTTCAGTTTTCCACTGTGGTAGTAGGACACAAGCACAAGAGCCCAGAAGCAGTGAGCTTCACCATGGCCACGGCCTCATACCTGGATCGTCCATATGTGACATGACCCAGTTCATGGCCGCCTCAACCCCACTATTCCCTGTGTAATACACGGCTTTGCGGCAGGCATCCATGGGAAAGCCCATTTCCACCAGCTGGATAATCACCGACTCATCCAGCATGGGTGCTGTGGGAAAACAGAAGTTAGAGCCACCCACTCCCACCCATCCCTGCTGGCTCCATTTTGTCTAGTGTCACATAACCTCCAAAGCCACCACTTCCTGGCTTTATTTCACACCAAATCCCATCTCTCTCTGCTTTTCTCAGCCTCCTTTCTTCTTCAGAAGAGCCGTATCACACACAGTCAAAGAACAAATTGATTCAACCCATGAACTTGGGAGCACTGGCTCTTCCCTAGGCTCTGAACCCGAACTCCCACTGCGGTTTGTGAAAATTAAATACCCCTACCAATTAAATCCTGTACAAATCCCAGCTCTGCCTCCTCTAAATGCACTGAACATGCCACCCTCCCATCTTGCACAGAACAGGAATCAACAAGCCCCCTTGCATAACACCCTTGCATAACAGGCATGCAAGGGAGGCAGCTGGCAATCGCCGACAAAAGGACAGGGAAAGTCTGAACAAGTGGGAAACTGCTAGCATGGGACACAAAGCAAGGAGAGCAAGGAAATGAATCAGGCATCAGGAAGAGAGGAGGAGAATCACTAACATGTCGGAGAGGAGAAGTGAGGGGAGCAGAAGGAGTCGTCGTCCTCGTTGCCATAGAACCCCAGGCTACCTTTGGGCTCATCTGGTGTCACCAGTGGGGGTGCGATGTCTGGCATTTCTTCTTCTCCTTCCTGCAGTCCCGTTCCCTGTAGTGCAGAGATATCCAGCTCCTCTGGCATTTCAATGGAAACATCTGCAAGATATGGTCTTGCTCAGCCTCCACAGAGGCACAGAAACAAAGGACTCGGCTGGGAGATCTAGAAGGGTAAGTCCCTGGGGATGCCTGCAGCAACTTTTGGGATAGTTACTTTTCTCTTGGCAGCAATTACCACAATATCCATGTGTGACTCCCAGTACCTATATGCTCTGTACTTCTCATCCTCCTTACCAAGCTTTTTGGGCACCCAGTCCAGACCGAAAGTGAACTTCTTGATCTGGATGACCAGATAATCTGGGAAAGAGGCGAACCGTGTCGTTCTGAAAGAGATACATAATATTTTTAAATACTTTGTCAGCAAAGATTGAAGGTATCTAGCTGATCCAAGAAATCAGTGAGTAGGGCAGAGCCATGTCCGGAGCAGCTTGGGGGATATACCTGTCTGTGCAGCTCTCCTGTGCTGAGCTTAAAGCTCCTCAAACATAGAACCATTTCTAAGGCAGAAGCCCTGACAAGATGAGATGGAATGCAAATCTTGGAGATGAGAAAAACTAGTACATGTTCTCAACCTTCCAATCCTGTATTTTACAAGCTTGGTCAGATTTTGTTTAATTAAAAGTCTAACCCTTAAGGAATGTAGTGGAAATAACATCTTTTATTAGACCAACAGATACATCTGCAGGAACTCACAAGCTTTCAAGCACAAGAGCACTTTTTTGCGTATGAAACAGAATCAGTGAATTTTAAGTTAACTGAATTTGATCAAACATTATTTAGTTACACAATTTGAGAGAGAAAGTGTCTGGAATCAATGAAACGGGAATGTTTTTGAAGCACCTTTAAG
This sequence comes from Cnemophilus loriae, assembly GCA_013397755.1. NCBI lineage: Eukaryota > Metazoa > Chordata > Aves > Passeriformes > Corvidae > Cnemophilus > Cnemophilus loriae. Next base: position 3,259 of record VZTF01008238.1, read on the forward strand.
TGAGATAGATACTCATTACCAGGTGATAATTGCAATATGCTGTAGAACTAAATTAAGCAACAGTAAAGCATGTGAATACAACTTAGTAAAAACTAAAACAAAATGATACTTTTCAATGTGATGTTTGTTTATAGTAGCTATTGCTTAATAATGGAATATTTGTTAGAAAAATACTTCCAACTCTTTGAGGACTTTCTTTGCAAAAGAACACTCAGTAGCATCACAGCAGAAAGCTGCTGACATTTGTAATCTTGTCACTGCAACTTTGCACTGTTGCATGTGAGAAAAATTAAAGCTGTTTTTCAAACCTTGCCACTAGCATTTAAGTTAGCATTCTTTCAAAGGACTCATGCGTCTGTTACACTTGGTGTTCTGCTCAAACCTTAACAGTTAAAAACTTGAAGAAACTTTAGAGATGGTGCAAGATCAGTGTCATCATACAGTCAGTACTGATTCCAAAGCTAAATTTTAAATTTACAGTAACAGCTACTAGTTTTCTGGAATATCACTGTATTTTCGTAGCCCCTCAGCAACTGAAATCTGATGGCTAGAACTTCACTAGCACTGCTGTTCTACCCACTGAGGGCAACCACTCCAGCACGGATGGACTGATCCCCTCTCTGCCTCAATGTTCTATGGACCCAGGGTGGGGAGGACTACAAAGCTTCAGTAATGGTTCTTCCCCACAAGCCACTACAAGAAGTCCCCAGAGACGCAGCTAAGCCCACTTGCTATGGCCACAGCTTAGCTGACACATACTTACTTGAGAGCCACAGACTTGGCCTGCAAGGCTGTGCTCCAGAAATCATCCACCTGCTCTGGAGCTCCATAGGCCTCTAGGCAGGAGCTGAAAGGCACCTTGGCTCGCACCAGCTCAGGCAGCGGCTGCTTCTCCTCCTCTGCCTGCCTCTTCTTCTCCTCATATTCCAGCAGTTCATCTAGAGAATAAAGCAGAGGAGTGAAGGATCACCTCTAGGTACCTACAAAGCGACTGGTGTAAGCTACACCCAGAGGCAGAACAGGCCTATAGATACACGCCATCGAGAATGGAGCACAGCTTCCAGAGCACTGTTCTGCTACTGCAGTCACTCCTGTTTTGCTGCTGAATCACAGCCCAGCTTGTGGTGTCCGAGGGAAAGGCTCTAGAGGGACAGCACCGTGTCACACCACCTCTGAAGAAATCAGCCCGATCCCACAAAAGCAGGAGGAGGATCTGGCCTCAGAAGTGGCAAAGAAGTCCCTTTCTCATTTAAGGAGTTCTGTAAGAATAGTACAATATACAAACATAGGGTTTGCTACTGTTCTGGTCTTGGCACATTACTGACCTTTGTTGAGTGCAGCATCCATGGGCACAGGCAGCTGCATAATATAGTCCACGCGCTGGGTATATTTCACCTTTTCTGTGGCCAGGCACTTCAGCTTCTCCTCCACCAGAAAACGGAAGACCTCGTTAGGGTTCTCCGAGCTGCGGCAGTTCCTCTGAAGGAGAGATTAGAGGGACAGATGTAACACCAGAGTGGCAATAAAAACGATCTGCAGTAACAGTGATGCCACACAGCACATGGCTGAAGAGTATTCACTTCTGTACCCAGTTGCCTGGAAAAGACAGCAAAGAGGAAACTAAAGCCAGCTTCTGTACTCCAAGAAGCCATGGCATTCCTGCTCCTAAAGAATAAAGTTTACACCTCCAGCTGTGCCACTCCCAAAAAAGATTTTTCCAAGGAATCAGTCCTGAAAACATGGCCAAGCACCTCTCCTCCACCCTGGCAGGTGCTAGACGGCTCATTTCCCTGCGTTCTCTCCCTCTCTCTTCTCCGATTGCCACCTTCTCACCTCCACTCCTCACCCCTTGCTGTGGGAAGAAACCCAAGCTGGACTTTTCCATGATTTGCCAGATAGACTCAACCATTACCTCCACCATGTTGATGAAGTGCAGAAAGAATTCCTGGGCATCCTGCTGTCGGTTAGTGGAAAATTCTGGGTGCCCCTTTCCGATGAGGGACTTAAACATGCGTGGAGCAATGCCATTTTGCATACCCTGCAAGTAACAATGTGGAAGAGGAAGGTGGTCATAATTTGCCAAGCATGCGTCCTGGCATGTAGCACTCTATTCTTAGCCATGCTTTTCTTCAGGTGACAGGCCTTGGAACAAGTCCCAGCACAGGTCTTCAGAAAGGGTTCTCCCTCCTTTGCCACGCATCACACACAATACCTCATGCAACACATGCATCAAGAGGATGCCGTATCCAAGCCTCACCTTCTGATCAGGCTGCTGCTCCCCATCTGCAGAAGCTGGCCTTGAATACTCCCCAGAAAGCAGTCCATGGCCCAGTTTGGCTCTGGAATGACGAAGTCACTGTTAGTATCAATGTTTCTTCAATCTCACATGCTCCAGGAGCCACAACAATCCATCCAGGCAGGTTTAACACTGCCATGGGCTGTCAGTCTCACAAATAACAGCTTTCTCTTCTGCATCAGGCAAGATTATCTCATTGTGGTCTGCTCTCTGGCCCCTGGAGACATCACTGACTTCAAAGTTACCAGGACTTTAGGGTGCCAGTCTCAACCACTGCTTGCACACTGAGTAGAACATGAAGGAACAGCTGGTGCTGAGCCACACAGCAGCTGCGCAACAGCCAAGCTGAGCTGCAGCCTGACGTGGGGAACGGAGCAGTGTCTGACTGTGCAGGAGACAACAGGGCACAGAGAAATTGTCTGAGCCAGAAATAGCACTGCTGTGAGCAGACTGATCACGTTTTCCCAGAGGAAAGATTGACTGCATGAGGCATTTAACAGACAACAGTATGTGTTCAGTGATTTCCTCCTATGCCCAGACCCTCCTGCAATTCCATTTCACTCCAGTCTTTCCCCATCATTATCGCCATTCGTCTGGAACCAAACCTTACCAACTTCTCCCTTTGCCCAGGCAATAATCTTTCTGTCTCTCTCACCTTAATCCCCTCTCAGTGAATACCTCACTCCAGGCTGCCTAAATTTAGAATCCTCCCGTACCACTGAATTCCCTTTCCACAAATGCCACCTTCCATTCCTCCACCTGAAACTTCTACATGCTTGTTTGAGAGCAGCTGTAGCACAGATTTCACGTATTTAAAATGTAACCCCTCCCAAATCTTGTGTTCCTCCTTCTGCATATTCTCCTGCACAGTACCTCTTGAGGGAAGCCTCTTTATGCATACAAAAATTATCCACTGAGAATAAAGCTGCCTAAACCTACGTATCCCCTTGCTCTTTGCCATCTCCCCCCACTGCAGACAGCAAGCCCCTTTTTTGCTGTTACGCAGACAGAAGCTGCCTCCCAGAAATCCTCCCAGTTTAACAGGCATAATACACATAATACATTTCAGAGCCTCTCATGAACATGGGGTGCACTCTGTCCTCTCCACCTAGGGCATTCAGCTGAACTTCCTTGTCTTAGATCCTCATTGATCACTGAGGATCACTGTCTCTGGTGACAGGCAAGGAAAGAGAGGTGAGGCTTGAGGGAGAACCCTGGAGCAAAGCAGCACAGAGGGGACGCATCCAGGCAGCCTCAGCCTTCCTTCTCTCACCAAAACTCTACGTACACTTGTGTGCTGAAATCCTGTGTGGGGTCTGAAGGTGCACTTTGGAATATCTTCTCCAGCTTGTCCACATACCTGCAGAGCAAAACGGAGCAATCTAAGGGATATGCAGCTTCATCTAGTAAAAATGCAGTTCTGAGAATTACTACTGCAACAGAAACTCCCAGCTCTAGGAGACCTCTGTACTGATCCCAGACTAGTGGAAAGGAGTGATTAAGCTCACTTACTTTCTCTGGAAGTCTGGGATACTGAACAGCACCTGCATCACAGAATTGAGGTAGCAACTGTTGCCCAGGTTACGGATACCAGTGTACCCAGGCCCATAGAGGGGCTTGAGTTGAACGCCAGACTCCTGGATGAGCTCCCACTCCCCAATGCGCTGGTTCATGTCTATTTCCAGTTCTGTCATTGTCTTGTCTGTCTGAGGAGGGAAAGAACAGGAAAATCCTCAAAGAAGACTCAACGAAACATCAGAGGTGTGAAAAGTGCAATGCTGTAGAGAAACAGAGTCAAACCCATTCTGTTTTATTCTATAACTAGAGGAGGAAGAAACAATAATTGTTTCCATATATATGAATATCTGGGACAGAAAGAGGAGGGAAAAGAAATATGGGAGAAATCTGAACCGTTCCCTATAAAGAGGCACAGAAGCCACACAATAACAAGAAAAGCTCAGCACCTGAGAGCCTCCCTGCCCACAATACTGACACATAACCCCAGGGAAATAAACCTGAGGGACATGAAAGAAAGGCAAAAAAGGCAATCAAAGAACAGAGGCAGATGAGACAACTCTCTGTGTGATAAAAAACCCCATGGTTTCTTGACCAGGAATGGTTCTTTGACCAGGAATGGTTCTGCACAGCCACAGAAAGCTGGAATCCAGCTAGGACACCTCAGAGCTGCTTCTCTCTCTCTCTCTGGGCCTATGGAGGACACCACTTCCTCCTCACCTTCTGCATCTTGAGCATGTCAATCCCAAAGTGTGCCAGGTGTTCTGCCAGGTTGGGATCCAACACCATGTCATCTTCATCATAGGAGTAGACATCTATGCAGGAAAACAGAAAAAAGAGAAACTTATAAAGGCCTGTGATCTCAAATTCACGGCTGGATGAAGAAAATGCTCAGAACTGGGAGTTTTGACAAACTGAGCCATTGGGGTTTCTACCCTTTCTCAGCAGAATAACATGACAAACAGAATATTGAGATTCCTCCTAAACATGTGACAAGACAATTTGGTCACCCACCAGGGTACAGAGGTACACTTATGCCTGGAGTAAGGAAAGTGGGTTACTGTGCCATATACTCTCCACTCAGGATTTGGACATACAATTCTTTGATAAACACCCCAAAACAAAAAATCAGATGGCAACCTGGCTAACTATTCTAAAAGCTTCCAGTTACAAGAAAGGGGCGGAGGAAGGCAAGGTTTTATCAGCTTGTTCTTTGTGTCAGACAAGAAGCAGGTCAGAGTGGGAAAGTTCAGAGTGGGAAAGTTCACAATGGGATGACACTGCGTGTTCCAGGTCACAAGATGGCCAGCACCACCCCAATATCTGGAAGAGATCTGCGTCAGCCTGAGTGATGCCTGGCATCCGTAACCCTGGGAGGATCCCCCTTCTCACCAGCCCCATCAGGAGTAATTGTTCCCAGTTTCACAGCCAGCGGGTAGCCGGTTTCTCGGTAGTGCTCGACTGCGTGGTTGTTGCCACCGCTGCCATCAAAGTAGCGCCGACCACAGAGGATGGCTCCGTCGGTCATGTTCAGCCACAGGTTCTCCTTCATGTCACACTTGCTGCACTTCCAGCCACTGTTGACAAGGAACAGAGAAAAAGAGATCAGAGGCAAAACCTCTGGGTTCTACCTCCCAAGCCCTCTCCTTTACTGCCCACTGCAGTATCCATAGTGTAAGCGATCTCACTCCTCTTTTACTACAGAACACTGAGCATCCTGAAATACCTTCGCGTGCCACCTCCCCTGAATTTACTATGACAAGGCACGTTTGGAGACTCACAAAAGAAGTCTCATCTGCTGCTGCAGCGCAGCACAGGAGAACGGCCTGGGACACAGAGTGACACAGCGAGTTCCAGTACTATGCTCACCACGGTGGGATGCGGACATCGTTCTGAAGCTGGTGCAGGGAAAAAGCGTGTTTGGAAACACGTCGAACCTCCCCATCCCAAGCCTGCACCTCCTGCTTCCTTGAGGCTGAATCAGCTGTCAGGATGGCCTCAATCGCACTGGCAATCTGGAATCAGGACAGTGGGAGAAAACATGAAGGGCTGGCCTACCACAGTAAGGGCACAAGAAGCTTCCAGTGCCACAACACTCCACATTCAGGCAAGTCAGTTGAGACTTTCAGGAGCCTCAGTCACACACAAGCCAGGACTCTGTAATATACAGCACGGTGCAAGTGCAGAACAATCCTGCTGACTGCCAGCTGAGACTTCACTGCAGCTCTGCAGGATCCCTTTTACAGGGCAGTTTCCTTCTCTGTAATGGTACTTTTCCTCATCAACAGTAAACACAGCTCTCCACCCAAACATACCCTGTCTTTGACCATGTCTGGTAGTCCTTCCAGCCCATCACGTGGAATATCCAAATGGTCTGGCAAAATTACTATTTTTACATCTTCGTCATATTCAAACTTTTCTTCTGTGATGTCAAATCCACCTTCTACACCTACAAGAAGAAAAAACATTGTGGTAACAGGTGAAACCAAAGAGCTTGAAAAGCTGCTTTCCCCACAGCTTACGTGAAATAAGGCACCATGACTAAGACAAAGATCTAAATCAGTGATCGACAATCCTTCTTCCACTTCTGGATCCCAGAGCTTCTGCTGGCGGTGTGGACTTCACAGGAACGATTATAAGCCGAGTGACAATAGGTTTATTTTTCCCAGCTCTTTTTACAGATGCTTAAAAACAATCTCCGGACCCTGACTACAACCAGGAAGAAAACCAAACCTGCTCTAGAGAGGCATTGGCCAGAACAGAGCCAAGATAAAGCCCTGGTGTTCATCCCTCACCAGAATACTCAAGACAATGAATGGAGATGTGCATGAAGAGATCATCTTGTAAGCCAGGGCAAAGGTCAGGTCTGCCAGCCTCTTTAAGAAGCCTGCCTCTCTTTCTTGCCTTTTCCAGAAAGGATAGTTTAGAGTCCTGCACTTAAGCGAGAAGAACCAGGAGCTCCTCTGGAACCAGAACATCCAGAATTGAAAAAAAAGTCTTCGCAAAGGTATAGCGATAGTAGTTTCTATGCCCACCTAGCTGTGCTTTCCAGAGGTTGCACCAGAAACTGGAGATCCATACATAAAAGGTTATTTGCCAGTTGTAAAGAGTCATCATGGATGCTCACCAAAACATCTGCAGTTTCTGCAGATTCTGTCACCTACAGTTTTTGAATTATGTAGGTACTCAGAAGAAAACCTTGGCCTTCTCTATTCTGCAGGCATTCACATCCTACATCCCAAAAGGGAACAGGCAGAAGACATGTGGCTTACTAGCAGCCTAAACCCCCTGTGTTTTTAAACTTAATTTCCTTTATTTCCAGAAGAATTGCATGCTGTGACTGCAATAATCTCTGCAACAAATATCTGAACATCTGCAGCTGCAACAAATCTCTGAAGGGAATAAAAGCTTTTACTGCTCAGTGCCTCTGCCTCAAGAATCCTGTGCGCAACACAGTTCTGATAACCACTACTGTATTTCCTTAAAACATTATTGTCAAAAATATCTGGTCCCATGGTATCTCCTGCAACTCCCTCCTTACATACCTACACTTTTTACACTATGCACAAGCTGCTACGTATGAATACAACATTTTAGAAAACGGTCACCAGCATCATGCAACAACGTACCTAGATAATCCTCCTCTGTGCCTCTTCAGCACAGCCCAGAGATTTCCCGTCACCACTCCACAGAGTAAAGCAATACACAATCCCCTATGGCATTACACAATTCCTGAACTCTAAACAAACTAAACCAGACTGGTGAGGCCCCTCAGGTGGTTACGTGAACCTTCTGAGGCTCCAGATGAGGAAGAGGGTCAATAGCCACCAGCTTGCCCTGAGGTGCACTGCCTCCCTTTCCAGGGTGGTACCTAAGCACTACACACCACGAAAGTCCATCAACCAACATGCAGGCATAGGAGGCAAGCACTGCAGATCTTTTTTCCTCACTGAGAGGGGCAAGTGAGGTACAGAGAGACCAAGGTCTACATTTTGTTACCAGATCTTTCTAGTACTTTAAAAAAATCTCCTGTGCCAGGATTAGCTAAACCATCACAGTTCAGCTAAAATAAAGATTAAAAAAAAACTTCTCCTGAACTTAAGACCATGGTCTTACAGGGCTAATACTTTCTTTTATTCTCTCCTGCTCCATTCACACCACTAAGCTGTCATCACAGGCAGGTATTCGCCACCCCACTGACAACACTTGTTGCAAGACCTTTGTAGAATTCAGGATGCAGAAATAACTCATAATGCAGACCGGGCCTCATCTCTCCTAAAGCAGCATAATCATATACATAAAAGCACTGGCTAGCTGAAGAAACAGAGATTCCAGTCTCAGTTTTGCTAGAAGTGATCCTTGGGGCTCTATTCAGCTTGCCAGCAAAACAGGGAGCAGCTGACAGTCTTAGTAGTGGTGTTTGTGCTCTGGCAGCAGACGAGTCACCGGGCGTCTACACCAGGGAAAAAGTGAGCCAAAATCAAGACATTCACGGTCCAGATTCTGGATTTCCCTCTAGTGGTCAGTTTCCAGCAAGCCAAGAACCTGTTACTGCTACAAATGTTCTTGTCCTTTGCTTTATGTGTCTCCATAATGGCTCAGAAATTACCAGCTGAGACTGCTCCAAATAAGCAGCATCTCCACTGATTGCCATGACAGCCTTCTCAGTCGGTGAAAGACAGTAATGGAACACCAGCCTTGTTCTTCCAAAAAAAGGAAGATTTTTAATATTTTTTATGTTTTAATGCTCATATGTATTTCCTCCAGTATCAGCCTTATAAGACCTAATGAGCCAAAAATGTTAATGCAGCATTTCCCATTAATTCCTTCCCCATCTATATCAACAACACTAGTTCAGTATCTGAGGAGTTTAAAAAATAGTTTTTCTGCCAGGAGCTTCAAACTTACTTTTCTCAGACATATATTTTCTCAAACTTACTTCAGCCCCACGCTGGGCATACTGTGTTTAAGAACAGCCCCAGTCTGGTTATCCCCACATGAAGCTGAGCCAGGCATGTGGGGTCATGCCAGAAGATCAAAAACATATTTATCCACAAAAAACAAGATGCAACTTTGGACACAGAACACAACTACCACCTTAATGACAGTTTCTACAGAAACTGCTCACCCGAGACACACTGGAACACATGAAGTCTGGATTTGGCCAGGGATACTAGCCCAGAAGAATAAAGCAAAAGAGATGAGCCAGGTAGCTCCTGAGGACTGGCTGAACACAAGGACCGTACAGTACAGAGGGGCTTCCTTACCAATAGCCAAGCGAGTTGGTTTCTTCCTTGGGGGGTCCCCAGCACTGGAGTTGGTGTCTTCTTCTTTCTGTGGCATTGAGAAGAAACAGGGAAATAAGAGTTAGGGGGACAGGCACGCTGTGGCAGGCCTTAGGGATTGAAATCAAGCTACTTTGAAAACAGAAGGAAACCAGGCAGAAATAACGTGGGCAATCCATACAAAAACTCAACATAAGCAGAACTGAAGCACTGGTGTCCCTCTATTCACCAGGAAAAACAACAATTGTATCCGAGAAGAGAAAACTCTGCATCTGATGGAATACACAGACACAGCTCAGCTCTCAATTTCAGAACAAGTCTGAGCATACGTATTTTTATTTTTTACCGGTTTACGTGTTCTTTTGAGGTGCAGGTAGACCCGCTGGCCTGTTTTCTGAAAATGCTTTTCCACATACTGCTTCCCAAAACCCAGGAACGTGTTCATGCAGATATACAAGCCGCCATCTGATTCCTGGAAGGAAGGAGGGACAAAACTGAAGAGAGGCGGTAAAGAATGCTATTCCAGCTGCTAGGATAGGGATGGCAGACTAGTCATTATTTATTAAGTCATGGCAACACCTCATTCCTACACAGCAGCCACAAGTAGCTAGTAAGAAATAGGATGGCAAGCCCCAGCCCGGCTGTCCCAGAAGAACAGGTACTCCTGTCATGATGATGTATTTAAAAAACTATTTGCGTGTTCACTTATGGCAGGATGCTACCAAATCGGGAAAGCCTGAGTTTCCACAAGAGTTTACCTCATAAAAGGCCCTCGGTACGCACAGTTTACAAGTTCAGAGCATGGTACAATCATTACCAGCAAAACTGTGGCACCCTGTCCACACGAGTAACTCCTGGTGCCATAGGGAATGCCGCCAAGCTACAGTGTGAGGAAGGTTAACAGACCACTGTTCACTTTTGCTGTTGAGTTCAAAAGCCTGTGAGCAGCTTGGAAACGGATACAGAATGTGCCCCCACCATCCCACCAGCAGCTGGACAACACCACACTCATTCGGCAGATACCCTTTTCAAATTGAAAGGGCAGAGGACCCAAATGCAGAGGCTGGAAAGGAGGGAAAGCACTAAGAAGCTCTCAGAAGCTGCTGGGACTGAGACAGAGTGGGCAGTGCACGGTCAGGCATCACTGCGGAGCTCGGGGAGGAAAAGAAGGCCAGGATGCCATGTGCCGCTTCCTCGTAGGACCCGTATCTTCCAGCTACAGCCGGGCGGGGGCTGCTGGGCTGGGGCTCAGCCCGGACGGGCGCCCGCGAAGAAGCTCAAGGGGGACCTCGCCCTCCTGCTGCCTTCGCCTCCCCAGGTCCACTTAGGCCGAGCGGGGGTAGCGCAGGAAGCGCAGGAATGCCAGCGGGGTGGAGACGGCTGGAGAAGGGACCACTGCCATCTTAATGACACAGCACCGCCTCGCCCCC
>VZTF01008238.1:16741-42491 GCA_013397755.1 Cnemophilus loriae
GGGCCTGCGGAGCCGTGCAGCTGAGGGGCGGGGATATGGGCGTGGCCCGTCTAGCCACGCCCCCACGGAGCGGCCAATGGGCGGTGGCAGCGCCCGGCGCGCGGGAGATTTGAACGGCTCGNGCCCAGCTCCGCCGAGCCGCCGGCGGGCACCGGCCAGGAGCGGGACCCACGGTCGCCCACGCCCGGCATCTCCCGCACGCCCATGAGAACCGTGTCGAGTGGTGAGTGAGGCCGCCGTGGGTGCGGGGGTGGGCAGGTTGAGGGGCTGCCCGGCTCAGAGGCTCACCTTGTCCCGCTCCGTCCCCGGCAGACAGCGTAGACCGCCTGGTGAAGCAGCTCAGCGAGGCCTTCGGGGCCGAGGCCGCGGCCTCGGAGCCGGCGCCTCCGGGAGCGGTTGACCCCGTCGAGGAGCCGGCCCGACGGAGCTCCCTGCCCGCGGGCCGAGAGGCGGAGAGGCCGCCCTCTCCCAGCACGGCTCGGCCCGGCCGCCCCGCCGGGCACGGCTTCTCCTCGGGTAAGTGCTCGGTGTGGGGGTGACAGGGCTCCGTGTGCCCGGAGAGCTGCGCGGGGCGGGCTCTGAGCGAGTCGAGGCTCTCGGCACCCTCCGGTTCGGGTGCCTTCTCCAGGCTTACTCCCCGCCAGAGCCTGTACCTATCCCCCAGCTCGGTTGTGTCCCACCGCCTGGAGCCTCCCCAGCTGGGGGACCCCTTTGGGAACTCTTGTGTTATCGAACCGATTTCTGTCCGGAGTTGAGGACTTGTCTTCAACTTGTACTCAAAATCAAGAGGTCTATGATAACTCTTCCCCTCTCTGAGACGGGTTTGTGACTGTGGAGACCTGTTCAGAGGGACCTTACAGTTTCTCCGTGGGAAGAGCTAAGGGAGCAAGGGTGGGAAGCACATCTCTCCGTTACGGCTGAGTGGTGCTGAGAGACTTTGATACAGACTGTGCTTCAGAAAGCTCTGTGCTGAGCACTGCTCCTAGGAGAAGAGGCTGAGAACTGCAACTGTTCAACCTGGAGAAGAAAATGCTCAGGGGGTATTTCATGAATAGATACAAATACCTGAAGTAAGGGTATAAGGAAGGGAGAGCCAGGCTTTTTTCAGTGGTGCCCAGGGATGGCACCAAAGGCAATGGGGACAAAATGGAACACAGGAAGGTCCTGAACATCAGGAAACACTTTTTTTGCACTGTGAGGGTGACCAAGCAGTGGATCAGCTTGGTCAGAGAGGTTGCAGAATCTCTGTCACTTGAGATATTCAAGAGACACCTGGACGTGGTCCTGGACAATGGGCTCTAGGTGGGCCTGCTGGAGTAGGTTCTCTAGAGTTCACTTCCAACATCAGCCTTTCTGTGATCTCTTTGCCTCAAAGCCTTTGGGTAAGTCTCTGCTGTACAGGCAAGCAAGCTGGATCATAAAGGCTAGGAGGCATTTCAAATCCAGGACCTTTGAGCCTTGCCATGATGCACTGGTGTGTTTCCTTTCGTCAACTAGTGAGCAAGCCCATAAGACACAAGCCCAGCAACAAATTCATGGCGACATCTGGAGGAACTGGCCGCTCTCCCCTCAGCATTCTACAAGATGATAATTCTCCCAGTGCTCCTGCCCCTCGCCAGGTAAAGCTTAATGGGTCATACTGAGGGAGGGAGATTGAGCTGAAAAAAAAAAAAAGCCAAATCCTTCAATTTCTGTATGTTGTGGGGTCCCAGTTTAGAATTGTGGCCTCCTAGGCCTGTAGAGACTAGTAACTTCACACGTGTTTTTCTGTGGGTTAGTCTTGTCCCTCGATGCCTCCAAGTCTTGCTCAATGTCTGTCTTTGGCCTTACCGTGAAATTGCCCATTTCAGTGCATTCTTTCTCTAGGTTGTAGAAAAAAGTTACTTTTGTGCATTGTCAAAAGACAGCCCAAGCCGAATGGTCTGAAAATAGGCCTACATATTCTGCTGAGAATTACCTAACCTTCAATTAACTTGTGTTTTAACTCTGTGTTTGGGTTTTTTATTTCTCTAGGGCAAGAGGCACGTGTTGGGAGAGAACCTTGGGGAGAAGAAGGAAGTGACAGCGGATCTGAGCAGGAGCCTTAAATCTGGGAACTGTGCTTGGAGTGACTTGAACAAAGAGAACCAACAGTGTCCTTTTGTGGAGAACTAGACGTTTCTTTTTTCAGGATCTTGCTGTAATTTGCTCCTATTTTTTGAGAACTTTCTAATGGGGAGAAATCCTGCAATAGACTGAAACTCCAAAGCAGTAGTCACAATTCTCACCTATCCCTGTTGGGGAAAGATCTCTCCCTCCTCTTCCTAGCTTGTCACGTCTTATGTACAGCACAGTCTTTGTCTCTTTTATTGTATATCAGCTGTATTGATTTTTCCATAGAGTTTTTATCTGCAGTAAATAAATCTGTGTTCAACCTTTGCTGACTGTATGTCCTGATAGGACAGCAGGAGTCCCCTGCTTACCCAGCAAAATATTTTCTTTGAGACAAGGGTTCAGGAACAAATAGTTCAGCCTTCTATTAGCCTTAAAACTGCCCTTTCCCCTGCCTGTAGCATGCTGAAGGGTATGACCTTGAATCCATTTACAACAGCAGGGGCTGGGAAGCTGCAGATTCCTGCAGGAAACTGATGTATATCCAGTGTCACCTCTGGAGCCATACTGCTCCTACACTGACCTGAAACTGAGTTAGGCAAGGGTCCATTAATATTGGCCTTCTGTTGATAAGTTACTAAACCTTGTTGATCTCCAGCTCTCCCTAGCAGAGCCTTGGGACCCCCAGGATGTTGCTCTGAGCCAACAAGCGGAATAGGCTGAATAAAATGGCTGTGTCCTGTAACAGAGCTAAAATATCTAAGGGTTGAAAGGAAGCTTGCTATCCCAACTTCAGCCTCTTCTCAACTAAAACACGTGAGGAACACTCTCCCCTGGGGACTGTGAGCTAAAGCAAGGTTTGGATGAGGTGTTGACTGGTTGAGACCAGCAGGTGCTATTCACAGGAAAGGAGTTATGTGTGCAGTAGCTCTTTGCAATGCTGGAAAGAACACAGCCTGCAGTGCTTCTGTGAGCTTTCTTTATTTGCCTGGGCTATGAAGATCTAAACAGACTTGAAAACATGGGCTGATGGCTACTGGTTAGACAGGGTCACCACACAATGCAGGAGTGAGGCAAAGAGGGAAGGAACAGCAACAAGCAGACAATAAATAAGAATAAATATAATATTCCCTGATATTCTGGCAGGTCTTGAGGGCTACCTTTCTGCCACTTATGCATAGATAAGACTTGAACTAAGAAAAGAATAAATATATTCCCTGGTTTTCTGGCAGGTCTGAAGGCTGCCTTTCCCCTCTTTATGCATAGATAAGACTTGAGCTAAGTGTTCTCCCATGGAACTGAGCCAAATTTTTACACTAGCTTTATGTTTGAGGTGGTGACAGAAATCTCAAACCCAGTGCATCTCTGGGGCTGTCTGCATGGCTGCAGGACAGCTGCACAGAGCAGTTAGGTACAATTAAATCAGGGAGAGAGCTTAGTCTGGGGTGGGTGGTGCACGAGGGGTCCTCTGAAGGAGGAGGATGGGTATCAGTGTGGGTAGAGGTGTTTGAAGGAAGGTGCAGGGTGTCTGAATTGTACTGTAAAGTCCTGAGACATAAAGAACAGGTCCTCAAGCCTGCACAAGGCTAGAAACTGGTGGGGCTGTTTAGAGGTGGAGAGAAGGGCCAGTGTGTGTGCTCCTGCTCCCCAGCTCCCCCTGCTTCTCCTCCCCGATCTCCTTTCCCTTCCACTCTGGGAGACTCCTACAAGTGACCTGTGTCTAGAGACAAGTGGGAGTGGTAGGTAGGCGTTTCTGCTGTGCTCATCTGATGATGCTGTTTGCATGGGCTCGGGCTGTGGGCCGTGCTTCTGCTGCTCTTCCCCTCTATGCCGGTGTCCTCAGTTCCAAATCTTGAGGAAACTGTCCCAGGAACCAGTGGCAACAGCCATGCCATCCGCCGTCACCCCCAGGCAGCTCACTCTGTTGTCGTGGCCAGAAAGGATTCCTGTGGCGGGAAAGAAGAGAGGTCACGGAGTGAAGGGGGGCCTGTGAGAGGTGAGGGGGTTGGCCCTGCTGAGGACACACATGGCAGGCTGTGCCTACGCGCCGTGCACGGCCCTGTCTGTTCCTGCACAGCCTGTTACAGTCAGTACGTGGTGAATAGGAACAAATGTGCAGGAGAACTTTTGTGCGTGGCGTACAACCACCACCCACAGGCCTGGCCAAAGGGTTCTCGGGAAGGTATGGCCAGCTGAGTCCTCACACAACTGTTTTCACCCTGGAGTGATGGTAGGACTAAGACAGGATGGGGTCCTTGATAAGGCTGAGAAACAGCAAAGCTGTTGGTGGGCTGTGTTTCATGACTTTTCAGAGGGTAGGGGCCACATCTGAAAGAAAAATGTTGTATGTTCTGTGTATAAGCATCACAGAGTACCCAAAGATGTTGGATGGAAGCCCAGGTGCACACTTGGCTTGGTGCCTGGCCACCAAGTGGCACTGTGAGTACCTGGAACTGGCAAACGGCAGACTAGGAGAAAGTAGGATATTCTGTTGGTGGGTGTGAGCAGTTTTAGCTAATAGGAACCTTCTTGTCCCCCTTGAAACAATGTTGTTTAAAGGCTTGGCTTCCTTAACATTAAAAACAATAGCTCTTCTACGCCAGTGACAGTTGTCCTAGTTCTGGTGTGCTCCTTAAGTGTGAGGGAGCTTTGTTGGGTTTCAGTCAGTATAGGATGCCCTCCATTTAGAAAAAGTAAGCGCCTTTTCCTTGCCTTGGCAGGGACAGAAGGCCTTGCAAGGAGTGAAAGAGGGACCGCAAGGAGCCACTCACCCACACGCTCTGCTTTCAGGGAGTCCCAAATGTTGCAGTTGAAGTCATCATACCCAGCGAACAAGAGCCGCCCGCTGCGGGACAGGGCGATGGAGGTGATCCCGCAGATGATGGTCTCGTGGGAGTACGTGATGAGCTCCTGGTCCGCCCGCAGGTCGAAGAGGCGGCAGGTGGCATCGTCGGAGCCGGTGCAGATGGCTTCGCCGTTAGGGAAGAACTGCGGAGGGCACACACCGTGTTTTAATGAGCTTTTCCTCAGATCCTGATGGAATTCCTCAACTCGCCACCTCCCTGCTAACCACCAGGAAGCCACGGAGGCGGGAAAACCTGGTGGGACCAGACACTGGATCATAAAATTTGAGTCTGCTGGAGGGGGACACTGATACTTCTCATAATGCCTAACAAAGCCCTTCCACTCCAAGAAAACAAATGGCCTAGGGGCTAGAGCTGTTGCAAGACATCTCAGTGCTTGAGGAAGGATTATTTTAACTCCAGCTGTTAGGTTGGGCCTTGACAAGTGCTCAACCATTATCCCCCAGCTGAGGTCTGATATAATTCTGGCTACAAGAACCTTCCTCTGTCTGATCCTCATATCCCAGCCTTCTCATATGTGCTCATTTTCTGTGGTCTTGCTCTGAGGAGTAAAAAAAGGGCTCCTCGGGAGCAGGTATGGCAGAAAACCATGTGGCTGGCAAGGTAGCCATGAGACAAGTGAGAAAAGTTTTACTAATTGAAGCCAGTGGAGGGTGGTTCGAGCAGCAGACTGCAGGAAGCTGGCAGGCTCATTTGGCTGGCTGCAAGGATTAGTCGGGCTTGTTTCTTGTCCTGCCATCTCTACAGCTCTGAGGGAGATGTTTCCTCCCAGATGTCTGAGCTGCCTCCCATGAAAATCTAATCTTCAGAAGATCTTCCTGAGATTCCAAGTCCCCACCTCTTATGTCTGGAGCCGACCTCAGCTGAGTTAGGTACTCCTGCTGCCTCACTTGTGTCTTGTGCCAGGGCTGCTGGAGCATGCCTGAACCACAGTCCCCAACAGCTGCTGTGAGCGGAGCTGAACCAGCACCGGTGTCAGGGTGCCCAGCTCCACAGACCACGGTGTGCTGCCTGTCCAAGACTTAGATGCTTTAGTGGCTGAGAAGACCCCTCCTCCAAGTGAAGCTGGGCCCTGCCTGCTTCAGACTGGATCAAGGGGCCGAGGTCTGAGATCCTCGTTTACCCTTATGACTGTAACACCTTCTTTCAACCTTGTCCCAAGGCTGTTTTGGAGCTGTCCCACCCCCCATTTTCCATGCCTCCCTACCACTGTGCAGACAGCATACGTACAGAGATGGCGTTGATGTCGGACTCGTGCCCCGAGAAGGTCTGACGGCAGGAGCCCTCCCGCACATCCCACAGTTTGGCAGTAGCATCACAAGCCCCAGAGACAAAGAGTTTGAAGTCAGGGGAGACGGCCAGGCTCATGCAGTCTCCAGTGTGACCAATGAACGCAGTCTTCTGCTGCCCTGTCTCGATGTCCCAGAGCGCGCTGCAGGAGGGGAGAGGAGAGAACATCTCAGAGCCAGCCCAGGCAGAGCGGACCTACAGCTGGGCTGAAGAGCTGTCCCACTCGCAAACGAAAGGAGGGAAGCCATGGCTACAGCATGGGAAAATGGGTGAGAGCATCCCTGGAGTCAGCTGTATACAACAGGAGATATCTTCACAGCTGTTGTTGGCAATACCTTTGCCAAAGCAGAGTTAGACTAAGGCTGGGGGTGTGTGAGGTTTGGCATATTCCCGTAAATGTAACAGCTGAAAGGAATACTGAGAGACAGTAATAGGGACACAAACAGCAAAAAATAGCAGACAGCTGAAAAAGGTCTTCTGTGTCCATGCTTATAAAATGCAAAGTTCTTGTTCGGTGGCATCCCACACCACAGCCAGGCGAACAAGCTCTGTGTAACCCTGATCTCTGACAGAAATGCCACTTGTCCTTGGTCAAGAGGTTCTTCCAAAGCAGATATTAGGATGGGGTGGGGTGAATAAAGACTCAGGACTGTTTGGAGTCACAGCACAGTGAGCTCTGAGAACCAGGAACCAAAGGATCCAGGCACTGTCTCTGCAGGTGTCCCTCACACAGAGGGCAAGACTTGAGAAGTGGACAACATATGTGTGCTCCACATAAAATTAAAACACTTTCTGTCCTGGTATAAATGACACTGTTCTTTGTGAGAACAGATGATGTGGTCCCTACTGCTTGACCTGGCCTCAGCCGGGAAAAGAAGCATCTGTTCTGCCAAGGGAGGAAGAATGGATCGGGCTTCTAAGGTGCTCCATGTGGCCTCCCCATGTAGGAGCAATCCTTCCTTAGACAGTGGACTGCTGCAGAGCAGAAGGACTGCACTTGTTGCTGTGCTAAGAGCAGAGGTCATGTCACTAGGATGCAGGAGAGAGCACTCACCATGTGGTATCACCAGAGCTAGTCACAATATTGTTGTCATCAAGAAATCGGCAGCAGGAGAGGTATCCTGGGAAGCAGGAACAAGTGAGTATGAGAAAAGGGGCAGGGACAGAAGGGTGAAGTTTGGAAGCAGGGGGCACCCAGCTGCAGGCAGGCAGCACACACACCTGTATGGGCTGAGAGCTCCCTGCTCACTTTGACGGTGCCTTCACGGGACTTGAGGCTGTAGATGGAGCACATGTTGTCAAGGCCTCCACAGGCCACAAAATTGCCAGAGGGGGCATAGGCACAGGTCATGACCCAGGAGGAACGCAAAGGGATGGCATGAACCTGGGAAGACCAGAAACCATGTCAGGACTCTTGGCAGCAGAGAGAAAAGGTCAAGGGCACCAGCTCCGAGGGGACCCACTCCAGCATCCAGGTTTGCAGCCACCTGACTCCTACCTTGTTAGTTGTGTATGTGTCCCACACAATCAGTTTCCCATCTTGTGAGGCACTGACCATAAGTCTGTGGGAAAGGAACAAGACCATGTTAGTAGCTCTCTTCCCATCAGAGCCTTCCTGCCCGTCACACCCACGTGCTGCCCTGCACCCAGCAGATCAGCAGCAGCGCTCTCACTTGGAGTCTGTGGACCAGTGCAAGGCGTAGATCTTGGCCAGGTGTCCCCGCAGGGTCCTTCGGGTCCGCATCTGGATGCGTCCAACAACCTCCACTCCAGACACAATCTGGAGAAAAAGAGTTTATCTTGGACCACCAGGAGCTTTACTGCTTTCCACATCTCTGCCTCCTAACTCCTTCCTGACTGGACAAAAGCCCCCTCAGAGTGGTGCTAGCTTGCCCAGCCAGCCCTGTCCCTTACCTGAGCAAGCGTTGTGTCTGCACAGGCTTTCCGGGCATCCTGGAGAAGAGACAAGAGCAGATGAGACAGTATGAAAACATGCAGGAAAGGCAATGACAAGTGAAATTTGGGGTCATAGTCTGAGGGCTACTAGAAGCAGGAACTGTGGCTTTGCTGTGTTTGGATTGTGGCCAGCTCAGGGGGATCCCAGTCTGTGATTAGGGTGCCTTGACACCAGTCAAATGTCAGGAAGATGAGCCAAAATTTGCTCAGCATCCAGTTCGCTGTGCTACACCCTTTCCACAGATCCTCCCAGCTGTCTCACAGACAGAGGAGATCCTGGGGATTCACTACACTCTTGGGACCCCTGTCCCCTCTTCTCTGCCTTCCCCTACCACTCTTCCTCCCACCATGGTGTGAAGATCTCCATTAGCATTTAAAAGGCTGTGGAGAACTGCAGAGAACTCCAAGTATGTAGATGGAGAAAACCCAACTCCAGCTTGTGGCCGAGGAGGAAAGTTTGGGCATACAGTGGGGGGGGGTAGACACGCTCTCAGCAGTTTCGTGACTGTTGCCAGCATTACCGCAATCTGCTTCTTCAGCTGCTCAGCCTCCTGCTTCATCTGTTCCATTTCCCCCATCTTTCTGACCTAGGGGTGGCTCCTCCACGTGGGGCAGCCTTGATTCTGAGGAGACAAATCAAAGGAGAGAGGTGTGAGTTAGACAGGACACTAATGTGACTGCTCAGTTATGGAAATGTAGGTATCTCTGATAAAGGATTAGTGACCATTTCTTGGCTGAGTGTTCAGTAATGTTGTGCTCTACCTGGCCACAGCCCTTAGCATTTGGGAAGACTGTGCTTGGCCTGGTCAAAGGTCCACTTTGTCTTGGATCCTGCTTACACATACACATGCAGAAGCTGAAGAACTCCAGAGCCTCTTGCTGAGGTTCTGGCCACACTTGTCCGCTCATTTTTAACCTCTCCATTCCAAGCCCTGGCTCCTCTTCATCAGCTTCTCTCTGTTCATGGCCAATTTGTCCTTCTCAGCTCCAGGAGGAGGAAACTTGAAGGGAGGAGCCCATTGGCTATTTCCTACTGTTTGTCCTAGGCAAAGCCTCGCCAGGCAGGACCCACCAACTCTCTGACCACCAAGGAAATCTGTGGGGCTGTTGAGGTGCTCTCTCAGAGTTCCCTTCTACTTTCACATCAGAAACCAAACCAAACCAAAACCGAAACCAAACCAAACCAAATCCAAAACCAAACCAACCAAGAAAACCCCAAATGAAACCAAAATAAAATAAAATAAAATAAAAAGAAAGGTGAATGACTAGGGAAGGATCTAAGAATAACATAAGCCGATAGGGGTACTTCTCCTACTTGCCCAGCCCCAGCTTTTCACTGACGTCCAAAGCTAGAGCAGCATTACTGTATGCCAGTCCTCGATGGACTTTTCTTCTGTGCATTTGTCCACACCATATTTGTGCCCATGCCAAGTTCAGCCTGCTCAGTACCCCATAGTGATGAGTTCCACAGCTGGGTGGCAGACTCTGCAAAGAAGTTCCTGCTTCTATCACTTCCCAGTTGCACTAGTCCCACTTGACAGCAGCTATATTTTGAGTCAGAAGAAACAGCAAATAACTGGTCTCTATTCACCTCTGCATCACTTGGTATTTTATACATCTTTGTCATACCCATCTCTTTTCCAGACTGCAGAGCAAACTTAGTCATTCCTCCTGTGTAAGCTGTTACGTCCTATTACCTCTGTTGTTCTGTGAGCTTTTTCCAGTTGTTTACAGAGTAGAGATGATGTGTTTTTGAAGAGGGAGCAGGGAACTAGAACTGTAATCCATATTCGCGGTGCGGGTGTACTGTACCATTACATAACATCTCGGTTTTGTTCTCTCTTTCTTGTTATGTGCACTTAAATCTTCACCAGTGATTCTAGCATCTCCCACTTTTGTAGACAAACGTGACTGCTAATTGCTCCAACATTTCACCTGGATAGATGTGAGTGTCCAGATGTGCTCCAGGTGTTGTCCAAGAAATGTTCCAGCAGCATCTGCAGAATTTCTCCTAGTGCCTGTGGGTCACATCACCCCCATCCCTGTTGCCTGAAGGCCTCATTTCCTCTGGTCAGTGAGGCTTTGGGTCCTTCCATGCCAGGCTTGCTCTCTTGCTGTGGGCAAGCACATCCAGACAGCTCCCAAGTCCCACCTTTGCTTGCTGCTTGATAGAGCACTTTGAGTTTCCCTTAAGAATTCCTTCCCTTGAATGTCTCCACGGCCTTCCTTTGCTCCCTCAGGCACAGGGAGCTTTTGCTTGTTCAATGATCCCTGAGGCATGGCTTTGAGTGTAGGAAAGAGAAGGCGATATAGGTTTCCCCTAGCTCCTGGGAGGCTATCCCAGCAGGAAGCTATTTCAGGATATACTTTGCAGAGAGAGACTTGTGCCTGCTGCCTGCAAGGCTGGATAGAGCCGCAGCAGTGCTGACTCTTCCCTGCTCACTGCCCATGCACTGGATGTGGCTGCCAGCCCCAGCAAATGGTGAGGTAGCAGGAGGGCAGCCCAGGGCAGCACTGCCAGGGCCCAGAAGAACATGCCACAGCCACAGCCTGGGGCCGCCAGCCTCAGCTGCACTGAAGGACAGGCACAGACCAGCACCTGAGCTGGGCCCACTCCACTGGTTTTTCTTCTCTTATTCCAACAGAGCAGCAATGAGGGGGCTGCTCCCAGCAAGGATGCACATCTGCACCTCATTGAGTGACCCTGGCCATGAAAACCCACCTTCATGCACTTCCCCTCCTTCGGGAAAGGGCTGGCATTCCACTCCACCTCTCAGGTGATTGACAGACTGGGGAGGTGCTGGGGAAGGCCTTGCAGCTTTCAGTCAGAGGCTGCACATCGTCCTTATCCTGTGGTGTTTGCCCCTCAGTTTCAGTGTACAGTCAGGCTGCAAGGCTCCATCCAGCTCTGGTCACAGCCTACAGCACACCAAGTGGCACTCCTGAACTTCCAGCCACCCCGTGCAGCCAGATACAACATTGTGGCCCACACTTTGCCCTTTCCCAGTGTTCCTTAGGACTGATCCATCAATCCTAAACATTGGATTGCCTTTTCCTGCTAGGTAACCTCCTCCCTCTGACTCTCTCCTTCCACCCTCCTTCGCTTGGTTCCCAAGTTTTTCAGGCTGTTATTTCGTGCACTTTTGGCTACCTGAGAGCATTGTCCATCCACCCGCCCTAATTTGTCTTTGTAGACTTCTGGTTTTGCCCACCTAGACCTGCACAGAGATGGGAACCTTGTTCTCCCTTCCTTCCAATTTCTGCTCCAGGTGAAGCTGGCCGTACATGTCCTCCTCCTTACCCATCGGATCCCAGTCTTCCTTTCATTGCTCCTGCTTTTTTACCATTCTCTTCACTTCTCCAGTTGTTTCTCAACTCCGGCACTAGCAGGGGAATGCCAGTTTACTGCTCTGTAAAGCTGCACAACCAGATGAGGGGCTTTTGGAACCATAGGCAGATCAAACAGTAGGGGCAGGATGTCGAGGACGGATAAAAAGGGCTAAATATAGAGAAGGTGCAGCTCAGGACTCTGTCCGAACCTTTAAATCCCTCTGAGGGAACACTCTAAATGAAGCTAGGAATTGTTCTCAGCCTCAGAAGGACAAGGAGCCACAGATGAGCGATAATAATAGCTCCATCTTTGCCTGTCACCTCCATCCGCCGCGTCCCAATGCAATTTGTGGAGAGTGAGTTACCCGATCCCCAGAGTAGTGCAGCTGCCTCCCAGGAGGACCAGGGCAGGTGTGCAAAAGAGCAGCTCGTTATGGTCATGTAAATTTAGGGCAGGAAATGGGAGGAACAAAATGGGGGAAGAACAGAGGAAAGGGAAATGGAGTTTGGCCAAGGCATGTTCCTGCCTTGACCAGCAGGACCTTAGGGGTACACATTTCTTGTGGATCTAAGGACCAGCTCACAGTTGCTCATGGTGATTGCCCAGGCTAGTTTGAATGGGAAAGGCTTCTAAATGGTGCACACTTGGTGCTTTCTGGAACCAAGGCCTCTTTCAGGTGAATGCTAAGCAGTAGAGGAAACCAAGTCCTTAGGTACCTTTGAAAGAAAAAATTCACCACCCTCAGCATAGCTGCTGACAGGAGGACCTTGGCACCAGCACAGTTCCAGCGTTGTGCCTCCTGCAAGCATCACCAAGGAGCAACCACGGCACAGCCAAACAGAGCCTGGGCTTGGTTGGTCCACGCCAGCCCTGTTCTGAGCTCTGCCTGAGCTGCGCTCATCCAGTTCACAGCTCTTGGCTTTTGAAATCACATTTCATTTCTTCTGTTCTCCAACATGACAGTTCTTTCCCCTCCTGCCGTTTCTAACAAATTTCTTGCTGCAGCACTCCCGTCTGTGGGCAACCAAACCCATCCTGAGTCCTTTGGTGTCTGCTCATAGCACATCAAGTGCCTCTACTGTGGTGCAAGAGAGAGGGAGGATCTGGAATCATCCACCTTCTGCCGTTTGCTGCCGCACCCTGACTTTTCAGAGCAGTGGCCATATCCCTTGCACCATGCCATGGAGGTGGTCCAGCTTGCTCCCTGGGGGGGCTGTCTCTCCAAGTCACCTGGATCACTCCCTGGTGGGGATAAGGGTGCAAGTAATGGGTGGGAAAAAGAGGGAAGGTGAATCCTCTTATTATCTGTTCCTGGGTAGCTTCCCCCACACTGCAGGAAAAGTGGTCGCTCTGTGAAATGTTGGGAGAGGGCTGTGAATGGAAAAGGGAAGGGTGCAAGAAGGACTCAGTATGAATAGGCAGTGTCCCTGGGTCTCTGTAATCCCTGACTAGCTTCGTAGGCTCGCCCTGGTGACCCTGGGCTCCTTGTAGAGCCGGATACAGAGATGATCCCTCTCTCCTGTGATGGAGATCAAAGGTCAGGGTAAAATTACCCTGCTCTGCTCCTTGCTTTTTGAGGGCTCCTTCTCCACCCAGAACAGCAGCCAGCTGCAAAGAGGTGTGCACAGGCCACACTGGGAGTGCATGGCTATGCACAGGCAGTGAGTGCCAGGTCGCTCAGGGAAGGTGTTACCCTCCTGATACAGTCTGGAAACTGGTGAGATTTACCTGTCAAGTGGAGCACAAGCAACCCCATCCCAGTGCAAGCCCCCTCATCGCTGTAAAGACACCTCAGTGCTAACCCCAACTCCTTTCCATGATCTTACCCTTCCTCATCCTCTGATGAGATGAGCCCTTGTTCAAAGACTCCCCACGGAATCACTCCAAGAAACGCAGGGTCCCAAATGCCAGATTCGCCAAGGTGACCTCAGGCATCACAAGGCAGCGAACTTACCGGGATCTGTAGAGCAAGGTGGGTTGCAGTCCCCTCCGGATGGGACCCTCACAGCCTGCCTCCCTTGCCGAGAACAGCTCCTCTCTGCCCAGACGCCCCTTGTTCCTATGCAGTCTCCAGTCAGTCCCGTTCGTCCACCCAGCGAGTCCCTTGCTCCCTCTCTGCTCCTCAGCCTCCACCAGGACTGATCTCCCCATGGGGAGCTGGAAGGCTGTGGACGGGAGGGGTTGGGGGAGGGCTGATTCCAGGAGCAGCGTCAGGCAAATTAAATCAGACACCAGAGACTTGGGGAAATCGGATTGGGACGTAATGCAAAGCAGGTGGATGGGGAGGGGTGAAAAGAGAGAGTAGCACATTGCTCCTGAAGGGAAAGAAACAATCCCAGGCGGATTTGACTCCCTCTGTTTATATCAGCAACAAACTAATAAAGTGAAGATTAGCCAGAACAGGCTAGGATTATCAGCCACCAGGGCAGGGCTTGCTGTACCTCAGTCACAGGAATTCCTGTTTTCCCAGGGACAGCATACCTCTTGTGTCCTGGGCAGGGCGGAAAGAGGGATGATGCCACCACAGAGCGCCTGCAAAGGGAAAACCAATGGCAGGGCCACCACACCCTCTCTCGGCAGCAAACGGGGCTCTGGATGGGGAAAACAGAACTGGGCACAGGGGCCAGGGGTGGCAAAAGATTTGGTGGCATGCCTTTTGGCAGCCACTTTAGTGGGATGCTGCGAGGGGATTATCTTGGCCTCAATCTCTTTTAATCTCTCCCGCGGCTTTGGCCCAAGCCTGAGATAAATACCTTTTAACGGATCTCATCTGACGTCAGGAGGCCATCAGTCTAATCACCCAGGCCACCTTTGGGCAAAGCAAGCCAGAGATGTGGACACTGGCCACTCACCCCCCAACATGTCCTCATCGAACAGGAACCACCCAGCACCCCCACAAAAACCACTGGGATGGACATGTGGGTGCTGGGATGTGACAGGCCCCTCGCCGGGGAGAGGGAATTTGAAACGCACGCAATCAAACGTTTTCCTGTGACCCCAGGGAGGATGGGAAGCAAAAAGGGTTGCCAACACAGGTTTCCCAGGCTTGTTGTGTTACGAAGTGTCAGGATTCAGACTGAGGAAAGACTTCCCCTTCCATGGAGCAGGGGCCCTGTGCCAACAGGGACAAGGGGATCACCCACCCACCTCTTACACCACTGGCCTTGGCTCTACAGATTTCTTCCACTCGAACTGCACTTGGGGTCTCCCTGCACAACTCATCAAGGCTTGAGTATGTCATGACCACAGATTGATCTCTTGCTCTAATGCTTCCCAGGAAAAGGGTCACTGCTCTTTTAGATACTCCATATCCACCCCATTCAATTCCTGTTTGGCTACAATATAATCCCATCTCGGGACACTAATCCCCTGGGCAGTGACAGCAGATTGTCTTTCTATCAGGGTGGAAAATGATAAACAAAATCTCCTGCTTTCAGGGACAATTTAGAGCATGGACAGGGGAAAAAAATGAAAACAAAAAAAAAGAGAGGTTGTGCTACAGGGAAATGTGAGTGTACAGTGCTTTTTCTTAAAGGCACTCCTCACCCTTTCCATGTTAGCCACGTCAGAGCTGACTTTCTCTCTTGCTCTCCCTTATTGAAAGTGGCTGACATCTGGGCAAACACTTTTCTATCTTTCACTGAGGGCTCAATCCCCTTCCATCATTTGTTAATTAAATTTCAATCAGAAACAAGTGTGCATGTCTCCCTGCTATACAGACTCAAGCTCCCATCAATATCTGTGTCCAGCATTTGGCTTTTATTCCATATATTCACAGTCCCTCACCTTTCCTGTCTCAGGTCACTTGCATGGTTCTGGACTTTAGAGGTGCTTAGGAAATTCAAAGGCTTTAGTTTTGAGTTCCTGAATGTGAGACAGCCCTCACTGAAAGACTCCAGGCTCCTCTTCCCCCTCTCACATTTAGCCCTGGATGGCCAAGAAGTTGGCACTGAGAGGAGCGGGGTGAGAAGACCTCGTCTTCTTACTTCTGAGTGACACAAACACAGTGAGGCAGTGAAGAAAGTTCCTGATGTCACTGACTTCCACACTGTGACCTTCTCCCATTTGTCAACTGCTGGGACACCACAGAGAAGAAAGCTGCACCCCTCCCCATCACTACGTCTCTACCACACTAATACACTGCTCCAGGCCTCCGTGGTCTCGGTCCTTCTGTGACCTGCCAGGCCATGGTGTGTGACAGTCCACAGGGCCCCGTGCACTCAGAACTCATCTCTGGCCCGTAGCACCTTCGGGTGCTGCTTCCTGTCCAAGCCAGGCTTCTGTCTCTGATCTGCAGGCTTGGTTCCACGGCTGGGAGCACGAGGCTCTGAGGAGGATCTGCTGCTGCGATCAGTTCCCTGATGTTTAGCTCCTTCAGGCTGGTCCTGCTCCACAGCCCTCTGCTCCATCAGCTCCTCTGCCTTCACCCGTTCCTGCAGCCATGGAGACAGAAATGATGTGAATCCTCCCTGCTGGGGTCTCGATCCTGCTCGCAGGGGCTGACAAAACACATCCACCCAACCGCCCCAGAGCCCATTCCCTCTTGCAGGACTCATCACAGGCCAGCCTCTCCACCAGACACCTTGTCAGAGGGCAACCCCCAGCTGCTGCACTAGGCCCTGCACCAAGGGAAAGCCCAAAAGCTGTTTCTCAGTGGGATTTGATCTCACTTGGAGGCACTTGTATCTGTTTCTTCAGCGTGGCCCTTCACCTGCTCAGCATGCTCCCGGGAGTGTGTGTACCAGAGGGCAATGGCGCAGCGCCTTCCGCGGCTCACGGCCCACACGCCATGGGGGTTCTCCTTGCCAGAGCTGAAGGCTACCAGCCTCCCACACTTCGGATGCACCTCGGCCTGCCAGGAGAGAGAGAAGAGACCGTGAAGCCAGCAGACGCCTGCTCTGGAGTACACAGTCCTTCTACAGAGGTGACACTGCCTCTAGGAACATGGAAGAGCAGAGAGCTGCTGGGCATCTACAGCCAGTCTGTGAGCAAGGCAGACCTTGGAGAGGGACAGAGAGAATCAATGGGACAACAAAGGTCACAGACACTCACAAACTGGAAGAGCCTGGAAAATCTCAGCTAGGAAAGAGTCAAACTCTCCTCTGTCTGAGATTTGCCTCAATTTGCCTTTAGCTGCCCCTATTTGAATCTGCCACTGCACCAGCATTGGATTGTTTTTGGAGTGGTGGGATCCAATAACCAGCCAGTTTCCTCCTGCCCAGACTAAGTCTCGCCCTCAGTCCTCTCTCCCTCTTTTGGTCAGTCCCAGACTTACTGTGACAGTCACAGTGTCCATTTCAGTGAAGAAAAGGCCCCCACCTTGGAAGTCATCATTGAGGTAGAGAATGCCACTGCGGACAAAAAGAAAGAGTACACATGTACGGTGATGCTTATTCCTCCCAGGTGCTTCCCCACACTCCTTGTCACAGGTTCAAAAAGCGAGCAGACCAGTTAGCAGGAGAATCCATCTGAGGGTGTTAAATACAGCAGTGCCTATCTCAGGGGAGTCCCTGAGCTGCAAGCCACAGGAGGCTGGGAGAGTATGCCAGGGAATTAGCTCTACACGCTTGTCCCGTTTTATTTTGGTTTGTTCTTAATCCCCTGCAGCATGCATCTGTGGCACTGCTGTGACAACACCCTGGGCTTGATAGAACCTTTTTCTAACCTATTGTTTATGTTTCAAGGTTGGGAATAACCCAGTGCCTGGAAGAGGAGGCTGATCAGCAAAGAAAGCCATGTCTTAACAGCTATGGAATTTTATGGTAACCTTAGAATTAGAATGATCAAAAAGAGGCCTGATGCATGCAGAAAAGAAAATTAAAACAAGAAACTTCTTTACTAAAGTTATACAAAAAGAGAAGTAGTGAGGCCAGTGTACAGCACAGGTGAGACCACAGTCAACTAGGTGAAAGAATGGACCACAAACTACCCGAGTTCCTCTTGGTATTCAATTAAGCTGATAGAAAACATCAGAGGAACAACAGAGGCTATTAATTAGTGGGACTGGGAGGAAGAAATACAAATCAACATTGTGGCTGCTGAAGTAATGTTAAGGACATAAGGGCAGTGAGAGGATTACCAGCCCCGAAACACAGGAAGTTATAGCTCTTCTGCCACAGGGTTTTAATAAGGCTGTGAAGCCAGGGTGGTGACATGAGTGGAGAAAAGCAAGGATAGCTCTCACATGTCCAAAGGGACAGGAAGGTAGGGATAATGGTTGAAGCATAAACAGTGTTATCCTGACCTCAGTAGTCTGCAGGGCTTTAGACTCCATTTCTGAGAAGGGTAATTGGAGGACGAGAAGTAAATGGAAAATGGTCTTAAAATGTAACATGGGGGTACTAAAAGCAGATTGGGCTACCCACACAATGTTTGAAAAAATAGTGGATTTTCCAAGGAAATGCTACATGCTCAATCTTGGCAGTTTGGACTCTGCTAAAAGGACTCAGAATGGTGCCATAGGGGAAATTTCTAACAAAAAGAGAAGGTGAAGATGAGTGTGAACAGCAACCAGGGACCAGTGCACTGCTGGCACCTAAAGGAGCACTGTGCACC
Organism: Cnemophilus loriae; assembly: GCA_013397755.1. Lineage (NCBI taxonomy): Eukaryota > Metazoa > Chordata > Aves > Passeriformes > Corvidae > Cnemophilus > Cnemophilus loriae. The sequence continues at coordinate 34,829 of VZTF01008238.1, forward strand.
CAGAGCAGCATCACTGGAACTCTTGGGCCCCTGGGTCCAATCCTGTTCAATATTATCATTAATGCCCATAGCACAGATCCACAGAAAAGACCCAGGGAGTCTGGAACACAGGGACTTCATTCAAAAGGACACTGTAAGAGCTCAGCCTTCGAGCTGGTTGGGCAGTCACAACTCGAACTGCAAGAGGACAAGGATACTCCTGAAAATAGCTCACTGGCATAGATTCCAGGAAGGTATTTTACCATCCATTCAAGTGGAAGTCAGAGAACCCAGGGAGCAGTGAAGTGACAGGATGGCTTTCTCACAGGAGGGACAGATCTAACTAGGTACATGACAAAGCCTGGTAACTTTACAATCTGGTTACACCAAGCAAACACCAGTATCCAAAAGGAAACAACTCAGTGATACTGGAATTCCCTCTAAGTCCCATATCCTCATCATAGCCGCTTAGAGATTTCTGCTCTGCATACAGCTACCATTCAAAGAAAAGACAAGGAAAATTTCTGGATGCTCAGGGATGAGATGGCAAGTAGGAGGAATCAGCTGTAGTGAACTGACCTCATCTGGCTGCAGTGTGCAACAACTGGCATCATCATTAAAATATATTTCAGGTTCTTCCACAGAAGAGTAACAAAACCTGCCACAGGCTGGAAAAAACATAAACTCTCACGTGGAATGGAAAAACCCAACACAAAGTATTTGCAGTGAATTTTGAGAGAATAGTCACTGAAGTACACTGACTGCTCCAACAAAAGGAATCCAAGGAGCTCGACTATCCGTCTCCTGTAATTCACAGAAGACTGTAAAAGATGGAACTCACGTACAAGAAACAGCCTGTCAAATGGACCAGCAGCTGACTATAGTACTGTGGCAGACCCACAGAGTAACAATTTGACATCACGGTTCTAGTCCGTCCAGCCTCCCAGCCTCATTCCGCTCTCTGTTAAAGCTGGCTGTGAGAAGTAAGGAGAGAAAAAGGGCAGGTCTTCCCAGCCTAGGGAAGGTGATTCACACCTCGTTCTGAAGCCACTGATGCAGCCTTCTGCCTGATGCTACAGTCCTGGATGGCTTTGAGCCAACCATCACCTGGTTTCTATAAGCTAAGTTCATCCTCTGATGGGGGCGGGGAGACCTTCACATGATGTGATGCAGGTGCTCTTACCTGTAGTCCCTGTACACATAGGCAGGAGGTTCTTTCCAGCACTCTTGCCCCTCAGGATCCAAAAGACAATTATCAGCGTGGACAGGATGACTAAGATCCATGCGGCCTTCCTGTTCCCCTGAAAATATACAAAAAGGAATACGGGCATTTTCAGTTCAAAGAAAGAATAAAGCAGAGAGAAACGGGTACGGTGAGAATAAAGGGAGGACAGTGTCCTGTGAGCACGTGGCTGGGAGTGAGGAGACTCTCTGGAGGCAGGGACTAGGATAGGATGAAAGGTTCTTTACCGTCTACAGCTGTGCGACACACAAGGTGTGTGAAAGAAAAATGAAGTTTCTTTCCAGGAGTAAAATAGGACTCTATGATTTTCCGAGATTTCTCACTAGCCTGCAGAAGCAATTTGGCATCTCTCCAGTCCACGTCCCCATTTTGGGCCAGCTACAAGTGAAAAACAAGTCTGTTACAATACTTACAAAGACACTCTAAGAAATGATACACGTACACAGTACAGAAGAAGAGACCTTTGTAAAGTCCTGTGGTCACTCAGGCAAGAAAGGAACACATTTTCTCATTTAAACATAACTCGGGAGTACAACTGTACATCACAGCAATTATTTCCTTCTCCTTGGCCCATGAAGCCACATCTGGAATGCTGCATCATTTTGGGTCTCCACTACACAAGGGATACTAGCAGACTGAAGTGAGTCTTGAATGGTCTTAAGATGGCAGGAGTGTTGGAACATACGACTTAGAAAAAGAGGACGAAAGACTTGGCTTTCTTCAGTCTAGAGAAAAGAAGGCCAAAGGAACATCTAAGTACAGCCTCCTGTCACCTAAAAGGGGGTTACAGAGGAGATGGAGACAGTGTCTCCTCAGAGAGACAACACAGAAAAGAGGCAGCAGACAAAAGCTGCAGCAAGGGAAATTTTGGCTAGATATAAAGAAAAATTTCACCCTCAGAAGACTGGTACAGCACCGAAAAAGGTGCCCAGAGAGGCTGGAGAATCTCCACCATTGGAAATGTTCAGGACTTGCCTATACAAAGAATTGAGGGATTTCATCTAGCTTTGGAATTAGACATGCTGCAAGCTGGAGGTCAGATTAGAGATCTCAAGAGGCTCCTTCTACCTTAATTTATTCTCCAACTCTAAACTAAGCACATCTGTAAGGCTACCTCACAGGGACAAGCAGTCCCAAAATCTTGCCTCACAGGAGAGAAAGCACTTGTCAAGCTCTCCATGTACAACATCCCTGAATGTGGTTGAGGAGGAAGCAGGTCAGAGGACACCACAAGTGTTGTGAGGGAGACAGCGCACCCATGACACCACCCAGAGTGCAACTCACAGAAGAAAACACTCGGGTGGCAAACTCTCTTTCTGGACAATTAAGAAGGCAGCAGACTCACAGAAGCATTTTACCTGCATGGCCTTCAAAACAGTTAACCCTTCAAATCTCTCATGTGGGGTGTGAGGCGACCGTCTTGCCCGGTATCCATCTCCTGCTTCCCCTGCTGCCTGGAATAGAAGGATACAGATGACATGCATTAGGCTGCCACCTCTCCTCCACGGAAACCCTACTGCCCTGCCTGCTGAGGAGCAAAGTACACACACAGGAGTTCTTACAGGATCCTGGCCTCACCTTTGTCAGTCGGAGAAGGTCCTCACACTCAGACTCCGTCAGCACTCTGTCGAACACAACCCTCTGGGTTCCATTCATCTGCTGGGAATCCATTGTGACAGCAATACCCTCAAAAGGCAAAGGACCTGTTGAGAAGCAAGCACAGATAGGCATGAGCAAGCTTTGCACAAGAACCCCTCAGACACCAACCCCCAGCCTGGATAAGGAAGTGGAGAGACACTATACATTCTCTGAGAAGACAGGACAGTTCCCCAGAAGTGCCCGTTCCTCGCAGACCCCTCACATGCTTCAGGGGAACCAGAGCACCAGCTGGGGAAGCTGGCCTACAGCGCGTGCTTCAGGAGCCAGCAGAGACTTGGGACTTGCTGGGAGAGCAGCAGGGAGCTGGGGGAAGTTGAGTGCACTGTGGATTGCAGCAGCAGAACACGTCCAGCCTACTGGAGTGAGGCTCTGGAGAAAAGAAGCAGGTAAAAACCTCCATCAACCCTCCTCTCAATCACCTTTCATCAACATCTTAACCCAGAATTATCTTTGGTGAATCTCTTTACTTTCTTCATCCCCAAACAGAAGCACTGGATATTAGCTGATGATTTGGCTTTTTGATCTTTGGCCTTTTTTCCCATCCCCTCTGTCCTCTGGATGGTGAGGAATGCCAAGGCACTCAGTCCCTCAGAAGGCTCTGCTCTCACATGTACCACAGCAGAGAACCACTTGGAGTCATTTTAACCAAAGGCTCCAGGACAGAGCCCTGCAAGAGGCTCTATATCCACAAATAGGAATAGGAGACCAGCAAGAACACAGGACTCTGCGCTGCAGTCTGTATCATTCAGCCACAGACCCTTTGGACTTCTGTTTTGCAGGGAAAGACTTGCCCAAGCTAAATTGTCTGCTTCCAGTTTCCATTTCCTGGCCCCTCCCTCCATGTCCCTTTCCGAAAAACGTTGATTTGAAGTTGGGCTGGTGGAGTTGAACCAGGTTTGGTGTAGACACTCCTGGCACACTGAACAGGGATCTGCACGTCCACAGGCTTGTCACATATTCAGGCTGCTCTCAGCTTCTCCAGCCACAGTGCCCTTTGAGTTCGCATGCCAGAGATGTACGCAGTGAGATTTTGCAAGATTACACATGCATCAAAGAGGAAGAAAAGAACAGTGAGAAGACTTGCTGAGCCATTCAAGTCAGTCTGCATCTATGCTAGCATTCAAATGTCTGAGGATGGAAGAAAAGACAGCACTTAGCCTGACTAAGCCTGGCTTACTGCATCCAAGACCTCCTTTGAGCTCTTTTACTCACCCCTCTTCTCCCTCTCTTCCACATCCAGAGTTTCCTGCTTTTGCTTCTCCCGATCCTCTCTCGAGAGCAAGGGAAAAAACAGAGACCAGGGCTGTCAGTACACAGAGCTATGCCTAACCCTCCTCTGTAGTAGCATTTCACACCCTTCCTGTCGTTTCCCTCTCTCTACATATTACTGTTCCTTGTACCATCCCTACTTATATTGCAGTCCTAGCTGACGTGCCCAATCTTACCTGTATTTCTCCTTTAAGTTTTCAGGAATCAGCTCATCTGGAGTCCAAAGATCCTGTAGGAAAAAACACAGGTGGTTCAGTACACAACAAACCTTGCACTGCTTCTCCAGTGAGTATCAGACCAACCACTGTGGCCCACTTCTCAGGACAGACAAGTTGAGCCAATGCATACGGTTATAGCATCAATTTCAAATTAACTTCAGTCCTGGAGCAGCAGAAAGGCCTTAAAGATTCGCTTCATAAAGACTTGGGGGTCCTTCTCATCAGCATCTGATCCTTTCTGGATCATGGCCTACTACGGTGAATTCTGACAACTGTCTTGGTGAAACCACGGCACGAAGATTTAGATGATACTGTTACTTACAGGGTCATTGAAAGTTTCTCCTAGATGCTCCACTGCATAATAAATCAACTTCTTCTCCATCAAAGATCTCTGCACATAATGCTGAATACTCTAAGGAAACAAAGAGACTGTCAAACAACCAGCACACAAAAGACAACCCCATCCCTGTCCAGGGCAGAAGCCTGCCCCATCACACTGCTGTGCACAATTAAAGCCCGTTTTTGCCCTGAAGGGACACTGACTGTGACAGACTAGAAGTAAACTCAGGTTTCTTCAGTCCTGGGCTTGGCACACGTCTGCAGTGAAACACCTTCTCCTTTTTGTCTGTGGGACTGTGATCCTGTCCTGTGGGACAGGGGAGGACCAAAAAGTACAGACCTGGAGTTGTACCTACCTGTCTGGCGGTGACGGCTGCGTCCTCTCCCAGTTCTGCGCGATACTGTTTCATTTTCTCCAACATGGGCTCATCCGTGGGATAGAAGAGCAAGAAGGAAGCAGCACATTCAGCAGCTAGTGTCTGGTTCCCAACTTGGGCAGGGAGAGAAGAGAACAAACACACGTCTCTGAAAGACTTGAGCAGCGAATGTGTACAGGCCAGCAGCACCCAAGTGGGAGCCTGGTCTGGAGCCATGTACTGAAAAGGAGGGTATAAAACACTCAGCAAACAGTTGGAACAAGGTCTTGAAAAAGTGTGCTGGAGGAAAGACGTGGGAACAGCCTCACATCACAGAACCTAGGCAATGAGACTGAAGAAGACCACAAGGGACATCTCCCAAGGTGGCCACAGGCTTAAACAGAGCTTTTAGGAAGAGTTAATGGGCAAATAGAAGTAGAGCTCAGGTCAGTGTGCCACTTTTCCCCACGACAAGCTGCCCTCCAGGATCAGAGGCAAAGGGCAAGTGTAGGGGTGCCACAGCATAACCCGATGGTTTGTAGCTCTGCTTACCTTGGCTGTAGGCAAACTGCAGTAAATCCAGATGAGAGGGTATGAAATCTTCCGTGGCAGAAATTCTCCCTGGCTTTGTGGCAATTTCCAGGACGCACTGCTGCCTGCACTTCAAAACCTGAATATAATGGGCTGCAAAAGAGAGGAGCAAGAAAGGCAGTAGCCCACACTTCTTCCAGACAAGAGTGCTGGGAGATGGGATGTGCCCAGTGTGGGGAGTACAGCCTTCCTACCCAATCCCCTGCACCTCTAACACTACCTGCAATGGCTTCATACAGGCCAGGTTGCATTTCCTCCTCCTCATCCTCATCCTCCCAAGGCCCTTCACACAGGGCACGACACTCTTCCAGTGCTGACAGGGCCTCTGAGAGTGACTCCTCCAGCCTGGCCACGGCCTGCAGGTACTCATCTGCATCATAGTGCTGCATACCAGTCTCATATGCTTCCTGTGAAAGACAGATCCAGGTCCCTTCATCAGTGTGGGTGACACTAAAGGATGCCCCGAGACTTCTGAGTCGCTCAAAGGGTGGTGCTGACATATAGGGGCCCACCTGCTCATGCACAGTCAACCACACAGTGACAGCAAATCTTAGACTTAAGCCAAATAACCATCATCAAAAACTCTCTCTGTCACCCTTGCAGTGGTTTGTCCTCACCTTGAAGTGAAGGCTGCAGGGAGATCTTCCTGCAGCCTTTCAGACACAAAGGGGTCTGAGCAAGACTTTTGACCCAGGCCTGTAGTGACAGAACAAGGGGCAATGGTATTAAACTGAAAAAGGGTTTTGATGGAAGATAAAATACTTGTTGGACTGGAGATAAGATACTTGTTATGGTGACTGTAGTGAGACACTAGAGCAGGTTGCCAAGGGCAGCTGTGGATGCCCCATCCCTCAAAGTGTTCCAAGGCCAGGCTGGATGGGGCTTTGAGCAACCTGACCTAGTGGAAGGTGACCCTGCCTATGGCAGGGGGCTTGGATTAGGTGATCTTTAAAGGTCCCTTCCGGGGTAAATCTCTCTGTGATTCTGTGTATGGGGGCCGTCTCAAGGCATGGCCTTTATGTGGAGACAGATCGGGGTCCCAGACCGGTCTCTAGAGTGGAATAAGAGCTGCTCATGCATGGCTCTGTGCTGAGTCCTCACCCAGTGTGGCGTGGCCTCCAGGTCCCGGAAGCTGTCTGACTTCACCCCTGACATACGCCGGTACTTCTCGATGTCCTCCCGCATTTGGAGGTGCTGGGGATTAGCGACGAAGAAGGTGTGAGCAGCAGACACAGCCTGATCCAGCTTCTTCAGCTGCGGAGAAAAGGCAGCAGTGCCTGTCATGCTCCTGCAGGTCTCTGCTGTTCACACCCACCCTCACCCCAGCTGCTTCCTGGGTTCACAGAATCACAGAACGGGTCAGATTTGAAGAGACCAGAGTGGGTCATCTGCTCCGACCTCCCTCCACCAGCAGGGTCGTCCTACAGCACATGGCACCAGATTGCATCCAGATGATTTTGGAATGTCTCTGGTGAGGGAGACTCCACAACCTCTCTGGGCAATCTGTTCCAGTGCCTGGTCACCCACACAGTAAAGAAGTTCTCCCTAATATTCAGGTAGAACTTCCCGCGCATCAGTTTCTGCCTGTTGTCTCTTGTAGTGGCTGGCACCAGTGAGAAGAACCTGGCTCCATTCCCTTGGCAACCCCGTTTTAGATATCTATATGCATCAGTAAGGTTCCCTCTCTGCCGTGTCTTCTCGAGGCCGAGGGAAAGGCGTTCACCCCCTCGGCTGCCCGGCGACCCTCCGGGAGAGCCGTGCCACGCCGGGCCCCTGCCGTGCACGACAGCACCCCCGGGGGTGGCGACTCCCACCCCGCTGGGGCGAGCCCGCCCCCGGGGGCCGGTGCCCACCTGGAAGAAGGCCACCTGCAGGTAGTTGTAGGGCTCCCTGCGCTCGAAGTCGCGGCGCACGGCGCGGCTGGCGCGGTGCGCGGAGGGCGCGGGGCGCAGCCGCCGCCCCAGGCAGCGCTGCAGGCACCCTGCGCGCTGCAGCACCGGCCCGAGCAG
>VZTF01008238.1:49764-71187 GCA_013397755.1 Cnemophilus loriae
GGACGGGCGCGGGAGCCGCCGCCCCGGCACCGGCCCCCGCCCCGGCACCGGCCCCTCCGCTACTCCCGACGGGCCGCGGCGACGGGGCGGGCTGCGCCCGGTCGTGCTCCCGGAGCCGGGCTTGGGCATGGCCCAGGCACGGTGGCTCCCCGTCGTGTGCAGCCCTCCTGCCCCACGGGGCGAGACGGGCCGCCCCCACGGTGCCACTCGCAGGACAAGAAGGCGCCGGCTCCCTTTCCTAAAGAGGGATATGAGGAGGCACCCAGGCCGTACGAGATGTGGGGAGGATGGGTGCGAAGTGAGGGGAAAGGCAAAGAGCTGGTGCTGCAAAGGGTGCTTGGAGGGCAAGGTGCCCAGGGTGCCTCAGTTTGCACAGCTGCTGTGGTGGCCTCTTCCGTCACCAACCAACAGCGTGGTCCTAGAGACAGAGGAAAGGGGGAAGAGTGGACAGGAGATAGAGTGGGAGTAGTGCTCAGAGGAATGATTTGGTCATGTCAGAGGGGTAAAGCTTCCCCTCCAGCTGTGTCACCTCAGCGAGGGCAATCCTGGCTAGAAAGTCTTCACAAGACAATAGGCGTCTCATTTTCTTGTTACTGTCTTGCTGCTGGAGTGAAGACACCAACGCCTTCCTTGTCTTCATTCATTTTAGGGCCTGACGTCTGCCAAAATCTCTATGCTCCTTTCCTCCATCAGAACTGGGATAGGAGTCCATGTTTGTGGACAGTTAGGGTGCAGCTGCATTAGCGCCTCAGATTGGATCAGGAGAACATGAACAATTTAGGTGAAAGGACCTGCAAGATGTGCAGCAAATGTGCTCTGAGCACTATGAGAATTCAGCTTTGCTTTGGGCTAGGGCTACTGTGAAGTAAGTCCCCAGACATCGACAGTGTGGCCAAGAAGTCTTCATCATCAGCTGTTTCCCTCTACAGACCTGCCCCTGCTGCATCACCCTGTTTGCTAAAGTGGACCTACGGATCCAGGGTCTGCTCAGTTTTATCACCCTGCTGACAGGGCAGATTTCATTTGTCGGGTAGGTGATAAGAGATATTTTTAAGGAAGACAGGTGGTGACAATGCTGCCGTGATCTGGCTATTCTTTGGCGTGAGGAACTCCCACAGAGGAACAGTCTTGAGGTGGCTCAGGTCAGTGGCTGGTCCAGCAACAGCAGGAGCCAAAGATGTGAGAAGGGACAGTTATGGCCCTCCTCTGTCACTTTTCAATCCATATCATTTGCAGGAGGTTTATGCCTTGAAGTGAGAAGGTCTGTATCCACAAATGTAAACATTTGTGCAGCTTCAATAGTGTCATTTGTATGAATTGCTTAATGTGGTAACTTCCGCATCACCATCCTCTGATTCAGAAGTTGAGTCTCCTTAGCATGAGTTGTTAGCCTGCCTGTGTGGGTGAATAAATCCTCGTGTTGTCTCAGGGAAACAGCAAACCAAGTTTCCAGCACTTTCTGTACTGTCTGCCTGCCTCCTCTCCATACAGGAAGGGACAATCTGCAGCCCAGCATCTCTTCATGGCTTAGGCTACACCTGACAGAGACTGGTGAGCAGAGCTGGATGGGGACAGGCCTCCTGTCTCAAGGAGGCTTCTTGTGTTTGCAAATGTGTCTGGGTTATTAGTTTGAATGAAAGCAAAAACCTGAAGATCTACTGTGAAGCGGAACAAACTCTTGCTGGAAGAGCTCTTACCCTAGGGCTGTCACACTCCCAAGCAGATGCTTGTCCATCCATCTCATCTAAATGTATTTTAAAGATTTCCAGACAACTGATTTTCACTGGTTTTTTATAAGAGATGGGTTGCAACTGTGTATATGCTGCGTATTGCCAATGCATGTGCAAAGGAGTACCAACACTCAGACCTGGAAACCCTGAAGCCTCACAGTGCAGGGTTCCCTGTGTATCTAGGAAGTCCAGGCTAGAAGTGTGACCCCCCCACAATACTCGTCCCTTAGGGGGACTCACACAGCTGGGACCGATTTTTAATTCCTACATAGTCAGGCTGTTCCTCGACCAGCAACCTGCCATCTGAAGTCTCAGCTCCCTAAAATAGTCTAAGGCGTCCAGGCCTGAAGAAACAAGTACTGTTACAATGTCGGGGTATGAAATGGTTTCTGGAAAAGTTCAATGCATAAAGATCAGTTATTTCTGGACAGCAGCTCTGCAGGTCCAGGGAAATGCACTTCCCAGAGGTGCCTTGGAACCTTAAAGGAACAGAGCTCATTAACCAAGAAACAAACGGCAGAATCCTAAAAGCAGGAGCATGAACGCGACAGCCAAACGCACTTCACAGGGTTTTGATGGTTTGCAGCTCTTACTCAAGACTTTGATAGTGACCATGGGAGGTTTCATATGTTTCTCACAGATCATGGATGCAATTAAATCCACCCTCAGAGCCCCAACACGGCTCATACAGCCTCCTGTGAGGCTACATTGGTGTGCTTGCAAGCAGGTTTCCTGGCATCCTTCCTGGCTCTCTGAGCAGGGTGTGGTTAATGGCTAACAAGAATCCAGCCAAGCATCTCCCTTCAGTGACAGCGACTGCAACGTAGATTTGTCATATCCAAACCTTAGGTTCTATTTCTAGCACTGTACAGCAAGATTTAGTGAGATTTCTCTGATATTTCATCTGCAAAATGGGCAATTGATAATAGCTCTCATCAGGGGATAGATGACTAGTGCTGGTTATGAGCTACACAGAAATATTAAGGGCTCACAGTGTATAAACTAGGATTTGGACTTGTGGATGCCTGTTTACCACTGAATGTTTTTCCTTCCACAGCTGGGCACTCTCAATTTTTTTTTTCCTCTGTCACATGCATAAATATTTGTATATGATATTTACCATGAGTAAAGGAATTTCCAGGGTAGCCTTGTCAAATATATGATTGTTGTGATGCTGCATGCCATTTTGCAGAGGTGTATATGTCCTTCTGCTTCCTCCCATCCCCCTTCCCATCCAATGTAATGCTTTGTGTTAGTTCTTCTCTTCTGAGTGTTAGGGACCCCTTTTTTATCCCTCCTGCTCTTGTGGCATCACTGACATCCCAGTGCAGTGAATTCCAGTCTGTAAAGGATGTAAAACTGTCATTTCAGGATTTAATTATGCTGCTTTCCAAAATTGCCGAACACTTACTTGTTTGTTCTCACACACAGAAAAGATAATTAGGAGCTCTTGAATCATTAGTCTGGGAACCCACAATATCTGGAAGGAGCCGAAATTACTTCTTTGCTTTAAATTTGTAACACTGAATTGCAATTTTCATTTTACCTCTAGCTTCTCTAGGTATGTTTGAGGTTTCCCAAGGCCAGAACAATCATTTAATTCAAAAATAGCCTGGGCTTTCAGGAGTGCTGCTGACGTGCTAGATGCAGCTGGCCCCTGCCAGGGAAGCTCTCTGGCTCCCCTCGTTGTTTCAGGTGGGGTGCTGGCCTCTGTGAAGCCATAGTCCTCGCACAGCCAGCATCCCTGTTACTGCTGTTCATCTCCAGAACCTCATCTCCACACAGCCCACGGACAAGCTCAGAGGAGGGACTTCCCAGCACTGGAGCCTGAAACAGGCACCTTGACACGAGCCAGCTGGTGCTGAAGCATTGAGGAGCTGGGGTTTCTCCTTTCTTCCTTATTGATGCCTTGCCAGCAAAGCAATCTCTGCCACCACCTCTTATTCCGCTGTTCTTTGATCCTCCAAATCTGGAAGTACCTCTAAGACTTGGCCAAGCTGGCTGGAAAATGAGCAGAAAGAGAGCCAAAGGCTTCTTCAGGGAGAATGCCAAGGAAGGATGCTGACATGCATGAGGCAAAGGCTGTGGTTTGGAGGTGTTGCTCAGAGGTGAGTGTGCTAATAAACCCTGGGCTTCCTACTAGGAAACACACACTTGGGAATACCCTCAGAAAGGAAACCAGTCCAGAGCTGACCATCTTGCAGGAGTCTGGTACTCCAACTCTACCCTCACCTTTGAGAAGGGTGGATGGAAGCTACTCTTTCTCTGCAGCTGCATTAGGCTGAGTGATGAGCCATTCAAATGGACACTGAATACTGTCCTTCCTCTCACCTCCCCCCNAATTAGAAGAGGCTGAAGTGCGCAGCTTTTTCCGTTCTAGACCTTGGGAACATGCAAAGAAACATACAGGGTCATTTGGCTCTGAAGGCTGAGGGATGTGAGTGCTTTGCTGCAGAGCCTGCGGGGAGCATGAGTCACATGGATCGCCTCGGCAGATCCGGGCTGACAGCATCCACCAAATCGCCGCCTCACGTTGCACTCAAAGGGCAGAAATAAACTGGGAAGCAGGAGGGGCTTGGGGAGGTAACACTTTGGGACAGGGTTATTTCAGCCCTTGTATTTCTAGATCAGCAGAACTGGACAGGGCAGTATATCCTCAGCTGTGTCCAACCTCCTCCCTCCAATGGAGCAAGGAGGACTGACAGAAGACTATGTCTTGGAGGTGGGTCCAAAGGACTGAAGCATGTGCTTTTTCCCTTCTGCAGCCCAGAAACACGGGGAACAGTAGTACCAGAAAGACTGACGTAATAGGAAAAATCAGCACATCACATGTTTTTCCAAACTCATGCTTTCTGCGGTATTTCCACATCACTACACAGAGCTCTTGCTGACATTATCATTTTGTAAGTATCACCGTGTATACCACCATCTCAGGGCTACTGTGATGAGCTGTCACCACATGATAAAAGAAGTCTGTCATTGTGCTTGCTGCTTTGCAGTGTTGTATATTGCTGTGGTTTGTGTCATGCAGAGGCATGAATTCCATTGCACGGTGTAGATACATCCTCGTCACACCTAGCAAAGGGAGAAGTCCTCAATGCTTCCTGAGAAGGAGGACCAGGATACATGGAAGACAGCCTGTAAAGTCCTGGCTTGGGCAAGATGTGACTGCACTCCATTCCAGCTGGGGACTCATCTACTTCAACACATTTTGTGCAAGCTTGGTCTTATCTGGTTTGAATCTCTACCTCTGTGCTGCCTTGAAGCCCACACTGAAGCTTTCAGTACTGCACTCAGGTGGAAAGCAAAGCCCAACTAGGACTGACTCTGTGGATGACTTTTCTCTCAATCAGGGCAGTCCGTGCATCTGGGGAACAAAGGAGGTCGTCATATGAAAAGACACAGACAGGAGAGCTGCCAAAAAAAAGAGATAAGATTAGAGCCTACAATGGTTTGTGCTTGCAGGTGAGCTTCAAGTAGAGTAGGGCAGGGTCACAACTTTTGAGATCAGGAGGCCCAGTGAGGAATTGTGCAGTGTTGAGGAAGGCCTATCATTTTTGTTACACTCAAACAGATGGGAGAACTGGAAGCTGTGCATCTGTGGATGTGGCTGCGCGCTTACAGGCATCCCAGTGGCACTGTCACATCTGCTGCCATGCTAACCAGGCCACCTGGAAGCAGACGGAGGGACCTTCTGCATCGATGGTGGGGGTGTGAGCCTGAGTGCTCTTTGCAGGTGGGTCCCAGCTGTGAATGGGGACAGAACCTTTGGTCACTTGTGAGGACTCAGTGTGCCTCTTCCAGCTTGTGGAAGAGAGGAGAACTTCCTCCTGGCTTTGACAGCATTCTCCGAGTTCTCCAAGTCACCAGTGCCGGCACTGTCTGCTACCCGTGCATTTTATCCTAGACAGGCCAGGTTTGATGGACCCTGTGCTGAGAAGAAATTAACTCTACGCTGGTTGAAACTGGGACACAAGGCTTTTAATAAGCCCTATTAGCTTAGTCTTTTGTTGTCAGGCTGATTCTTTTGATGAAAAAGTCAACGCTGGCATTTTTTGGTACAGAGGTGGTTGGTTCAGCTGTCAGAACCTCAGGTGAGCATCTGAACCGCTGGAGAAGGCTGCAGTGCTAAAGGAGCTCCCAACAGATGCTCACTCAGCCTGATTTTTTGTCCCATGCAGGTATCAGGTGGTACAGGATAATCCCTCTGCTCCAGATACCCGTGTGAGTGAAAAAAGGAGCTGATTTGGATACTCAAGCAGTTATTTAAGGTGAAGGGTCTGGACAGCAGAAACAGGGGCAGTTTTTTGTTGAGGAGATTGTGCCGAGCAGTTTGGCATGACCATTACATGGACCACCACTGACTCTGTGCTCATTTTCCTACATACAGCTCCTAAAATGGACCTGTCCTTAAGCCATGATGATGCCTTGTTTAGCAGACCGATGGGCCACGACTGGTGCCCAAGTGTCCCGGTCACCCTAGGACACCAAGGTATGCTGGCAGTTCAGAGACAGGGCAGGAGCAAGAGGAGCAGCTGCATGCACCAGGATATGGACCAAGGCTTTTCCAAAATTAACGTAGTCATGTGCACACAAGCACAAGCTATGGGAAGGAAAGTGGTGTTAGTGTGGGTCTTTGTCACTTCTGTTTGAGTGAGGATGACGGTGGAGGAGCAGGCACGGCACCAGTGGGGGCCCACACCTGCTGCCACAGCTGCCTGGGGCTGCGTGCCCACTCCAGGGGCTGTGGGGTGGAGGATTTCCTCCGGCTCACAGGTGTTGTCTGTACCGTTGTTGCCACCTGCCTATTGTCTGTCAGTAACAGCGTGATGCCGGCGTGACGGCCACACAGAAAACCCCTCCTCCAGCACCAGGCATCCCGCCGAGGGTCTCCACCACAGGGAGCCCTTCCCACAGCCCAGTGCCCCTCTGTGCCTGTCCCCATCAAGGCCAGTGCAGACAAACAAACGGGGACTGCAGCCAATGACAGCTGTAGGACCTCAAGGCCTTTTTGACCTGCCACTAGCAGACAGTAGAGTAACTTCTATAAACACAAGACTTCTGTGTACATATTTTAACAGCATTTTTCTTTCAGGACGTTCTGTCATCTCTGCAACATGCTTTTAGTTCCATCTGAAATTTCCTGGGCTTTTCACTCCCTCTTCTCATCTGCTTGAGCCAAAAAAAAAAAGGGTCGTTTTTGTGAGAAACATTTTCAGTGGCTTTCTCAGAAGCATCTGCTCTCTGCACTCTGTGGGATTACGCAGTTCAAGGCTGGTTTGTTCTCCTAGGAAATTACTTTCTCACCCCCTTCCCAAACTTACCTTCTAGATCAACATTCAGAACTTCTTCGGGCTCTGACTTCCAGAATCTATTGGTATCCTGAACTGCCCTCCCAATAAAATTAGTTCTGAATTATTCCACTGACTGTGCTGGTTTTACTTGTTTGTTGGCTTGTTATGGGAGAGGTGAAAGCTACAGTCTGAGGGATAGATATGAGGGATCAGATACGTAGGTCTAGGGGTAGATATGTAGGGCACAGACTGCCCAGGAAAGGCAAACAAACATAGGCAGACAAGTTTCACAGAGAGCAAAGAGCTGGTGCATTAAGGAAGGCTCATGGCAGCCAGGGAGGTTGGAGATAGTGAGAATCAGCATTTCACATCCTAGCAGGAAAGAGAGAAATGTGAATTTGAACCAGACAGGAGTGCCTCAGAAAAAATGTAGTCCAGCTTGCAAAAAATAACTCCCAAGCCCAAAGTAATTTATTGTCGCTCAGGCAGATAAAAGAAGCGCATAAAATTGGTTCCACAAGAAGGTCAAATTAAGTGCATGAACAAAATACAAGCATATTATATATGTCTGTGTGTGTATATATATATATATATATATCTTCTGTTCAGTGTCTCTCATTACAAAACTGGGGATCAATCATAACCCTTCAGGGTTTCTTGTCTTGTCCATTGGCTCCTAGCCAGACAACCTCCCTCCGTGGCATTAGACTGGGGGAATGATGAAGGAATAAAGAATTACGTTAAAACAGGAGAAAGGGAGATGGATTCACAGAGCACTATGGGCTGCCAGGTGTTTAGGTGCAGGCAGAAACTTCATCAGTCCTTGTGATGCCAGTGCTGCAGTATTACTTTTTCAGCCGGCTGCAAGAGAAAAGCACTACATGAGTACCACCCCTCACTTTTTTGCACAGAGAATGACTGTCTGCCTCTGTAGCTGAGGATGCAAACAGTTACTTCAGCATCTACACGGCTGCAGTTTAGGTTTCAGTTACACTGAGCTGCTTACTTGGCAAAGAGAGTTAGAGAACAACTGTATCAGCACTTGTACTGCACAGATTTATCTCGATTTTGATGTATCTGTACAGGCTTTGTCTTCTCTTTATGGGGATTATTTTTTAACCTTGATTAAATGTAGGTGAAAATGAGGTGAATTCTTTGACACATGTTATGCTCTTCACCACATATACATCCCTGTGTAATACAGCTGTGGTGCAGTATTTGCCAATAAACATTCTCACTGAACTCTTGGTGACGGTGAAAAAAAATTAGGTGAAACTATCACAGTTTGCCAATGTCACCGGTGAAAATGAAGCAGAAGTCCAGTTCCATACCCGAACATTCACTGAACTTGTTCATGCAACCATTTATACTTCCCCTCGGGCTCCACTCCCAGTGACAGAATGGCTGTCAGTGTTTCCAACAGCTGCTTCTGATGCCTGATACCATATAAGCTTAAAGACATGGAACAGGGCATCTTCTCTGCTGAGAAATCTTTGCTCCCATGAAAAGGGTCATGACACCATGGTGTATTTCACATCACCCAAGGCCTTTAGGAAAAGGTACAAATCACAGTGTTCCGTGATTTTTTTTCTCCTCTTTTGTCACTCCTGGGAGGTTATTGGCAATTTTCACCAACTGCAGTCCAGCACTGCTCTAGGAGAGCTGGAATTATGGACAGAATGGATTTTTAAAATTTGGGTTTCATCCTTGTGCTTGGTTGTGTGCCTTCCACCTCCACAACCTTGATATCCAGATCTCAGATTCCCTGTATAGCCTACTGAAGGACTTTGGAGCTCCTGCTTGGGTTGGGCTAACATCTCTCAATATTAAGATAATTTGACTGAAACCACTCTGCTCGAAAGTTTCCCAGCACAGTGCTACCATGGGTTTGGGATTTAACATAGCTCATAACTCTTAAACAGGGTTTAACATGAGTAAGAGCTGAAAATGCTGAAATGCAGCTGTACTGTTTCACTAAAGAGGCTCAAGTTTGATTTCTCCCTGCTCAATCATCCAGCTCTTCTCTCTTGAAAACAGTCTTTGCCCATTCTGGGTGCCCTCATTGCCACTTACTGTTGACACTGACACGTCTTGTTCTCCAGCAAGTATTGTCTTGCTTGCGTCATCCTTTTTGCCCGTTGCTGCCAGGAGAGAAGGGACAAAGAATAATTGGATATTTTTATGCTTCAAATGCTTTCCTGTGAAGTGGTAGTAAAGTGCTGTCTGACATCTGCAGACTGCCCATCTCAAAAACTTGCTTTGAGTCTAAGGATTGACCTTTTATCAGTTCTGTCCTGCACCCAGATGGGAAATCTGACTCCTCGTGTGGTTTGGAGAGCCAGTAATCTCTGCACCTTTCACAGGGACCATGGCACTCACCCTTCTCCGCTGCCAGCTTATACCACTGATGATGCACAGGCACCCAAGGGTGAACACCAATAAACTGCCTCCAACACTTGCTCCAATTATCACATAGTTAATCCAAACAGGAGCTTCCTCTGTGGGAGAAGAAAACTATTTAGACACAGAAACAAAGAGAATTTTATAGCTTTAGAATTGGGGCAGGGACGTGATGCTAATTTCCATACCCACGTGGTAATGAAGGCTGATCTGTCTGTCATTGCCTTCTATGAGGTGACAGCTCCATAGCCCCGCAGCACTGATTTTCACCTCCAACTTCACTTCATGCTGCTTTGAGGTCTTAACGTCCATCTCAGTCCCATTCACACGTTCCCAGCGCAAGAAGGCATGGGGTGGGAGCGGACCAGAGACCTGGCAGGTCAGGGTCATATTGGCCCCTCTGGAGAGTGGCCCAACAGGGTTAGCTGAGACTGTAAAGGCAAGAAAATGACATGTGAGTGAGGGGATGAGAAAATGGGTCCAACCATGCTCTTGTGGCTTGCAGGTTTCTGCAGCTCCTCTACTTCATGACCCACTTCTCTTCCTCTCACCTTTCATCACCACCAGCTCTATCTTGCTCTGTGCATGTCTTCCTTGGTATTCCAGCTGGCACTGGTACTGGCCAGAATGGTTGAAGTGGACTTTGGGGAGCTTCACTTCTATGGTACTTTCAGGTTTTCTTTCAGGTATCTCAAACAGAAAGTTGCTGCTTTTTTTGGTCTCATGCAGCTGTCCTTGTGCAGTGACGTTGAAATCAAGCAGCTCGTGAGCATTTGCACTTTCCTGCTGTTTCCAATTCAGCTGTCCTGTGAAATCTTCTTTCCATTTTATCTTCTGGGAGTTCAGACTCCATGACAAGATGACAGTGCTATCAACAGTTGCATACTTTCTTTCCAAATCTGGATTCTGAAAACCTGAATTTAGAAGAGACAAGGAATACAGAGGCAGGAAAAGCCATGGTTACGCTTCCCCATGTCTACCCTTGATCCAGAGTGAGGCACGCTGCACTCAGTTTAAAAAGGACTTGGAGAAAAGCCACGACATCCTCCAGGAAGGTTAAACAGTTAGTGTCTGAGAATAAGACAGCAGAAAGATCCAAAGCTCCCAAGCACAGCAGAGCTGAGAAGAACAGACCCCCGAGGAAAGAAGGATCTCCTCCTCACCAAGCCTGGAGAGGAAAATGAGTGCAAGTGTAGAACAGAGCTCAGGCAGCAGAACAATCCCCAAGCTGCATTGTTGGAAGCCCTGGGAAGTCAACCCTGGGGCACCAGTGCTTGGGATGCTGGAGATTAAAAAGAAATTAAAAGAGATTAAAAGTTAAACTCATGACCTGAAGGGAACACTGGTTCCCCAGCCTGTGTGTGAGTTCCATTTTTGTTGTCACATACCTAATACCTTCACAGCAAAGGAGATGTTCTGATTAATCAATGGAGAGTCTGAATGGACCTGACACACCCAGGTTCCGCTGTCCATTGCCTCCAGTTTCTTTAAATTCACTACGTATTTTTGACGGCTCTTGTTTTGTACTTCTGATGTTACTCTCTTATTTTTACTATCAAACAATGTGATGCTGAGATCGGGTAGAGGACTGGATGAATTTTGCATTAAAATCAGTTCAGGGACTTCATTTTGCAGAAAGTGCCCATCCAAAGAGATTGTCACTGTAAAAAGAAAAAAGCACAGCCAGTAAGTCAGCTCCTTTTCCTGCGAGAGAGGAACAAGTGTAACAGCAAAGAGAACATGGAGACATTGTGCCCTGGAGATGGAGGAGAGATGAACTGTGATAGCCCAGGACAGAAGAAATGCAGCTGGATAAAGAATCTCAGCAGAGATATCTCCCCAAGCTCTACGGTCCCCTCCCCTCCTGATGGCCAAAAGCCACCCCCTCACTCACATTTAAAGATATGCAGTGAGGTGCGGACTTCGTGAGAGCCGTATTTACAGATGTACATGCCAGCGTCGGAGAGCTTCAAATTCCACACCCTCAGCTGTTTATATTCCATCTTGATGTCAGATCGACCAGTAATGAAAGTTGGTTCTTTTGAAAAAATAGGCTTAGTTAGGAGGGAAGACGTTTCTCAGCCATGTAAAGGGAGAAGGGGTAATGAATTGGAAGCCTTACTTTTCCAATGTCTCTGTTCCATACGCCATAGAAGAGTATCGTAGTACATCCAGCTCACAACTGTGTCCCGAGATAATCTTGAGTCAGGAGGTATGCCTGTGCAATGCAGGGTCACCTCCCCTCCTGCGAGCCCAGTCTGGAGTTCATTTTGCTGAGCCGTACTGGAGATCAGACCTGAAAGTCAATACCCACCAAAAAAAGGTGTAAGTTCACTTTCTGAAGGGTGGCTCAGTAAATACTTCCCAGCCCTCCAAAAAGATGTTGATATTCTCCTCCCTTTCCTAGACACTGAAATTATCCTCAATTTCTGAATTTGTCACTCCTTTATATCATCAACCAATCACTCAATCAATCAACCAAGCTCTTTTATTAGCTGGCTAATGGTTATTCTCTTTCACATATAGTCAGAGAAAAGGGAAAATACCAGTAGTTATGGCGGGCTGACCATCATTTGTAATTTTGAAGTCTCAACAATTTTACTGAAACAACCTTTTTCCACTGGATAAAACTTAGTTATTCTACTGGTAGCAAATGAAGGACAGCCTACGCCAGCCCTCCTTCACTCCCCAGTCAACACTTGATGCAGCACTGACAAATTTGCTCACACCTTCTTCCAGTTTTTTGCATGGACAAAAACTGAAAACTTAGAAAAGATTAGAATCTCTTAGAAGAGATTAAGTAAAAAAAGAAAGAAAGAAGGCTGACCTAATGTCAGGTTCCTGTTCTTGGGAGGAGGGCTATATGACAGTAAAAGAAATAGGAGGTATAAGGTTGAAGAAACATTAGGAGTGGTTTCTTGGGAGAATCATTTCCTTTCCTTCACTGTAAAGAAGGTTTCTGCAGGAGACCTTAAGCAGGAGATGGAGTTGCCAGAGGTAAGATTGGGAATAAGAGGGTTGTGGTCTCCTGCCTCGCTGCTGGTAAGCTCTCAGAAAGCCCTAACCTGCAAATCCCCCAGGTGACCTGAACACTAAGGAGCTGTAGAAGTGTAAAATGAAAAGTTTACATGAGTTTAACGTAGGGTTTGCCAGAAGTTACATCCCTCTGAGAGGTTACCTGCAACAGTACTATTACAGATTTTCGATAATTGCACGTTGGACTACAGAAGTTTATGATTTTGTCTTAAACTGTGAAATTAGAAATGTTATTAATAAGAGTTGGTATCTTTTGCTTTTCATTTGTTCTAGAGTGCACAAGAGATTTCCAATCTTTCCTCTGTGACCAGAGGAATCAAAGCTGAGTATCTGAGAAATGCAGGCTTGGCCTTATTCATTGTCTTTCCTTTCTTGGAAAATGAGCACTAAAAAGTCCACCAAAGTTATAACGTTAGCAGTCAAGCTAAGCAAGCCAGTAGGATTCCATTTGTAAGGGCAAGTCTGTGATGAGATTCTGAGGATTACATCACAGATGTGGTTATGCATCACAGGTATGTTTTTGCCCAGACAGCTGGAGGCAGAGTGGAGGACAGTATTTTCCACTCTGCTTGGTGTGTATCCTGGTTCTCACACGACCCCCACTCCTGCATCTCTACAGGGCAGCTCCCCAAACCTGGCGATGCACCCTGGTTTTGGCTGGCAGGCTCAGCGGGCAGGCTGGGAACAACCCGAGTCCCAAAGCTAGACCGTGTGAGGAACCTTATATGGCACATCGGAAAGAGCCTAGAAATACGCCAAATGTTGTGAGGCTTGTGAAAAGGCTGTGAGAACCAGGAGGGTTTGCTGAGTCCAGGACTCACCCCAATGCAGAAGCAAGAAGGTGGCAGCCAGGCAGCTCACAGCTGTGCTGCACGACTCCATCACTGCGGGAACGCGCCTCCCGCCCACGGAGAGCAGGGCTGGATATGCTGTCACTGCCAAGGGATCTTATCCTGGAAGATGCAAATGCTCTGTTAATAATGTTTGATTTTCAGGCCTCGATGGATGGGGCTTGTGTTCCCAGTCAGCTCCCACCATCCTTCAGCACGGCAAAATGGAAGCCCGTTGGGAAAGTCACCAGAGCCCTTTGTCTCAGCAAAGAATCCATCTGCAGGGTGCCCCTGGAGTTTGGTAATAAACATTTCATTTTACTCATCCCTAGGTTTCTGGCATTCGTCAGGCAGCAGCTGTTTATACTGCCAAGATTTCTGTGCTTTTTTACTTCTCTATGGTGGGTTATCATCACTCTTGCAGAGATTAAAGCTAAACACATACAGGGCTGCATTAGCAGGAGCACAGCCAGCTCTGCTGGAAGTAGAGTGGAGTAATTATTTCTCTCTGTTTGGCACACCTGAGGTCTCATCTAGGATATAGGGTACAGTTTTGGGCCCTCAGTCCAAGAGGGATGCCGATAAACTGTACAGAGTTCAGTGGAGGGCTAGTGAGGTGGTGAGGAAGCTGGAGCACATGACATACAGGGAGAGGCAGAAAACTGGGTTTGGTAGGGAGAAGGGAGCCAAGGTGGGATCTAATTTCAGTTTCCCATTATTTAAAGGATATTACCTAGAAGAATAAGCCACATTCTTCTCAGATGTGCACCGGAGAGGAGCAGGAGGCAGCAGCCATATGTTGAGCTGGGAAATGTTGACTAGATATAAGGAAAACTTTCTTCCCACTGAAGGTGGTTCAGCAACAGAATAGATGCCAAGAGATGCCAGGCAATCTCCACTGCTGGAGATGCTCAGAAGTTGCCTTGTCAAGCCCCGAGCAACATATTGCAGTTTTAGAGTCAACTCAGCTCTGAGTAGGAGAATGAACTGGAGACCTCCCGATGTCCTTTGCCATCTAAATATTTCCATATGATTTTGTGATTCTATGGTTACAGCCGTCTTTAGGCTGCTACTAATATTTTTCTTCAGGTTTGGGTTTGTTGGTTTTTTTTAACTTCTTACCTTAAAAATCTCAATAATCAGCAAGTCTGATGTTGGAAAGACCTGCTTGAATTCTTAGGACTATTCAGTGAAAAGTATAGGGAGAGGGGAGAAATGAGGTCCAGACGAAGAAGTTGCGTTAATGGTAGCAAAACCTTAAGTGGGAACTGGAAGCTAATGATCATGTTAAGGTCAGTTATCAAATTAGATGCAATTTCTGACCGTAGGAGAGACCAAGTGCTGGTAACAGCTGCAGCTGGCTGGGCTGACAAGGTGAAGGGGACCATGGCTGCTGGTGCAAGGACACTACTGAGCTCTCCGTCCCTAAACCAAGGTATGTGTCACAGAAGGGAAGCCAAGCAGGTTAAATGCTCTGGGGAGGGATCAACCCAGTGAGGTGACCTCACTTCTCTGAAAGCAGGCAGTCCCCGTGTCAGAAGTGTGACAGACTGAAGGCTGGAGTCTTAATGGGATTAAACTTGAAAGAAATGGATGAATAGTTTTCTACAATATTTATATGTATGATGTGCAATATTAAGTATAATATATTCTATTAGAGGATAATTTAATACTGAAATTAATTTAAATGATCAGAGCATGTGAAGCTATCAAAGAGTAGATGAAAACATCAGCACTACATTTAAATGGAGATCAGGCCAGCATGACATCTGACATCCAGACCAATGTACACACATGCACAGATGAAAAATACGTGTGCAAAAGCAAGACAGCAGCCGCCATATGCACCATCAGAAGAGAAACAGGTGGCCAAGACACAGTCAGAGGAGATTTGTGGCTTGCCTCGTGCAAAGCGAAAAACCCACCCCAGGCCAGGAAGTATTTGCATGAGCTGTTTTCTGCGAAAATTGTAAAACAAAGGAGCCAGTGCATATGATTGGAAATCACTCCTAACAAGATGCAGAGGCAGTGATGAAGCAGTTTGCTGGGTTAAGCTACAGAATAAAGAAAGGGGCACTAACAAGGCATCTGTATGCATCTCACTCCAAAGGAACATCGATAACTGAGAACTGGCACAGGGCCCTGAGTAAGATCCATTCCTGAGGTGACAGGAGAAACCTCATCCCTGCTGTGAAATCTCGCATCACCTGTTCCTGTGGGATGAAAAAGTCAGCCCCCACTCTAAAGTAATATCTGTGAATTAACGGTTCAGTGATGGGTTTCAAATATTTTAAGTCATTAAACTTTATATAAAACCTGAAGGTAATGGAACAAGTAAAAATTAATGAAATCGCTGAGTCACACCTCATAATTTTGTTTTGACTGGGAATCTCTACTCTCCTGTCATATGGCTTCAGTTTGTTCTTTGCCTTCTTGCTTCCTGGTTATTGAGCAAAACCGCACAACCAGAGCACTGTGGGTCTGGTGAACTGCTGACCTTGTGCAGCTTGGTAGATGCAGATTGATGCATCTTTGTTCTTCTGTTTCTTCTCGTACTTTCACATCTTCTGCATTCCTACTTTGTTCACACTAATCTTTGTATTTCTGCGGCAGATCTCCACAGTGCGATGTTACCACCTACATGTTACAAATCAGTGGGGAAAACGGGTTGCCTTCAGCTAGGATTTCTTTTACACACTTTCCCTCTCTCCCTGTTTATTTCTACTTCTCATGCATGCCACTTCCTAGTCCCCCCTGCCTTTCTACCTCCTTCTGCGTCCCTCCAGGCCAGATCACAGGCAGTGCTGCTCCGGAGTTTACAGATCTCAGTGAGCAAGAGAAAGCTGCTCTCATTAGCGGATGCTTGTAGCAGACCCACAGCCTCCTTACAGGCAGCCCAGCTGTATCTTACGGTGGTGCTCATAAATTAAGCGGTGTCACAGAATGTCCCCAGGCACTGGAACATACTCATCAGTCCTGTTAAATTGCTAGTACATTTCCTGACACATTTTTGGCCGGGGACAACTCTCGCTATCCCGAGCAACTCTTGGGATGCATTTAGGTGTTAGCATGGGCCAGGGACCTCTCCCATTAGGTGGCTGGCATGTGGCCAGTTCATTTTGAAGGTTAAGTGAGTTTAATAGCCCAGACCATCTCATGCCAGCTGGCCTCTGTGCCAGAAACAGTCCAGGCATACTTGATTTATTAGCACATCTAGCAACAGAGGAGCAGGGCTCCCTCCCAAGTGAACATTGATTTCCATTTCATTTTAACTTCTCCCTCTTATTAAACTGGTTTAATTTCCTTCTTGACTTATTTTAATGATCTCTGCCTCTCTGAGGCATAGGAAAAGGAGAGCTGAGGTAGTGAGTGGGCTTGCTCCAGAGAATGATGCCTGCAGGACCAAGCCAGGCCTGGAGAACATCTGCTTGAGAGCAGGGCTGGCAGCCCCTTGATCCCTCCAGCACCGAAACCCAGTGGATGATGGCTACAGAGGCCTCTCCACAGGCTGGCACTGGCATGACACAGGAGGAAACTTAAATTTAAAAAAACCCCAACACATAAAAACTCGGCAACCGCTCCTGATGCACAGCAGGCCATCTCCTTTTCTTGGTGTGTTCCTGTGCCTCTTTCTTGCAGTGTGGTTTTGTTTTCTCCTCTCGCTCTTGTTTGTGGCTGTGCTTTTGATCTGGCAGCAGCTCGTTCTGTCGGGGTGCGGGGCCCCCAGCCCTCCCTCCCCACCAGAGCTCCACACCTCAGCTTCCGCTGCGGCATTTCCCCTTGCGGTGCCTGCCAGGCGAGGGCTCAGGGACGCAACTGCGTCTTGCCCTGCTCGAGAGTTAGGCTCAGCTGTGGGGCTTTGGGCTAAAGGGGTTCACCTCTCTTCTTCTCAGTTTAAAAATCTGAAACAAAGCTGACTTGGCTCTTTTACCAGATAGCGGTTTCTTTGAATTTACTTCTTAACGTTAAAGCAAATGTCAGGTGAGCAGCAGGCAGGGTAAGAGACCAAGAAGAGACCAAGTGCAATGAAAATAGCCAGCAGAGAGCGAAGTTATGACAGCAGTGAAGGTCATTTCACGGTCCCTACTGTCCCCCTGGACTGCTTGACCCTGTCTCCATTTCCTCCTGAGCACTTCTGTCTGCTCATCCGAGAGCAGCTGCCACCCTCCCGTTGGAGCTGCTGGGAGAGGGAAGGGCTGGAGCAGGGTCCATGGGGTCACACAGGTGAAAGCAGCTGATCCTCCCCGAGAGAGGTCCCACCATCAGGGCAAGGCGGGGTGGTGAGATCGCTGTGCCAGCACCAGCTGAGCTCCCTTCAGCCACAAAGTACCCCATGCCCAGTCACACGCCTGGAACCATGTGGAGGCCACAAGAAGCGGCTCCACCTCTGCAGCCCAGATTGCTCCCTTCTGGCCTAAGGGGAAGCCAAGACTTGCCTTTCTAAAGTCACCAGAGGCTGTGATTAATCAAGGCACTGTGATGCACTCTGAAATCAGCTCCTCCATCACCCTTCCAAGCCCTGTATGTGCTTGGGATGACATTTGGGTATCATCCCTCCTTAATTTTGCTCTGGTGATTACAGGGTCCCCACATGAGGCTGTGGCAGATCAGGTGGGCAGCATCCCTGGATGCTCAAGAACTAGTGGGGGTGAGGTGGATGCTCAGTTTCGATGCCCTGCTGTGCTACAGGCAGCTTTGGCAGACATGTTTGTGAGACACTGGGGAGGACAAATGAAAAGTAGAGGAGACCTCGATGCAGCCTTTCAGTACTTAAAGGGATCTTATAAAAAAGATGAAGAGTGACTTTTTACATGGACAGATAGTGATAGGAGAAGGAGGAACGGTTTTAAACTGAAAGAGGGTAGGTTTAGATCAAATGGGAAGAAATCTTTTACTCAGAGAGTGATGAGGCACTGGAACAGGTTGCCCAGAGAAGCTGTGGTTGCTCCATCCCTGGAAGGGTTCAAGGCCGGGTTGGATGGGGCTTTGACTAACCTGGTCTAGTGGAAGGTGTCCCTGCCCGTGGCAGCGGTGCTGGAATGAGATGTTCTTTAAAGGTCCCTTCCAACCCAAACCATTCTGTAATCCTATGATTCTAACCAGCACCAGGGCCTGTTGAGTTCGTAGCGGAGAACATTGAGTAGAAACCTGAACTCAACCTTCATGCACCGTGTGGAGGAATATCTGAGGTGGCTGATGGGGGTTGGGTAGGATACGCCACATGAAAGTTGAAAAATTCAACCAGAAAAGAAACTCCCGTTTTCAACAGCGCAGCAGCCCATGGAAGGGGAAAGCAAGTCTCTTTTCTGTTGTCCTTAAATTGAAAGGATCCCTCTTTTTCCAAGAAATCCTGCTCACTCAGCCCTGAGCTAATGGATCAGGCTGCATTGGCAGCTAGTGTCAGGCAGTGAGCCAGTCAGCCTGGATTAGCAGAACAGACCCCTCCGGTCTCAGCACGTACAGATGTAAGTAGACATCCTTACTTAGCTAGAGACTGGCATCTTCTTATTTTTGCAGGCTTTTTTTAGAATAAAGTTCCCCTTCCTGGAGGGTATGTGGAGAAGGTGATAGCAAGTGGCAGCTGGTAGAGGGCTGCTCCCCAGTGCATTTGCAGCCCTTGGGGATATGCAGTCACCAGTGACAGGCCCTCATATAGGACATATTTCCCTATATATGGGTTTAAAAGATCCATGAGATCCCCAGGCTCTGAGGCAGGTTGAGCTTCTCGTAGCTCCCTTTTTTTCTGCCCCTGTCTGAGAAAAATCCAGGGAGACAAACAAATTTTAGTTAAAATTAAAAGGCCTCGGAGAATTGCACAGCCAGAAGTATTATCAAGTCAAATGTTTCAGATGGTCTTACAACAGACCTTTAAGAGGGGCAAAACCAATCCATCCGTGCCGAAAAAGCAACTTGAGTGGAGTAATAAATTTCATAGCATTAAAAAACCCGAAAACAGGCTGGCCTCTTAGCAAAAGAAAGAGTTTCCTTACCTCTTTTCTCTCAGCCTCTGTGTTTCTGTCTCCTTGTGTTTGTCACCTGCTGTAATTTATCTCACCCAGCTACAGCTGAAACAAAAGAGGAACGAAGTTGATGTTCAGCAAGCAGATGTTCGGTTGGCCTTGATGTCTCCTCCTCTCCAGCCGGAGCGACAGCAAAGTCTTGCTGCCAGTCCAGGTTCTGCTGACATCCGCCGACTTCTCTAAGCAGATGGTGATTTTCCAAAAGCACGTGATTTCGACTCTGGGTGTGAACAGAAATGGACCCGAGCGGAAGGCGATGTATGGCAGCGGTGGGGAGAATGAGTGTGCAAAGCAGAGAGAGCCTATGGGCCATGTGGCAGCTGATGGAGGCTGTGACGGGGCTGAAACTTAGAAATGAATGGCTGGGAGCTGGGTCTGCTCTACTGAGGAGGAAAGCTCACAAACTAACAGGTTAGCTGAGCAGATCTGGACCCAGCCCGCACCTCCCGTACTCCGTGAGAATAATCTGAGCTCCATTTCCCAGCCTGTCTCCTGCACCACCACTAAGAGGAGGCACCTCTGAGGAGCTGACCCCAGCCCCACCTGTCTGTGGAATATGTCCGAGATTTAGGGTGAGATGAGAGAATATTTCCTTTATAGCAGTGGCGGCTTTACCTTGGCTGTCTGCCAGCACCCACCCAGTTGCTCTCTCATTCCCCCTCCTCACCAAGGCAGGGGGAGAAGATATGAAAATCCCTCTCAGGTCAGGATAAGGACAGGGAGATCTCTCCCCAGCTACTGTCATGGGCAAAACAGACTTAACTTGGGGAAAGGTTAATTTAATTTATGGCCAATTAAAAACAAATAAATTGATAAAATAAAGTGATAAAATAAAAAACAAAACCAAAAACAACTTAAAAAAGCTTCTCTCACCTCTCTTTCTCCCCAGGCTGAACTTCACACCTGACTCTTCTGTCCCTCTTCCTCCCCGAAAGTGTCACAGGGGGACAGGTCATGGTAGTTGTGGTCAGTTCATAGCCCTTCATCTCTGCTGCTTCTTCCATTTGTGCTGTTCCTCTGCTCCATTGTGGGGTCCTCCAAGAAATGCTCTGATGTAGGTGCCTCCCATGGACTGCAGTTCTTCATATTCATCTTGACATTAGAAAGACATTTTTTACAGCGAGAACAATCATTCACCTGAACAACCTCCCCAGGGATGTGGCAGAGTTGCCATTGCTGGAGGCTTTCACGGTGTGATTGGGCAGGGTGCTAGATAACCTCATCCAGGAACCCAGTGTGGGTCCTCCATAGGCCACAGCTCCTGCCAGAAAACCTACTCCAGTGCAGACTCTCCATGGGCTGCAGGGGAATCTCAGCTCTGGCACCTGGAGCACCTCTTGCCCCTCCTTCTCCCCTGACCTTGGTGTCTGCAGGGCTGTTTCTCCCATGTATTGCCCTTCCTGTCTCCCACAGCTGCTGTGCGCAGGTTTTTACCCTTTGTTAAATACACTGTCGCAAAGGTGCCACCAGCATCACTGATGAGCTCAGCTTTGGTCTGCAGTGGGTCTGTTTTGGGGCTGTCTGGAGGTGGCTCTGACTGACATGGGGCCAGCTCCTTCTCACATCTCACAGAAGCCACTGATGCAGCCCCTCCAGTACCAAAACTTTGCCCTGCAAACCCAATATAAGGTTACTCTTCAGTAACCTATACCAACCTGTACCACTACTGAATCTCAGCTGTTTCCCTTCTCTGTAGGGTGGAGGAGGGGGCTTTTGTGGTTTTCCACCCACACTTGGTCTCTCTCTCTCTCTCTCTGAATCCCAGCCTCAGCCAAGTGGCGGAAACCCACTGAGCCCCAGACACGGCTGAGATTTCATCTCTGTGCCACCCACTCTTCTCCTTTTGACAGTGACTTGCCCCTTTGTCTGGAGGATGGGGGTGTGAGATGCAGCCAGGCTTTTGGGGGGAGCAGGGACAGACAGCCACAGCAGCGAGGTTCACAATGTGCCACCAGGTGTGACAGGAGCAGCCGTGATCAGGCCTCGAGCGCAAGAGCTTCTCCATTGATTGTGACTTGGAGAAAGATGATGTCCCATCTCAGAGAGGAAGTCACCTGCACGAGACAGGAACTTCCCAGTGTGGGATACAAACGATGGGATGGGATGGGATGGG
>VZTF01008239.1:2494-24205 GCA_013397755.1 Cnemophilus loriae
TTTATGGATGGGATGGGAATTTAGGGATGGAAGGAGCGGGAATTTAGTGATGGAAGGTGCAGAAATTTATGGATGGGATGGGAATTTAGGGATGGAAGGGATGGGAATTCAGGATGGAAGGAAGGGGAATTTGTGGATGGAAGGTGCAGGAATTTACGGATGGAAGGTGCGGGAATTAAGAGATGGAAGTTGCAGGAATTTAGGGATGGAAGGGGCAGGAATTTATGGATGAGACGGGAATTTAGAGATGGAAGGGATGGGAATTTAGAGATGGAAGGGGCAGGAATTTACGGATGGAAGGGGCAGGAATTCATGGATGGAAGGGACGGGAATTNAAGCAGGGAGGGATGAGATGTGCCAGAAATGAACTCGGAACCGGGAATGAGGGGCAGGAGCGGTGGGAATTCAGGGTGGATCCAAGGCAGAATTCCACGGTTAGGAGCAGAGCCGGGAATTTATGGTGTCATAAATTTGCTGCCCGACAAATTTTGGGTAATCCTCGGGGTGCTCCGTTGGTACTTCCTGTAGATTTCCCCGGATTTTCAAACACGGTAGGAGTACAGTTATTATAGAATTCCAGGATGGGCTGGGTCAGGAGAAACCTTAAATCCCACCTCATTCCACCCCTGCCATGGGCAGGGACACTTTCCACTGTCCCAGGGTGCTCCAGCCTTTCCTTGGACACTCCCAGGGATTCTCTGGGAATTCCAGCCCAGCCGGGAATTCCTTCCCAAGATCCCACCCCGAGCTCCCCTTTCCCAGGGAATTCCCTCCATTCCCAGCTCTCCCAGCCCGGGATTGGATCCATCCCCATCCCGACTCCTCTCCAGGAAGGAATTTCGGGATCCAGGCGCTTCCCTGGCAATCTCGGGACTCCAGGAAGGGTCTCCCTTCCCTTTTCCATCCCCGACTTCCAGAAAAACCCCTCGGGATGGATCCTGAGTGTCCTCGATCCCAGAATCCCGGGATGGTTCGGGTGGGATCCGTGGAGCTTCGATCCCATCCCATTCCAGCCCCACCATCCCAGGGTGCTCCGACCTTTCCCGGGACACTCCCAGGGATCCAGGGGCAGCCACAGTTTCTCTGGGAATTTCATTCCAGAGCCTCACCACCATCAAAGGGAAGGATTTCTTCCTAACATCTGACATCTTCTCAGGGGGTTGGAAAGAGACGATCCTAAAGGTCTATTCCAGCCCAAACCATTCTGTGACTCCTGAAACTTCCCGGATTCAACGCTCCTGGATCCCTGGAAGTGTCCTAGGCCGGGTTGGACGGGGCTTGGAGCAGCCTGGGACAGTGGGAGTTGTCCCTGCCCGTGGCACTGGATGAGCTTTAAGGTCCCTTCCAACCCAACCCATTCCATGATTCCACGATTGACCTAAAGACAGGATCACCGCCGGGGACAGACCAAAGTCAAGGAGGCAGAATTGGGAAATCTCAAATTGTTCACGGTCACAAAGCCAGGGGTGGAATCTCCGGTACGCCAGGGCGGTGCTGCAGTTGAGGACGGAGCAAAGGCAGGAGGGGGAGCATCCTGCAGGCTCCGTCCTGGGAAGGACTGGAACTCGGGAGAGGATTTGCCTCCCGCTGGGCAGGAGGAGTTCAGGTCGGAGGCAGAAGAGCCTCCAGTGGCATTTGCAGCAAAGGGTGGAGGGGTTTTCCAGCCACTGGAGCATCTTTAAACCCCTCGAAGCCGCGGATGGGATCTGGCAGATCCCGGGATCATCCCAGGCCTCCGGCTGCATCCAAGGCACTCCACAGGTGTAGCTCCAAGGCCTCGGAGGAGAGCACGTGGGCTCGATTATTACACCAAATTTGGGCCATTCTGTTGCTAATTAACGCTCCCGAGTGCCTGGAGAGGCAGAACTTTGCGAGAGCCTCGGCTCAGATGTGTCTCCAAGAACGCCCAAAGCAAATCTGCATCCGACTTTGATCAAAGACCATAAAAAGCTCCCTCCTTCCTGGAATCCTCCAACCCCAAACTCGCATCTTTGACTATTCGTCGCTTCCTTGGGGCAAATCCATTTCCAAGTTCAGCTTGTTAGGTTTGTTGGTTGGTTTGGTTTTTTTTTTATTGTTTTACCGACGTCCCCCACGCAAATGAAGCAAATCACAACTGTCAGCGGGCAAATAAAAGAAATGTCATTTTCCAGCCCTCGCCGGAGACGCTCCTGCTGGGAGAGACAGAGCCGAAGCTGTCAGCTGCTGCAGCAGACACCAGCTCTGATAATGTCCTTCTCGGCAGGAACCACCTCTGCGGGCTGTCAGAGCAAGAACGCGCCTGCAGTTCATAACGATCCGAGCGTGTTCTCCCGCTCGCGGTTTAATCGCCGTTTTATGCGCGCTTAGAAGCCGGGCTTTCCACTCCCCCAACTCTTTGATCTGTCTGCTGGAAAAATCACTTCCAGCGTTCCCTCGCCTCCCAGGTCACCATCCCGAGGACTGAAAGGGGTTTTGTGGTAGTGGGGAGCCGCGTGTTGGGGCTTCGGGGTGCAGCTCCCCACGGATAAAGGTCGGGATCAGAAATCCTCCTCTGGATTTCGATGCGGATCGTCCCCGGTGGGGAGCTGTCGCTGCGAAGCGGCCGGGGAGCAAAGGCTGCTCTCGTTATCCCATTCCTGAAGTTGGGATGGAATCCGGGCAGGATTTCAGGCACCCAGTGCCTCCGAGTCGGGATTAATGGAATTTCTCAAATGAAGAGGAGGGAAGCTCAGCTTCTGGGGCTCCTCCCATCGCTGCGTGTCCAGGGGAGCAGAATTCCAGTGGGTCCAGGCTGGATTCCCATGGATCCAGGCTGGGAGAGCTGGGAGTGTTCGCCTGCACAAGAGAAGGCTCCAGGGAGACCTCAGAGCCCCTAAAGAGGCTCCAGGAGAGGGACTTGGGACAAGGGCTGGAGGGACAGGACCCAGGGAATGGCTTCCCACTGGGAAAGTGGAGATTTGGGTGGGATACTGGGAAGGAATTCCCGGCTGTGAGGGCGGAGAGGCCCTGGCAGAGGTTTCCCAGAGAGGTTGTGGCCCCCTCATCCCTGGATATTTTGGGTCGGAAGGGACCTTGAATCCCATCCAATTCCAACCCCGACGCCTCCCACTATCCCAGGCTGCTCCAAGCCCCTTCCAGCCTGGCCTTGGACACTTCCAGGGATCCAGGGGCATCAAATCCAGGAGGTTTCAGGGATGACAAATTCCCGCCAGGATCACCAGGGAACAATCAACAGGGGAAGAGAGTAGGTGGCAGGACGAGGGATGTGGATTCTTTCCCTCTCCACGGGGAAGGTCGGGAATGCTGGGTCCATTTCTGGGCCCCTCAGTACAGGAAATAAATGGATTTATGGAATAAATCCAGCACAGGGCCTCGGGAACGATTAAGGAATTGGAGAACCTGATGTTTAGGGAGGTTCTGGAATATCCATGCAATAAAATACCCAAAACTCACGGACATGCCTGAGCTGCTCCTTTAGCTGAAGCCATCAGGGAGTTTGGATGAAAGGATCTCCATAACTTTTGTCCAAAATCATCCATTCAGCGGCTCCGTTGATATTTTGTGGATTGTTTTTCAAGCTGGATTTTCCTCAGCACGTATTGAATCCTATCAGGGAGTTTGGATGAAAGGATCTCCATAACTTTTGTCCAAAATCATCCATTCAGCGGCTCCGTTGATATTTTGTGGATTGTTTTTCAAGCTGGATTTTCCTCAGCACGCATTGAGTGACCTTTAAATACTCAATTTTCTTTCTTTGTGTTTGTTTTGTAGGTATTTGAAGAAAGAAGAGCCCTGCTTGGAAAATGGGTAAACTTTTTCTCTTTAAATAAATATTTGCTGCAGAGAGGTTTTGGAAGGGATCAGGAGTTTATCTCATGGGAATTCAAAACTTTGGGGAAAGGGATTCATTTCCCTGCTGTGACTGCTCTGCTTTTGAGGAGAGCAAAGGTGTAAACTCCCTCAGCGCCCACATTCCCTAAGTTTTGAAGTTGGGAAATCTCTTTCCATCATTGGAATGAGCTGAAATGAGATGAAAAAACCCTGGGAAGTGTCTGTGAAGTCCTCAAAGGAGATGCTGGATGTTCAGATGTTGCATTGGCCTGCTGGAGGGTCTTTGAAATCTGTAATAAATGACATTTTTATCTACCAAGCGCACACATAGATTGGTTTGGGTTGGAACTGGTGCTTATTCTTTATGCTTACTAAGTCACTCGTGGAATTTTTTTTTTGTGTGTGTGTCTCAGCTGGTCTTTACAAGCTGGTCTTTATATTTTACTCAGCTGGTCTTTATATTTTGATTTTAAGGATTATTTTGTCTTTATAGGAAATAGGTTTTCCACAATTTGTTGTGTTTTGATGATAAGGAATTTCAGGGACGCAAAGGAAATTAAAGAATTGAGCGGTTATTTTGAAAAAGCAGCTTTTAAGGGGATAGGCAGCAAGTGCAAAACACAAAACCCCTCTCTTGGAAACTGCTGGATGTTTAAAAATGCCAAAATCTGAGAAGAACCCTCCTCCAACCACTCTCACAAGCGCTGGATCGTCTCCGAAAGGTCACATTTCCGACCCTTCCCACGACGTTGGACCAGCGGCTCTCAGAAGGCTCCTTCAGAGACAACTCTCCTCGTGCTCCTGCCATCCAGCACTCCGAGGAAAGAAAGCACAAAAGCCGCTCTGAACTCCCTTCCAAGCCCTTCCAAGCCCGGTCAAGCTGAGAGCCTGGAGCGCTCCGAGAGTGAGAGGAACCACGTGGAGGAATCTCAGTGCTCCGGGCAGGATTTTCCGCGTTGGTTCTCGTGACCTTCTCCGAGCGCTCTCAGGAAATACGGAATAAATGGAGCTGCTGGAGGATGGATTTCACGGCTGGGATCACGCCCAGGGTGGTTGTAAAGGATTTTATTATTTTAGGTTTATTCTGAAACGGGAAGGCCGAAGCCCTGTTAAACATTTCGGTGGTATCCAGATGGCGGGACGGAAAACAAATCCTCATTTAGTGGTCGGACTCGACGATCTGAGAGCTTTTCCAACCCTGATGATCCCATGGTTCTATCTGCAGATGATGCCAGGCTTTCGGAGGGGTTTCCTGAACTTTGGGGGTTGCAAATGGGGATGGAAAGGTCTGGAGTCGGATAGGACGAGGGAAAAGTGCTGCATGAAGGAGTGACGCCCAAAAACTTCACGTCTGAGAGAACCCACGGATGTGGCAGCTCTGCAGAAAAAAACTCCTGGGAATGAGGGTGGATCACAAACCGAACATAAGCTGACAGTGTCTTAAAGTAAAGGGAAATATCCCAAAGGCAGAGTCATTCCCGGTTCTGCTCCCCGCGTTTTGGGAAAATCTGGGAACGAGTCAGATGGGAGAGCAGACTCAGGTCCAGAGAACACGGAAACCACCCCCGTGCTGCAGGGAAGGTGGAGAAGAGGTGTGAAAACATCTTCTAAGGAAACATAGACGGTGTTGAAAAAGAGGGAGGGAACCATCTGATCCCTGTGTTCGCTTTGGAGAGGACAGGAAATCCGAGGCTTGAGTTGCAGCTGCGGAGACACGATTTAGACACGAGCAAAACCCAGTGCTGCAGGTAATTCCCGGCTGGAATGGCTTCCCTGGGGGTTAGGGGTGGAATCTGGAGACTTTTGGGGTTAGACAAACGCTGCCAGGAATGGGTTAAGGAGAGCAGATCCTGCCTTGTGGCGCCAGGGGAACCAGATCAGTGTCCCTCAGCTTTTTCCACGTGAGGAACATCCAACCTCCTGGAAAAGCAGAGCAGGAAACGCCTCCTGCAGCCTTGCCACAGTGGTTTTCCTTTATTTGGTTTTCCAAATAAAGATTAGATTAAACTTGGGATGCTCGTTGTTTATTTAATTCTTCCTGATTTTATTTGCGAGCATCCAGGGACCGTGGATTCGCATTTTCATTCTGTTATTTTTTTTTCCCACCGGTGCCTCAGGACATCTTTGATGTCTCCCAGGGTGTTGTGGTCCATAAAACAAACACGGGCTGAGAAACAAGGAATGAGGTGACCTGAAGGGATTTAATTCCTCTGTTTCTGTGCACCTGACGGGAGGCGGCAGCCAGGCGGGATTTGGGCTTTGGTTCCAGGGAATAAAGGACAGGACAGGAGGAAACGGCCTCAAGCTGTGCCAGGGCAGGTTCAGGTTGGACACCAGGAGGAATTTCTTCATGGAAAGGGTGGTCAGGCGTTGGAACTGCCCAGGGAGGTTTGGAGTCCCCATCCCTGGAGGGGTCCAAGGAATCAGAGCTCTGGGCTGGGGACAAAGTGGGGATCGGGCACAGCTTGGACTCGATGGCCTTGGAGGTCTTTTCCAACCTGAGTGATTCTGTGATTCTGTGGCTTGACCTCTTGTTTTTCCTTCTGTCAGCTCTCCGTGCGGAGCTGAGCCCTCCCAGGTGAGGGACACTCTTCCAGGATGGCGGCCACCGACCATGTTCTTGGGGCCATCTCTGTTCACGTTGCAGTAGAGCACAAGGACGTTGTCGTTAAGTTTGCTGATAATAATTGGTGTCCCCGTGGCAGGACTGTCCCTGGCCTGGTTTTCACTTTTACCACCGTACCAAACGAGTAAACCTGACATTTTACAGGGGAAAACTTGGGTTGGAAGGGGCCTCAAAGCTCGTCTCATTCCAACCCCATCCATGGGCAGGGACACCTGCCACTCTCCCGGGTTGCTCCAAGCCCCATCTCCAAGAGGAGATTCCTGGGAAGACTGTGAGGAAGGGAAGGTGGCCTGGTGACACGAAGGAGCCATTGCATCGTCACCTGCCATGGGGTCAGCTCCTGGGTAAAGGCCAGGCTGGACAGGGCTTGGAGCTTTAAGGTCCTTCCAACCCAAGTCTTTCCATGATTCTCCTGTAAAAATGTCAGGTTTCCTCGTGTAACCACCGAGGGAAAAGTGAAACCGAACAGATCCCGGAGGAGAGCTCCTAATTGCTGCCAAGGAGCTGCTTGGCAGCAGAGATGTTTGGGATTGGGTCGGGTGGATCGAGGGATTTTACGGATATCAGGTGCCGTGTCCGCTTCTCACCTCCTCGCCCAGCTCCTGGCTCTCCAACAAATCCTTTCAGCACGACTGGGAGAGGGTGGCTGGGGAGGGAGGGGAAAATCATTTCTCGACCGGAGAACCCATCCCTACTTTTGCGGGGGATCCCAGCCTGGGAGCTCAGGTCCCCGTGCTGGGCTGGAGGTGAGGGTTGTGCCCCTCTCCAGCTGGAGCCAGTAAAACCAGCAGGGTCCTGCAGCAGAGGGGCCTCTCCGGGCTCTCCCTGGGTGTCAGGCTTCGTTATTTGTGCGTGTGCACTCATGGATTAACTGTAAACCGATCCAGGAGCGCTGAGCCCTGCCAGCACGGCCCGATGTCACACGGTCCCCGCGGTGACATTGTTCGCCAGGGCTCTGGGGAAGGCCCGGACGAGGGGAAAAGCTGAGGGGGAAAACTGCGGGGAGAGAGAGGAGGAGAAGCGAGGGGAATCCAGTCCGACTGGTTGGGCTGCTGTAATCACATCCAAGGGGAGGATCTGCGGAGGAAGCAGCCAAATGTGGGATGGGGACGTGCTCGGTAATGCTGGAAAAGAGACAAATTGTACCAAATTAACTCCTTGGCTGCTGCTGGGTGCGGTGGAGAAGGGGCCGGGTGTTCCCAGTGCTCCCGATGCTGTGGCACTGGTTTGAGTGGAGTTTGAAGCCACGCTGAGGATGCTGGAAGGAATTCCCTCACTGGGAAACCCACGGCAGGGCGGAAAGGGTTAAAAAGGAGCAACTCTTCTGTCTGCTGGAAGGTGAAGCCGGATTTGTTTTGACTAGTTCACTTAATCTCTTGGTGTGGAAGAGACTGAGCCAGTTACTCCCTCGTCTCACACGGGAGAAATTTATCTGTGCAAATTGATGACTGGGGATCGTTTTAACGAGCAGAGGATGGAGCTGGGATCATGAATGGGCAGCAGAAGATTTCCCCCTTCGTGGGACAGAGAAAGCCTTTTATTCCAAGCCGAGGGCGAGGAGGGGACAGGCAGAACCTCCTCTGTCCCCCTCTGGCATATCTTTGATTTAATGATCAGGGAACATTTCTAAATCCTGAATGCCCAAGTCCTGCTTCAGTTTTCCCTTAATACCCTGCTAACCATCATTAGAAGTGAAAGTGATGTGAAAAAACAAGGATTTTAAAAAAAGAATATTCCTTAATTCACTGTGTCTGAAAAGACAGGGACGCCTGGGAGCTTTTTCTGTTTGGCTTTTCGTCTCTCCAGGATCTCAGCAATGCCAGTCCCACCCTTTCTTCATTCTGACCTTCTCGAAGGTCTTGCAGAGGTGTTTGTGAGAAAGAGAAAAGCTATTTGCTTCCTGGAGTTGGAATTCATCCAAGGGGAAATAAATCAATAAAGAAAGAGTTCTTCAAAATGATCAGGAAAGAAAATGCTTCTCAATTACCTTCATCTGCAAAGTGTATTTCGAACTATTATTCTGCCAGTCCTCCATTTGAGCATAGATTTTTCAGGGGGAGGGGAGGGAAAGAGGAAAAAAATCTGAATTTTCAGTCTGTTTCATTCTGAAAGGGAAAAGAAGGGACATTGGACACTAAACCATTTATATGTATATAAAAATTTAAAAAAAGACTTGAGGAACATTTTTTCTTACTTTGTATTTATATTTATATTTGTATTTATATTTATATTTATATTTATATTTATATTTGTATTTACATTTATATTTATATTTGTATTTGTATTTATATTTATATTTATATTTATAGTTACATTTATATTTATATTTACATTTGTATTTGTATTTAAATTTAAATTTAAATTTAAATTTTTGGAGGTCACATTTAACGAAGGGCTGAAACGTCCCTGAGGTTAAGTGCAGACAATGCTGTGCAGAGACGTGACCCGCAGAGAGCAAGCCGGGAGCTGTGGGAAGGCGGCTCCAGGGAACGGTGTGCGCAAGCAGAGCGCGTGGCTCGGGACGGCCAACCCCGAGAAGGAAACAGCCTGGGAAAAGCGGCACTCCCCAAGCAGGGGAATCCCCCAAACCGCTCCGTTTTCCCTTTGGAAAGGAGGTGACTTTGGGTCAAGGCTGCTCCTGCTGTGCTGAGGAGGAGTTTCACGGAATTCCAGAGATTGGGTGGGAAGGGACCTCAAAGCTCATCCCGTTCCACCCCTGACACCTTCCACTGTCCCAGGCTGCTCCCAGCCCGGTCAAGCCTGGCCTTGGACATTCCAGAGATCCACGGGCAGCCACAGCTTCTCTGGGAATTCCATCCCAGGGCCTCCCCACCCTCCCAGGGAAGGATTTCTCCCTAATAGCCCATCTAAATCTTTCCTCTTTTCGTTCCAAACCCTTCCCGTCGTCCTGTCACCGTCGCAGACAGGATGAAGCGAAATCCATACTCCCCCTCAGCAAAGCCCTCTCCAGCCATCCCACCCCGCTGCCCGCCGTTCCCACTGGGAATTCCTGCTGCTCCCGCCCGCGGCCACCACGATCCCTGCGGCTTTTCCTCCCTGCTGGCGCCTGGGCTGCAGGTTTGGAGCCGGGTGGCAGCCCCTGAGGGGATGAGGTCGGTCTCCTGCCGGGCGATTTCGCTGCTGCCGGGGCCCTTCCCGTGCGCTGCCATCACCACGAGTGAGACCCCAGCCAGCGCCACCGTCGCTCCCAGCCTGTTTGCTCAGCTCTGCGAAGCCATCCCCGCTTACCTGAGCGCTCAGTTCCTCCCACACGCCTTTAACTCTCCTCTTTAGGGACCTGCCGTAAGCACGGAAAAGCTGTGGAAAAAAAAATCTTTGGGACTCTGCTGCCGCAGATTTTCCCTCGTGAGGCGCAGGCAGCTCATTTCCCACCGCTCTGCTTCTCGTAGTGGGCACTTCTCCTCTGTGCAGTGGAATCATGAGGAAAAATACTTCATAAATTGTGAGGCACTCCAGGATCGCAGTGGTGGGGGCCATGGAAGTGTCGGGGGGAAGAAGGAATCAGCGATGAATTCATTATTGGGGCCTGCTCCTGTAAAAACCCATCTGAGTCTCCTCCTCGCCGTGAGGGAAGCCGAGCCTTGGAGCTGGTCCCAGGAGCACGAGTGAGGCCCGGCCTAGAACATCCTGGATCTTTTGAGGGTTAGAAACCATTCTGTGTCTTTGGAGTGGCTTTTGAGGCAGTGAGGCCCAGCCTAGAACATCCTGGATCCTCTGAGGGTTATAAACCATTCTGTGGCCTCAGAGTGGCTTTTGAGGTAGTGAGGCCCAGCCTAGAACATCCTGGATCCTTCGAGGGTTAGAAACCATTCTGTGGCCTCAGAGTGGCTTTTGAGGCAGTGTGGCCCAGCCTAGAACATCCTGGATCCTTCGAGGGTTATAAATCATTCTGTGGCTTCAGAGTTTCTTTTCATGCAGCCTCCCCATTTTGTTCCCAGCGCTCTGCTCCCTCCAAATGAGTCACCAGAAGCTGCTGCTCGTGCACTTTCCCTTGCCTCGTTTTATTTTAAGAAGCTGAATCCCCGGTTTCTCTGCACCTGGAACTCCTTTTTGGTTTTGTTTTGTTTTTTTTTTTTCCAGTTTGACAAGTGGACAGATGGCCAGAGGAGGAGGGTCCTGGTGGAGCTGCTGGAACGCTGCTCGCTGTCCCAGCAGAAATTCTGTGCCAAGCAGCTCCAGGCCCGCGTCCCCGCCGAGGCCGTCGACTTCACCACGAGGCTCCCTCGAGTCCTGTCCTTGTACATCTTTTCCTTCCTGGACCCACGGAGCCTCTGTCGATGTGCACAGGTGAAAAAAAAAAAGCCAGCACCTGCCTGGGGTTCAGAAAGGCAGGTCAAAGTAGTTAAAAAAAAAAAAAACACGAAAAAACACTGATTTTTGGCAAAGACGAAAGGCCTTCTGACTCGGCAGCCTGTGCCAAATGCTTAGTGATGCTCATTCCTCGGATCCTAAATTTAGCCAGATTGGGCAAGATTCACGGAAGTGAAGAGCAATTTTAGATGCGCGGTTCTAAATCATTTTAAATTCCCAGATTATTCCCAGGAAGGAAGCCTGGTACTTCCTGAAAATCACATCCCTCTAAAACATCTTGAGCTGCGTGCAGAGCCCTTAATTCTTTGAGGAGTATGGGCTTGTGCTTTTGCAAAGAACAACACTCGATCCTTTAAGGAAAACAGATCCTTTAAAATGCCCGAGGGTCAAGTGTTGGATGTGGAGAAGCAGAAAATTACAGATGTGCTTTGGAGCACAGTGGTTAAGACTCCAAAAAATCTGTTTGCATGCCATAAAATGCTGCGAGATGCTGCCCAAAGTAGTTTTAAATTAATAAGTTCAGGTTTCAGTGACATTATTGCTGCACTAACGTAATATTCCATGTAATTTAAGAATATCTAATAATCTTAGCTTGGCTAAGCCTCACTTTAGTAACTTTTTCCAGCATTTCATGTGGATGCAACTCAAACTCTCCGTGCTGAGGCAGGGAGAAAATAGGTTAGAAAATTACTCAGAATCACAGAATATCCCGAGTTGGAAGAGCCCCACCTCATGAAGGTGGTTGAAAGGTTTAAATGATTTAATCAAAGGTTTGAAAGGAGCATTAACAGTGCAGAAGAATTGAATTCGTTTAAGGATATGAGGGAATTACATCCCCATCGCAGAAACCCAAAATCATGGACGCTTTAAACCCCAAGGTTTTCAACGGGCTGGGAATTCACAGGTGAGCTGGTACTGGAAGTACCTGTCAGAGCTGGATCAGCTGTGGATGCTGAAGTGCCTGCGTTTCGGGTGGTTCATCAACTTCTGCCCCACGCCTTTCGAGCAGGGCGTCTGGAAAAAACACTACATCGAGATGGTGAGGGAGCTGCGCCTCACCAGGCCCAAGGTACCCGGCCAGCACCTCTTCCACGCGTGTTTGTGCCCAGCCGGAGAACTGGGGGGTCTGGCTCCCAGCCCCCTCTGCCTCTCGGTCTTTTCGGGATCCTCTCGCCCCGAATTCAAAGCTCAGCCCTTCAATTTAAAGCAAACTCCCTCAGAGAATCTCTGTCCGGCTCCCAGCCCCCTCTGCCTCTTGGTCTTTTGGGGATCCTCCTGCCCTGAATTCAAAGCTCAGCCCTTCAATTTAAAGCAAACTCCCTCAGAGAATCTCTGTCCGGCTCCCAGCCCCCTCTGCCTCTTGGTCTTTTGGGGATCCTCCTGCCTGGAATGCAAATCTTGGCCCTTCAGTTTAAAGCAAACTCCCCCACAGAATCTCTGTCCGGCTCCCAGCCCCCTCTGCCTCTTGGTCTTTTCGGGATCCTCCCGCCCCGAATTCAAAGCTCAGCCCTTCAATTTAAAGCAAAGTCCCCCACAGAATCTCTGTGGTTGATGGAGAGAAGCTGATGCATCTCAACAGCTGCTCAGCTCATCTTAACATGGATTATGGGGTTTGGGTGGTGACAAGCACTGCCAAGGTGCCTCTTTCTGTCCCCTGACCGTAATGGAGCCCGCAGAGACCAATTTTGAGTTAATCCCCGGTTACGATAACTCTAAATTTAGGCCAATCTGATTTTCATTGTAGGCTAAAACTTATTTTCTTCTTCCCATCTCTCTAATTAGACTCCTTCCAAGGACGAGTTCATCGTTATCGATGTGCAGCCAGTCAAAAGCAACGTCCCAGAGAGGAAACTTTCCGCGGCAGGACGGGGGACAACCAGGGGGAAAAAAGAGCTCCCTCTGTGGCGTTCATCCGACAGGAATCCCACGGACACCATCCGCTACAACTACCTGGACAACTTCGACCCCATCGAGCAGGCCAGGCAGGCGTAAGAGCTTCCTTTCCTTTCCCCACGGCACAAGGTTTTCCATGTCCTCTGCAGCCTCGCTCTGCCTGTTCTGGTTGCAAATCCACTTTCCTGCTCTTTTGGCTTTGTTTTTTTTGGATCGCTTTTGGTCCGGTTGCAGCTGCAGCTGCCACTGCTTTGTGTCCTCTCAGGCTGGAACTCCTGGGGGATGTTGCAGAGCTGGGATGGGAGGAATTAGGACAAGGGTTTGTTGGAGAGTTTTTTAAATCAAGCTGCCAGCCTGAGAGGAACGTGTGGGTTTCGCAGGGCAGAGCAAGAATGAATTAACCGTGATGAAATGTAATTCTATCGTTCCGAGGATCTCCTGGCTGAGAGGAGGCTGGGATGATTGAATTGCGGGGCAGGTGTAAGAGGATGTCAGAGCACCGGAGTGATGAACGGTGTTTGCGTCTGCACTGCCTGGATCCATCACTTCCTGGGCTCCCAGGATTATCCACGGGAAACAGAAAGGCATTTCAGAGCTTTGCACGTGGATCCGCATTAGAACTGCCACACGTTTTCCTTTGTCACCTGTGGCACCAGAGATTTTTCCAATCTTAGACCCAGGGTCAGTTTTCTGTGCATTAACGAGCACAGGGAGGCTGTGGGAGTGACCTGTGGGAAGAGTTCCCCCCCTTCTTGCGTAAATCCCTGGAAACGCCACCTCTGACGCTTCCCGGGGGTCACCTCAGCCCAGCCGAGGTGAAAAGGGTGACACCGTCATTAACCCGAGCCTGGCAAAGAGGCAATGGATGCTCTCGACCGTTCCCTGGTTCCTGTGGGAATCCACGGACTCGCCACGCCGAGAGCAGGAGATTCCTCTCCGCTGTGCCAACAAAAACCTTGGGAACCGACGGCGCCACGACGAGAAGCACCCGCGTTGCGTCTAAGTAAATATCCAACAGCGCCAAGATTATCCCCGCGCCCGGGAACAGCCAGCCCAGGAATTGCCCCAGCCAGGGATTGTTTGGCCAAGCGCTCTCAGAGCTCTTTCCCAACGTGATTAACCCTGCCAGACCCACCGCTCCTCCGGGGTGTTCCACGGAGCTCCCGAGCGCCTGAGCAAAAGCCTCTTATGAATCACGTTTTAATCCGCGTCCCCTGCTCCTTGGGCATTGCACTACTTCAAAGAGCTTCCCAGTTTCCACCTCACCCTCTTTCTGTGGGATGTTTCCCAACTCCAGCACCATTTTTGGGTCAAGTTCTTTGAGGCTTTTAACTGAATATTTTCACCTTGAAACGCTTCCTGATGCAAATGAAAGTCCTGATATTATTTTCCAGCCTTGCTCAACGGTTTCGTGTAGCAGCT
This sequence comes from Cnemophilus loriae, assembly GCA_013397755.1. NCBI lineage: Eukaryota > Metazoa > Chordata > Aves > Passeriformes > Corvidae > Cnemophilus > Cnemophilus loriae. The sequence goes on from VZTF01008239.1 coordinate 16,581, forward strand.
CCCAGCAGTTTCCGTGAGGTTTAGGATTCTCTCGGTGCCGTTTCTGTGAGGTTTAGGATTCTCTCGGTGCCGTTTCTGTGAGGTTTAGGATTCTCCTGTGCCACGAGAAAAGTGGGACAAGCCTTGTCTGAAGAGTTTAAACGTCGCTCGTCCCAGCGCTGAGCTGTGGATGCGGCCGAGAACCAGGTGAAAACAACTCACCTGAAATAATGAAACAGTAAGTAATAAATACATTCCCTGTTTGCCTCTCCCGAGCGAGATCCCAGCCTCCCTCCATTTGTGGAGAATGTTTTAATGCCGAGCGTTCCAGCAAATCTGCCATTTATCCGCAATTAGAGAGGATTATTGTGAGGAGGGAGAGGAATTCTGTGAGATTTGCTTGTTTATCAAGGATCTGCCTTTAACATCACTTAAGCTGCAGGTAATTGCTGGTGCTCAGGCTCATCCGTGGTGATTATTCAGCAGTGCAGGTGCCACGTTTCAGGTGCTGGCCCAGCCTCCCACTCCCACAGCGATGTTCTGGCGCTCCTTCTGCACGGACACTTTGCTGTCTCTTCCCAAAAATCCTCTGGCCAAGGCTCCGCGTTGTGTTCCCCACCCTCTGGGAATGGGAATTCAGCTCTGCAGCTGGATCCCTGGAGCAGGGAGACACCACCTCGAGCGTCCCTCAGGTTCTGGCGAGGGCGGCAGGAGAACGTCACCGCGGTCCCGGTGTCCCTCTGGGGAGCCAAGCCTTGGATTGGAGCGTCCCGGGAATGCTGTGCAGGGTCCACCTCAACGCAGGCAGACCCTGCCTGACCAGGGCTCAGCTTGGGAGGCAGGGGAGAATCCCAAGATAAAAATCTCCGACCCCGCCGTCAGGTGCAGTTTCTCCTTCGGATGAGCCGGATTCCCCGAGCTCAAGGGCAAAACAACCACCCCTCGTGTGAAATGGATGTCAGGAGGAACGAGGGCGGTGTAAAACGAGACCCCGAAACGATAGAAGCGATTTCCCGGGGTTTGCCAAAGGGAATCTGGGAGCGGAAACGGGTTTTGAAGGAACAGGGGTGAGGGTTTCCTTGAGGACGTGAACGTGTGGGAGAGGACGTGGCAGAACTGGCAGAAACTCAAAGTGATGGTGGAGAGAAAAGAGCTGAAGGGAGCTCTTGTGGCCCAGCACCTTGCCTGGAAATCCCTGAGCCAAAAAATCCTTTTTTCCCATTTGAGTGCCGAGGAAAAGCGGAGCTGTGGAGAATTCCTGGTGAATAAACAGGATCACATCAAAGGAATACCTGACGCCACCATCAAAGCAACGTGTGAGACGAGTCGCTGGCTGCTACCTTGAGTCCAAGTTAATCTGCCTAATTCCAGGTTGGATTTTGCAGAATTTAAGAGGTAATCAACAAAAAAAAATAAGTTTTTCCTAACTCTTGGACCTGGTTAAAATCTCCTCGGAGCTCGACCTCACTCTGCAGTTGTTTTCTGGTCCAAAGGGAGGGGAGGACTTTGCTGCTCATCTCATCAGGGTGAAATATTGGCATTTAAATGGCAGAGTTCATGGAACTCCAGAATACTTTGGGTGGAAAGGGGCATTAAAATTCATCCAGTTCCAACCCTGACACCTTCCACTATCCCAGGCTGCTCCAAGCCCCGTCCAACCAGGCCTTGGACACTTCCAGGGATCCAGGGGCAGCCACAGCTTCTCTGGGCACAAATAACACTGGGCCACAGCTGGGGAGTGCCCAGAAAATGGGGTTCATTTGCAATCTGGATGATCGCTGAAACTTTTTTTTTTCCCGGTTTCTGCCGGATTTCTTTGCTGTTTGCTCAGAAAGGCAGGAGCTTGTACCCTAAATCTGTGCCCAGGAGCTCAGTGAAAACCCCCTGCAGCACGAAGGAGGCGGCACAGAGATCCCCCAGTAAGTTCACTGGGAGCTTTTGGGTTTAGTTGGGACAGTGTGGGAAAAGCTTCCCAGTCACTGAGCAGTGAAATTAAGAATAGCAACCATCAGATGTGCGGCCGTGGGAGTGGTGAGGTGATAGAGAAGAGATACAGACAGGGTTCAATTACAAATTGCCTGGAAGGGGTTATCAAAATCCCTGCATAGAATTACAGCCATGACTATCGGTGCTGTGATTTATCACGGCGATGATTTCTGGTAGGCCTGGTTTGTTTTCTGCCCGAATTGTCCAAGCAGCTTTTTGTTACGGACTGAAAAAAAAAAACCAACAAAACAAAGCCAGAGATCAGCAAGGAGGGATTTGCTGCTCTCTGGGCACAAAGAAATTTTGCAGAGGGGAAGTGAAAGATTTTTATCTAAAGCGTGGAGTCGAGTTAGGAAATTCTCCTGTGGGGCTCTGATCTGCCTACAAAGGCCCAGGAGGGCGTTTCTGTCGGGCCCTGCGCGCACGGTTCTGCTGGAAGGCATCTGCTGTTTGTGCTGCTCGCCGCCAATAAATCAAAAGCTTTGCCTCCCACTTGATCATGAATAATGAATCCCGATTCCATCCGAGCGCTGGAGCCCCGCCAAGGCCGCGGCCTTGCGCCTCAAGACAGGGCCCTGCTGCTTCTCACGACAGCAGCTCGGCCGAAACGCGGCGTCCTTCCCCCCCTTCCCCAGCCTTGGGTAATTTATGGCCGTGGGCTGGCTCTAAAAAACAGTTGCATATTGTCCTGGGGTGTTTACCCAACGAGAAAATAATTACTTTCAGTAATTGTCCTGCCAGCGGCCCAGGCCCCGTTTCTGACAAAGAGCGGCTCGCTCGCGTGAGAAGGACTCGGAGCGGCCCCGTCCTCCCGGATCCCCGCGCTCGCCTCTCCCTTTTCGTGCCGCTGAATAACCAGCCCAGCTCCCCGTGCCTGGTGGGCGTGTGGGAATTAAAAACATTCCTTCAGGGAGGAAAACGGGGTGAGAAACGCCGAGTTCAGCACTGGGAGCGAGACCTGCCGTCCTCATCCAACGCCTTTTTCCTCGTCCTCCCTCCTTCTGTTTTCCTGACCTGGAGCTGGGGTTGTGGGGGCGACCTGACACCACGATGTGGACACCGGAACACAGCAGCAGATACCTAAATTGACAATAATATCTTTATTTCCAGCCACAAGGCCAGGGCTGCCTTCTACCCCAAGCTCACAGCACCGTTTAGGATGGAAAACGCCTTTGAGATCACTGAGCCCAACCATAACCTGCCCACTGCCAGCCCCACCAAAATGACCAACTCATATTTTTTGGGAATATTTTGGATTGAATTTTCTGCCTTGGCTGTTTGTGTTTATAAACAGGTTGCGGTTTCCCTCCGTTTCCTATTTGAACTATTGCTGGATTTGACTTTACAGTCCCGGACTGGGATGAGGGAATACTGGACACGTGCTGGTGTTTTTTGTGTGTTATGTGGTGCGATCCTGGTTTTCTACAGGATAAAAGTTGCTTTTAGAGTCTATTTCCACCCTTTAAATCCATGGTTTTGCATTCCTACCGTGCTTTTATAGCCGCCCAGAGACACTGAGAGAATCACTCAGAGCTGCTGCTTTAAATTCCCAGGTTCCATATCACGGAATTTGAACGTGGAATGAACGCCTTTGGATAATGAACCCGCCCGAGTGCTTAAAAATAGTGCCTCAGAGTCTGGATTTTATTCCTGATATAGGAAAAAACGTGGCAACTGGCCACATTCCAGTGCAGTTCACTTGATTTTCACACTCTGGAATATTCCTGTCCTGCCGGTTAATTGTGTCGAACTTAGTAACAGCTGCAAAAATTATACAAATACACATACAGAATTATTTGGCTACAAAAACATTGAGCAAACACCTCGTTGGAGGGGCAGCCCCCAGCCTTTTTTACACTTGAGGTCGCACAGACTTCACGGAAAACTCTCAAAATCGACTGAGCTCAACTTCTTTTCTGTGAGTTTCCCTAAGGTGCTGTAACATCTTAGGGGGACTTAGCCTAAATCACCGAGTCCTGAGCTTGTGTTTGAGCGCCAGAATTTATCATAACTTTAAAAAACATCCAGTTCCCACTTTCCCCCGAGCCCTGCTAGCTGATTTTGCTCTCTTGGGCCGCCTCAGGTGCGAGATGAAAAACGTGTTATCTCAACCCACGTCTTTTCGGGTGGCAATGTCCCAAAGGATTTGACTTTTATCACTCCAGGGGAAGCAACAGCGCAGCATTTATTGATATCGTTGTGCTCTGCTCTGCAGGAGGAGGAAGGGAGGAGGGCACACCCCGGACCTGAGCAGGCAGGCGGCCGAGAGGAAGAAGAGAGGGGGTCGTGGATCCGATCAGCTCCGGAAGGTGAAATCCCTGGCAAGTGTCAGCAGTTGGTGATTCCAGCACCCGGGGCGGCGTCAGGAATTTTGGAGCTGGGAGTTTTTTCCCTCAGGGAGGTGCTGCTGAGAGCGCACCTGGGCAGGAGGGGGACGCAAAGGCCCCCGTGGCTGGCGGCTCCGGGGGAATCTCGCCGCACCCCAGACACGGCTGGGACAGCACTGTCTGTGCAGAGCGACCCTGTCATCCGCTCCTCCCTCTCCTCACCATCCCAGAAATCCCTTTCCACGCTTTTTACAAAGCGCTGGCACAATTCCCTCGCGACTCTTGCATCTCCCTCCAAAATTCCACAGCTCTGGGTCGCTGCAGTTTGATGTTTGTTCGTTCTCCGTGCCCTGAGCGAAGCAGCCCCAAAAATCTTAACTCTGAGGGCTTATTGTGCTCGGGGCTGCTGAAATAGGGCCTCCTCCCGTGAAAGGAGCTCAGGGAAGTCATCCCAGAAAGCCCCACGGGTTTTGTGGATTTGGGAACAAAGAACTGCCAGGAGAAGGCCGTGCTCACGAGCGCGTCGGCATTCCGGGAGCAGACCTGGTGCTCCCTCAGCCAGGGAATGCCCGGGAGCTCAGCTGGGGAAGGGTTACGTCAAAGAGAGGCATTGTCTCCGCAGATGGGGAGGCATCCTCCTGACCCAGATACGGCCTGCGTGCAAGGAAATTGGTTCCGGCACCGTTGGAGAACAGAAAATATCATTATTGAGGCTCTGCCTTGCAGTTTGCACTCTCTGGAGATCGGTGTCCCCTCACACGGGTTCAGCCCACCACAGCTTCCCCTTCCCAGTTCCGAGCTGTTTGATTGCCAGGCCAGACGGGAAAGGATCTCAGCTCGGAGTAAAAAAACAAGTGAATTTGATTTTCTTTCCCTGGGTTTTAGGAAAGTTATGTGATCTTTGAAGTTAATTAACCTGCAACCCCGATCAAGGAGCATTTAAGTGATAAAAAATTGGAGAATCATGGAATCGTTTAGGTTGGAAAAGATCTTTAAGACCGTCCAGTCCAACCATCCCCAGCACTGCCAAGGCCACCACTGCTCCATGTCCCCAGGTGCCACATCCACAGGGATTTTTAATCCCTCCAGGGCTGGGGACTCCACTGGAGCCCCGGGCAGCTGTGCCAGGGCTGGGCAGCCCTTCCCAGGCAGGACTTGTTCCCAAAATCCAACCTGAACCTCCCCTGGCATAATTTATGCTGTTCCCTCTCATCCCGTCCTTGTTCCCTGGGACCAATCCCAATCCCACCTGGCTGCCCCCTCCTGTCAGGGAATTCCAGAGAGGGAAAATTCCCTCCTGAGCCTCCTTTTCTCCAGGCTGAGCCCCTTTCCCAGCTCCCTCAGCCGCTCCTGGTGCTCCAGCCCCTTCCCCAGCTCCGTTCCCTTCCCTGGACACGCTCCAGCCCCTCAGGGTCTTTCCTAGATTTTATGTTGAAAACAATCCTGGATCCCTCCTGATTTTGGAGCTGTCCCTGTGTCAGTAGAAGAGCTGAGGTTTTTTATCCTCCTGTACAAACCTGTTGCTCCTCCAAGACAATAAAGCCGAGGTTAAACCAGGCTGAGGCATAGGAAAAAAAAATAAATATATAAAAATACATTTCTCCAGGAATAATCCAAAACTAATTTCCATTTCTTCTTAAAGGTAGCGTTGGGAAACCTGGCTGAAATGAAAGACCTTTGAAAAGGCTCCTATTTAATCAAGTCTAAATAAAGAGGCTTAATGTGCAAATCTTTCAGCAAATCCTTAGAAGAAGAATAGCCCGGGATGAAAGAATAAATGCCCAAGGCGAGCAAACACGGAGTCAAATTAAAATGAAACCCTCAAACAGATCAATGATCCCAGTGCAGAGTGTAGGTGAGAATAAAGAATATTACAGGCAACAATGGAGATGTAAAAAGGGGTTATTAGAGGGAGCTCCCAGCTCAGGAGGCTCAACCAAAATGAGAATAAACATCTAATTAAGGGGACATCCACTGGCTCCACGTTTGCATGTGGTGACTGAGAAAACCTGGGAGGGTTTTGGAGCTTGTTGCTAATCATGGAAAGCAGAAAATGTGACCAGGCTCGCTCTTCATTTGGAATAAATTAAAGCCCAATTAGAATAAGTAGTAAATTACAGTGGGTGAAGTTAATGAGGTCTCTGAGCGCAGGGCCGCACTCTGCACGACGCCTGTGCAGGGGGCAGGGAACTCCTGCCCCCTCCTCACGCAGGGAAATGCTCTCAGGACCCTCCAAGGACGCCACCCTGACCAGGAGCTGTGATTTCCGAGCCCAGCGCCCTCCCCACGAGTCCTTCCCAGCAAACTCCCAGATATTCCACGGGGAAGGTAAAACCGGACGGGTCAGTGTCAGCAGCGAGGGGCTGGCTCTGCCTCCGTCTGCTCCAGACTCTGCCCCACCCTCGCAGCCGCTCCCAAATTGTTTTGAGTCCTCTCAAAATTATTTTTTTGTCCTTAAATAACATAATTTTGACAGGATCAGCCGTCCCTGCCTCCCTGCCTGTGTCCTGGAGTAAGGAGATTGCAGGATTTGAAGGCAAGGGTGCATTTTTTTCCATGGCATTTTGACAGGGAATTGATGCTCTGAGTCGAAATCCCATTTCCAGGAGGTGGGAATAACCTACAGGAAAATCCAGGATTCCCAGCGCCCGGCCCTGTGCAATGTTTATGTTTTATAAACCTTATTTTGAATTTTCTTTATTTGACATAACAACGTTTGTTCTCTATTCTTACCAAATAATTTGGATCAGTCCAAAAAAACACCCCAAGCTGTTCCTTTCCAGAACCTGGGGGATTTTTTTTAATTTTTGGGATCTTTCTCAAGGAATAAACTGGGTCGTTAAGATTTTTTTTTTGGCTTAATTTTTACACCGGTGATGTTAAAATAAACTCCATTTGCACTGTGAGTCTTCAAACACTGAGCAAGGCTGGGATCAGTCCCAGCCACGTGCACAGGGGAGAATTTGGGCATTAACATGTTAATCGATGTGGAGAATTAATTAATGTGGGTTTAGCTTTACTGGCACCAATTTCTAATTGGGTCCTTCTGTCCTTAAGGTAAATTTAGACCACAGCACAGCTCAAATAAAGCAGATTATGGTTGTATTTTTTTAGGGATACCATTTGGGAATAAAATTTATAGAATGTATACAATTTCTCAGTGGATTCCAATGTTTCCAGTCCCTCGGAAGCTGTTGGGATGATGATCTTTTCCTTTCTTTTCTTTTCTTTGCTTTGCTTTTTTCTTCCCTTCCCTTCCCAAAACCTTCCCTTCCCTTCCCAAAACCTTCCCAAAACCTTCCCAAAACCTTCCCTTCCCAAAACCTTCCCTTC
>VZTF01008239.1:45372-59092 GCA_013397755.1 Cnemophilus loriae
CATATTCATCCGCAGTTATGCATATTCATCAACAGTTATGCATATTCAAACTCTCCCCCGAGCTAGTTTGCACATCCCAGGAGCTGTTTAGCACGGCTCCTCCTCGGGTCCCCCTTTTCAGAGCGCGCGCATTTCTCGGCTGCGGTTTTGTTACCGCCTCCAGCTTGGATTTGGGTCCGTGGCTCTTACAGACGGTGGCTGCCGGTGGTTGGTGAGTCAGCAGCAGGGGTCTTCGTTAAACGTTCGCTGGATGTTACCCAACCAAGCAGACAGTTCAGTTACCACAGGCACAACCACATCAGCTGTTTTACTGCAGAAATAAAGGCATTGGTTGTTGTTACAAAAAACCCTATATCTTCACAGCAAAGCCACTTTAATGTTATACGTATAGTAGTCACTGTAAGTATTAACTTAATAATAGTTAATAAGTTAAAACTTAATAATAGTTAATAAGTTAGAACTTAATAATAGTTAATAAGTTAAAACTTAATAAATTAACTTTATTAATTGACTTAATAATTGACTATTTCGCTTCATTTGCGGAAAGCCGATCTTAGAAGATGTGTTTATCACACCGTGGTATTTTGAATTTTGCAGCTGAAGCAGCTGGGCCACAGCGTGGACAAGGTGGAGTTCATCGTGATGGGCGGGACGTTCATGGCCCTGCCCGAGGATTACAGGGATTATTTCATCAGGAACCTGCACGACGCCTTGTCGGGTCACACTTCCAACAACGTGGCAGAGGCCGTCAGGTGAGAGAGCCTGGGCTTTTCCCCCCCTCCTCCCCTCAAAAATGGTTTATTTTATGAAAACGCTGAGGAGAATTGTATTTATTTTATTTTTTTTAAAAAGGAATGTTTATGTGAATGTAACTTTTTAGGCACGGAATATTTGGAGCTCGGCTCGCAGCTCTGCACAGCAGCAGAGACCTCCCCCCACCCCAGAAGCGCAGGAAACGCCAAATTTCCCCCGATTTTTTGGCATTCCGGCCAGCCCTGTCACGCCTCATCACCTTGATTTGGGGTTGTGACGAATGCCACGGGGTTTATTCTTGATTTATTCCCTGCAGCTGGGGAGGGGGAGCTGCTCCTGCCTGGGACGTCAGGAATGAGTCAGCCCGGAGAGCGTCAGCGCCCGCGGCCCCTTCCAGCCCCGAACCAGCTCCCCCCGCGGCACTTTGGTGTCACGGGAGGTGCTCTGCTCGTTTTACGGCTCAGAAACCACAGCCTGATCCATCCGAGGGCAGGAAATACCGAATTTTCAGTGCTTTTCGGGCAAAACTGAAGGAAAAAGAGGGATGTTTTGGAGTTGTTAAATGAGGTGAGAACCCCGTTTGATGGTTTGGGTTTGCTGCCTTGTCACAGTGGAGTTTTATTTGTGACGTTATCATCTCTAAGAGAAGTGATTTTAGAATTCTCACCTCCAGGAAAAGTGATTTTAGAGCTGTCTTCCCCAGAAAAAGCGATTTTAGCACCAATCCTTTGTATCTCAAAGCTGCAGCTTAATTCGGTTTTTCCTCTGGAGGGCACCAAACACCTCCGCCGGTTTTTTTCGGGAATTTTTTTTTTTTTTTTTTTTTTTTTTCCCCCTCCTCTCGTCGCTCAAAGCCCAAACAAAAAGCGCCCTGCTGCTCTTTGCCGGTGGATTTTATCGAGATGAAACAGCAAACAAGTTGGGCAAAGAGTTTCTGAAGGACGCAGCTCCTCGGGGAGAGGTGGTTGCAGGTTGTCCATTCGCATCACTGCTGTGATTCAGGATGTGGCCTAGTCCATATTTTTTTTTTTTTTTCATTTTTCCTGCTGCAGGTGTCTTAGCTCATTTTATTGGGGCCTAAAATAATTTTTCGAGTAGCCTGGCCTTTGCTCTGCTGGTAATACGGGAACTGTTTCTGCCCCAGCCCCGTGTGACCGAGCGATTTTAAACCCAGAGCGGAGTCAAAGCGACACAGATCGAGCAGGGTGACAAAAACCTGCCGTGGCAACGTGTGGGTTCTTCAGCAGATAAACCAAGGTTTATATTTGTAACATGAAACTAAGTGCTTGGTAGATGGAGTCCTGTGGGAGCTGCGTCTCCTAAACGCTGGAGAGGCGGGGAAAATGGGGTTGGAGATGAATCAGAGCTTGTGCTTTTTGTGCTGCTGGAGCTGGGCTGTGTCACTGCGGCGCCGGCTGGGATGGTCAGTGACACTCGAAATAAAGAGTCAAGGTTGAATTTAAAGGTTGAATTTATTTCTGTTTGCGGTGAGGATTCGTCTCCTTCAGCATAGGCCGCGAGGGGCGAGGAGTTCTGAGGGTGTTTCCCCTGGTGTGTGCTCAGCAGTACCCTGGGGTCTGCCTCTCTCACCCCTCACTTTAATGGGATTTTGGAAGCTTTATTTCTCGGGCAAATCGTCGTTTAACTTCAGGTTTTGTACAGAGATTCCTCCGTGTGGGAAAGGACCTTCACAATCACAGAATCCTTGGGTGGTCTGGGTTGGAAAGGACCTTAAACCATCCCATCCCACGCCCTGCCGTGCGCAGGGACGCCTCCCACACAGGGACACCTCCCACTCCCCCAGCTTGCTCCAAACCCCAATTTCCCCCCTTTTTACCCAGTAATTTCTCTTCTTTGTCCCAGCCCCGTGCTCTGCTCCGTGCCCGGTGCTGCCGTCGCGGCGGCAGCCGAGGGATCATCAATCTGGCCTCCTCCTCCCGACGTGGTTTTCAATTTTCTTCTTGTAACGCTCCGTCTCCATCAGCCCACTGAGGCTCCTGGTCCCGGCTAATCCGATCAGAAGGATGTGATTTGTGCGGGCTCAGCTCAGGACCAGAGCTTGATGTGGGGGTCGATCCTGTGCCTCACCAGGGACGGGCACTGCGAGCCCGGATAAAGAAATTATCCCTCAAAGTGGGTCGGCCCTTGGGTTTCAGCTGATTCTAAGCCTGGGTAAGGAAGTTGTCCCTCCAAGTGTGTTGGCCCTTGGATTTCGGCTGAAATTCTGAGTTGGCTTCTGGTTTTCTTGCAGATAAATGCATGAAATCACCGACCAAAAGTGTGATTTTTACAAAGATAAACAGAGAAATTTTCACTCTGTTGCAAGTGGAGGAAGGAAATTAATTCCCTGAGAAGGCATTGCTGGTTTTTAATATTTCTTGCAGCGCCTGCCTTTTGGGGCAATAAACACTTTTTTAGGCTGTTCCAGACAGAACTCGTTGCTCGAGGTGCTTTGCTTGAGAAATAAGGTTGGCCGAGGAGCGGGTAAAGAATTGCAGAGCCGGGGGGGATCTTTGTGTTTGTGTGCGAGGAGACTGAGAAGTTTTAATTTTTCTCACTGAGAGCACCACTCAGGAATTTCTGGGTGCTTCTGTGGGCTCGCTGATAAGCTTGCCTCCTTTAGGAGCAGGTTTGCGATTATTACGAATTTTGCAATTGCTAAAGCAGCGCTGAGGGATGGATTTTTCTCCCACTGGAGAAACTCATCTTTCCCAGGGAGCTGCTCCCATCAAGCCCGGAGTGGCGACTTGATTGCGGCCGCTTCTGCTCTTTCTTGAGGACAATCAGAGCCGGAGGAAGGTGTAAAATACCCATGCAAATGAGAACCGCTGCTCCTCTCACCTGACCCGTGAGTCATGGGAGGTGTTGGGCTTATCGAGCTGCCACCGTGAGTCACCGGAGCCGGGAGCTGACTCCTAATGAGGGAAGGAGGCCCAAGGAGAGCTCGCTGGATTGGGAAAAGCAGGGAAATCAGGAAGCTGCACCCCTGCAGCTCCTGGGACTGCACCACGACTCTGGCTCCTCTTCCTGAGCCGGGCTGGGAGAGCTGGGGGTGCTCACCTGGAGAAGGGAAGGATCCAGGGAGACCTCAGAGCCCTTCCAGAGCCTAAAGGGGCTCCACAAGAGCTGGAGAGGGACTGGGGACAAGGGATGGAGGGACAGGACCCAGGGAATGGCTTCCCACTGCCAGAGGGCAGGGATGGATGGGATATTGGGAAGGAATTCCTGGCTGTGGCCCTGGCACAGGCTGCCCAGAGAAGCTGTGGCTGCCCCTGGATCCCTGGAAGTGTCCAAGGCCAGGCTGCAGCAGCCTGGGATAGTGGAAGGTGCCTGCAGGTGGTTGGAATTGGATCATCTTCCAAGGTCCCTTCCCACCCAAACCATTCCATGATTTCCATGATTTCTGCGATTTCAGTATTTTAAAAGGCACGGAAATGATCTTTAATTTTTTGTTTGAAGAGCGTGGCGGGTTGCCTGATGTCTGATGAGGCTGCGTGAGGCAGAGCGAGGAGATGACCCTGTTGGAACCTCGTGTTCTGCTGCCCAAGTCTCTCCTGTACCTGATAGTCACGAGACAACATCCAGGTGCAGAGCAGACAGCACCACTCCCGTAACAGATGCAAAACTGGGGCACCAGCCCCTCAAAAAGCTCCTTTTCCACTTGAACCACTCGTTGAACCCCAGAACTCTGAGTGGTGGCTGCGTTTGATTCCCTGTGGAGCAACTGCAGCTCCCGGCTCCGCCTTTTCCTCGGACTCGCCATCGATTCAGGAGCCCTTTTGTGTTCCGGCATTATCTGTGGCCTCCCTGGAGCTGGGGCACTGCCACCAGTGCCTCCTGCTGCCACAATTATCCTGGTGGGGAGGGAAGTTTCCTTCAGGTTATCCCAAAAGCCAGATTGATTTTTTTTTGAGAACGGGATGGATCCAAAATCTGCTGAAAGACAAGACACAGGTTGTACATAATTAGAGTTCAGGAGCTCTTAATCCACTGAGGGAGAAAAACAAACCCCGAGCGCTTGGCAGTTCCTGCAGTGCTTGATTTGGGATGTGGAGCTCCGGATTCCTTTTAAATCCCAGCTGGAAATCTCTCCTGAACGGGCCGGATCAGAGCAAGCTTTGTGTGGTTATCAGGGTTAGTGGGAAGATCGTTGTGTATAGAAGGAAAAACTTCTTTGAGGATGGTGGAACAGAGAGGTTTTGGAGTCTCCTTGTGTGGAGATCCTCAGATCCCACCTGGATGTGATCCTGTGCCACCTGCTCTGGTGAACCTGCTCGAGGCCGGGTGCTCTCCAGAGGCCTCTTCAGCCCCGACCGCTCCGTGATTCTTGTCTCAAATTCCCACATTAATTTCAGGTACCGGCAGTCCTTCCGGTGGGAGCTGCAGCTGCTCCAAGAATTCGTGGTGGCTGGAGGCAGAGGGCAGGCTGAGATGGGAAATTGGGAAGGAATCGTTCCCTGCGAGGGTGGGGAGGCCCTGGTGCAGAATTCCCAGAGGAGTTGTGGCTGCCCCATCCGTGGAAGTGTCCAAGGCCAGGTTGGAGCAACCTGGGATCGGGGAAGGTGTTGGGGTTGGAACTGGATGAACTTTAAGGTCCCTTCCCACCCAAACCAGTCTGGAATTCTGTGAAGGTTCACAACTCAGCAGCACCTGAATTTGCTTTTTGACAGTGAGGAACAAAAAAAGATGGTGCTTTATGAAGTTGAAGTCTGTTCTAAATTTCCCAGATAAGAATTTCAGAGCTTTTCTGGGAGTTGGAGCTTCCTGCAGGGAGCTCGGGGTTCGCTGGTGCTGGATTTTAACCAAAATTCAGCCTTTTTGCCGGGCGTTTAGGACGCTGTGAAGCTCTGCGGGGTAACAAAGCACGTCGTGCCTGTGCCTGACCCCGCAGCGAGAAATCCTCCTGGACAGAGGTCAGAGCAAACCCGTTTCACCTCGTGGTTCCTGCAGGCAGGGAAGAAGCCGCCCTGGATTCCGGGGCTCCGTTGCCATACGGAGCTCGTTCCGCTAATGTCTCTTAATTGAGCTTTCCGAGTACTAATTGTGACTCCGGCAAAAAACAAGCCGGGCTTTGACTCACTCCGCAGTGATTCATGCTGAGGCCATTCAAGAGGTTGCTGTTCTCCTTTTTATCTACCTTGACCCTCTGCTCGAGGTTACCCCCTCCTAGAGCAGGCGGCTCTTCACCCTTCACAGCTCAGCCCGGGGCAAATACATGGAATTTTGGGGAGGAGAGGTTTAGGAAGCTCCTTCTGTGCCCGGAGAGGGAGTGGGAAATTAAAAATCGCCAGGGTTTGACAGTCAGCTCCCACCCCTCGCCCTGCCGTAATGAGTGGGTGCGGTGACAGGGAGGCTCTTGAAGCTCCACCAGCTCCAAATTGCCGGGTTAGGCTCCAATTCCAGCTCCGATTCCAGCGGCAGGTTTGGGACGCGGGGACTCACCGGCTCCGTGTCCCCTCCTGTGCCTGCTGCTGGCAGGAGGGAGGGAATAGCAGGAGGCAGCAGCACTGGAAATTGCCGTGGCTGGATCCATCCGAGCTTGTCTGTCAAATCCCTGCGGACACCCGAGCGGGCCAGGCAGGAGATAAGTGGCTTTTGTTTTAGTGCCAGATCGTTTGCAGCACAAAATCTGCCTAAATTTCCTTTTGTTCCCAGAGGTTTGGAGCCTAGCTCCTAATAATTCTGGAAAAACAGGCACATTTTCTTTGTTTCCAGCTTTGGCTATGTCCCTGGCACAGATTTCTCGGATGGTTGTGGTCTCCTCATCCCTGGAAGTGTCCAAGGCCAGGTTGGACAGAGCTTGGAGCAAGCTGGGATAGTGGAAGGTGTCAGGGTTGGAATGGGATGGGATTTAAGGTCTCAAACCATTCTGTATTTGCCATTAAAACCACTTTGTCACTGTTTATCCCTAAATGCCTTCGTAAGTCTTGCAGGATTTCAGGAATTCTACCCCAAAGCTGGCTGGCTTTTGTTGCCCTCCCGGCACTTTGGCACTGCTCATTTCCTGCTGCATTTTCCAACTTTTAATTGCCTGGAGTCGATGTCATTTGGAAGATCTCTAAGCGGAAAAGTGATTTCATCAGATCCTAATCTCGTGGCGGGGAGCTGTCCATCCTCTTTCTTCCCTCAGCCACGGAATGGGATCGCAGAATGGGATTGCTTATCCCATTTATCTGCCCTGCTACTGCTCCTCCTGAATGTGAAACGTTCCAATTTGGAATGAAGCGTGGATGGCTTGGAAAGGTGGAAGGAAGGAGGAAGCCAAACCCACACCTTTCTGGCCGTGTGATTTTGGGTTTTCCAAGGGCGATGCTGGAACCAAACCCATCTTCTCCCAAAGGACCCCGAGGTGTTTATTCAGGAATTGCAGCCACACCGAAATTAACAATATTCGTAAATCCACGTTTCATCCCGTGCTGGCAGAAAGAGCGGCGGCCTTAGCGGTCATGACATTGTCAGAGCTAAATAATGAATTTCCTTCCCTGCCTTTTCCTGTACATTTTCAGCAAATTACTGCTGAACACCTGCCAGAGGGAATACTTTGCCCGTTTTTGCTGCTCCGCCGCTGCGCCTGTGTAATTTGGCAAAGCACCACGAGTTCTCCGGTGACCTGCGCTAAAGTGGGAATGGCGGGATGGGATCCGAGCTGGGGTTGGTGGCTGGAGATGGAGCTTTATTCAGGGCTTGGCCACCTGTGGGAATTTGAACCTGGCCTGGCGATTGTCCGGTTTTAATTCCAATCGTGCCGGTGATCCGAAGGTGATGTCACAGAGAGAACGGGGCGGTGTGCGTGAATAAGGTTCCTGGGTTAATGCCCTCATCATTTACACCATCCTTGGGTTAATCCCCTCATCATCTGCACCATCCTGCGACTTGCAGCAGCAGTCCCTGTTATATTCTGATTTTCCAAGCAGGCAGAAACTCAAATATCGTGAATTTCTTCGAGCTGCAGAAGGATGCGAGCGATCCGAGCCGATCATCCCGTGCCCCGCAGCGCTGACAGGGGACCCGCGCTCCCCTTTTTTTTGCTTTGCAGCGATTGCTTTGCAGCCCGGATGAAAATGAGCTGGTGAAATAGGGAGATGTGGTTTATGGTTCCCTCAGCTGCGCTCTGCTCGCCTCATTGATGCTGTAAACCCGGAGCCGCCGCCTTTCCGCGGCGCTAAATTAATTTGAAAGAAAACTCATTTTCTGGTGACATGGTGGGTGCAGTAGGCATGGAACAACAGGAGAAAAAGCAGGTTTAACTGTCATGCTTCTCCAGGAGGGTGTCGGGCAGGGCTTTTGCTGGGCTCCGGGGAGCGCTGTGCCAGGCGGAGCAGGGGCTGTTTGGTTTGAAATACGCGTGGCAGCGAAGGCGCCCCGGGAGCCTGTGCTTTCCATGGCTCACAAGTTCGGGAAGTTGGATGCTCAGGAGCTGGAAATGCAGAGCTGGGGGGGGTGTTGGTGCAGCCTCGGTTTGTTCTCCCTCTGTCTGGGCCTTGGGTTGTGCAACGACCTCGTTTTTTACCTCTCTGCACGACCTTTGCCTGCTCCGTCTCCGGAGGCAGCTCGTGCGCTGCTCTGAAAATTCACAAATTTGTTCCTTGGGTAGAAATAACCTCCCCCTTTTTCTCTGGCAGCTCTGGGGTGAGGCGTGGGTTCAGCTGGCGGGTTCAGGGCTCAGCTCAGACGTTCCTGGGTGCCTGCTGAGCCCTTACAGGAGGTGAAATCAGCGGGGAGGGATCCAGCTCCCGCTCTGAGCGCCACGGGAGGTGAGAGGATCCCGCCCCAAGGGCCTTGGTTCCCTTGAGGGTGGGGGCAGGAAGGAGTTTCCACCTCCACCTGCCATTTCTGGCTCCTTGAGCTCGTGCCAGTCCTTGCTTTATGGAAGATACTCCTGTTTCTTCCAGTGCTGGGGTTTGGTTCCGTTCCCTTTTCCAGATCGTGGAGTCACGGGGTAATTAAGTTTAGGAAGGACCTTTAAGGTCGCCATGTCCAACCATCAACCGGCAGCACTAAACCACGTCCCCAAGTGCCACACCCACGTTTTTGAGCACTTCCAGGGACGGTGACTCCACCACTGCCCTGGGCAGCTCGTTCCAATGCTCTACAACCCTTTCAGGGATGAAATTATTCCTGACAGCCGATCTAAACCCCCCCCGGCACAACCTGAGGCCGTTCCCTCTCGTCCTGGCACAACCTGAGGCCGTTCCCTCTCGTCCTGTCACTCGTTCCTTGGCAGCAGAGGCCAGCACCCACAGCCTCTGCTTTTCCCCATCTCCGGGAAGGCGCAGGTGCTCACTCACCTTTGGCTGTCTCCTCTCTGTGTATTTCTCGTTAAAATCCTGCCATTTGGAGGGGGTTTTAGCCATGACAGGAAACATTTCAGGAAGTCGCTCTTTGGGACGACAAATTGTCTCTGGAGCTGTGAGGGATGGCTGTGCCCGAGGATGATGCAGCTTTGAGCGACTGCAGCAGCTAAAAGCCGAAATCATTTTCCAAACGATGACTCAACCACCATTAAAAGTTGAGCAAAATCATAAAATCGGCTTGGCCAGGGCCTCGAAGCTCATCTCCTTCCAGCCCCGTGCCATGGAGGAGGAGCTGTGGGCACCTTGGAGCTGCAGGAGGGAGCAAAAGGAGTTGGGGCAGAGGCACCGGGAGTTCCTGGAGTGTTTTTATGGGAAAATGAGGATTTTCGCTTTTCCTATCGCAGCTTTGTAGTTGAGGGACTTGTCTTGGCAAGAGAGCAAGATGAGCTAAACCACGGCTCTCCGCTGGCAGTTTGGGCTGATTGCTGCTTTTTATTAGCTCTCTTCATAATTTTATGGATACAATTTCTTCGTTTCCTCAAAGCAGCAATCAGGCTGCGTTCCTTCCTCGAGCTAAATGTTTTTTCTCTCGAGGAGTCAAATGGGGACAAGCTCGATCCCATCTGAGAGGTGGGTAAAGAAACTACGAAGCAAAGGGCTGGGCTGGGCACTTCCTTCGTGCAGCAGCTCTTTTAGGACGTTGAGTTTGTGGTTATTTTCCTCAGGAACAGCTGAGAAATGGTCGTTCCTAAGAATATGCAACTTTCCTTAGGCCGCAGTGAGTCAATATCAGAGCTGAAATTGGAGCTGGGTTTTTTTGAGAGCCCGTGTCAGTCTCACCCAGCGCCGTCTCCCTCGTCAGGCGCAGCGAGAAAAAACTCGAATTTCAGGGCGGATTTAATAAAAGAGGCTGTCGTGTCGTTTCTTCCATAATTTTAGATGTAAGGATTTCTTTTTTTTTCTTTTCCTTCCTGCATCCTTTGTTAGCCCACGCCTGCGACTCCGTATCGACTATTCCCTGGGAAACTGTCTTTGTAATTATGACCTAATGGTTGATTGTATTGATCTGGCAGCAGGGCGGCGGAATGGTTTTTCTTTCAAGTTTTTTTCGTGAAGTAATTGCACGGCAAAGATGAGAAAAATCAAGGACGAGTTTTGGGGCATGTCCTCGTGGAAGTTTTCCACCAGGCTTCGTTTCCCTGGCTGGGCAGTCTGACGGTGCTCCGGGGTCGCCGTGGTGAAGAGCAAAAGGAGACCAAATTGAAATTTTGGCTAAGTGCTGCCCAAACCTCCTGCTTTTCTCTCCCTGAAGGGAGATGCTTAAAGCAGAGAGACACTCGTGAGTGTTTATCCTGGATTACTGCACAGAAATTACTCCTTGGATTGCTCTGACAGTGGGGAGGCCCTGGCACGGTTTTCCCAAGGAAACTGTGCCTGCCTCATCCCTAAAAGTGTTGCAGGCCAGGTTGGAGGGGGCTTGGAGCACCCTGGGGTCGGGGGAGGTGTCCCTGCCCACGGCAGGGTTTGGGGACAACATGGTCTTTGAGGTCCTTTCCAACCCGAACCGCTCTGTGGTCGTGCGATTCCGTGAAACCCCCGAATGGTTCCTGAGAAACGCGTTTGGTTCTTCCTGAAACACCAGGGCTCCACGCGCCTCCAGTTTTCTCTCTTTGTGCTGAGCATCGCTTTGTTCCGAGCTTTCCTTCTGCACCGCGAGCCAAAAAAACTGGTCTGGAAAATCGTCCTGGCTGGGGTTATTATGCCTCACAAATGGGATTTTTCCCTGTTCAGCTTGGCTTTGGTAGCCTGGCGGGGCTGCTCATTACTTTTAAAAAGAAATTAGTTTAGAAGTGCTTGGGACAGGGGTGGGTGCTGGGCTTGGCAGTGCTGGCTGGACTTAAAGGGCTTTTCCAATCTGAATAAATTCACAATTCTGTGATGCTGGATTGTGGAGGAGCTGCAGGTTGGCACAGGAAGCCTCCTCCTCGCCTGTAGCAAGCCCAGAGCTCCGCAGGGCTCTCAAACTTCTGGTCCTCTGAACCATTCCTTCCTTTTCTCGTAGCTTTGTCACCTCTTTCAGGATGGCATTCGTGGCTCCTTTCCTTTGGGTGTCATTGCCAAGTGCTGTGAGTGGGATTTAAAGGAGGTGGGAAGTCTGTGGGAGCATCCTGGGAGCAAGGGCAGGAGCTTTGGGATGTCTGCTTGAAACCATCCCACGCTTTCATCCGTGATCTCTCTGTCTTGGCTGCAGGATGATCAGTGGTGTGCTGGATTTCCCATATCTAAGATGAATTGTTGGGTTTTTTAACTGACATTCACATATTAATCTGAGATTTAAACTCTCTGGCTCGTGGTGAAGCAGAGTGTGAGCGCTCCTCACCTGATAAATTGAACGTGGGACATTTTACAAGCACTTTGTGTATTTTCCTCTTCCAGACATATTTTAAAATGTCTTTTGCTGATGTGTTGGGCCTCGGTCGTATTTATCAGGGCAAGATTTTATTTTCTTTAGCTGCTGAACCCCCAAAGCACCTCCCTCTTTACGTAGATTGAGTACAGAGAGGTTCTTGTTTCCACAGAGCTCGTTCCCACCGTGTGGCAGATGGATTCCTGCCCTCTGGCTACAGGAATTGCTTTCAACAACGCAGTCGGGTTGTAGCTTTCTCTGAAGCAGTTAACAAATCTCGGTGACTTTGCCTGGATTTCCAAAAACCCTTCTCCAGCCTGGGAATAAGAGCCGAGGCTTCGCATGCAGAAATTATTGAGAGCTATTAAGAGATGGGTTAAATGATCAATTAACACGAGGGAGGGAAGTCATTAGTGGTGTCCCTGTGCTGGAACAGGTTGTTTGACCTGTTGTGAAAGGGCAGGAGAAAATCAGTGTAGGTATAAAACAATGTTTACAGCAAAGATTTTTCCTGGTTTTACTACAGAACAACGATCTCCAGGTTGGCCGACGCCACTCAGGAAAAAGATTTTGAAGTTGTCGTTGGTAACTGTGAGAAACACAGCCCTGGTGCTTGGTATTAGTTAAAAAACCAGCTCAGTGTGAGGAATGACAGGGATGGGAATAGAGAGGAAACTGGGAAATGGTGTCGTGGAGCCGCCTCGTTCACAGCTTGAACCTTGCTCAGTTCTTGCCGTTAAAAATCAGGGAGGAGGAAAATGATGCTGTGGAAGCGGGGAAAATATATTTGAGAGAGAGATAATAGAGATTTATGAGGTCCTGAGAGGCACAGAGAAGAGAAAAGAAGGATAAATGTTGGTTTTTCTCTGACACAACAAGAACTGGGGGTATCAAGGTGAAACATGAATTCAATCCAAAGGAATAATTTCTTCGTGCGGGCCATGGTTGGGCTGAGAGTGACCAAACACATTCTGGGGAAAAATATCCAGTGAGAACTGCTAATCCTGAAGGCACCACAACCACCAAAAAACACCAGAGAGTCCAACTCCAGACTCAGGTTCTCCCTAAATTTCAGTGTGAGGAATCTGGGACCTCGCGTTGCCGCTTCTCTGCTGGGGGAAACACGGAGCCATAATTTCCAACCTGTAATTTGGCTCTGCTCGCTGGGACAGGTTTGGGAAAGGCAGAGGCACTGCCTTGCCCAAATTAGCCTTGTTTTGGGGGTTTTTTTTCCCCTCTAAACCTTTATTTTTTATGGGGGTGGGTTAAAAAAAAAAGAGGTTGCAACTCGGCTCCCGTTCCAGCCACGCATTTTGCTCGTTGGAAATATTTCACTCCAGCATATGTTAATTCATCCTGGTGTTTGCGGTTACAGCTGGCTAATAATTTGTTGCTAAAAAAAAAAAATAAATAAAAACATTTTTTTTAATTGCTGTTGCCGTGAACTTGATGGATGGGAGCTCAGAAAACACCACAGGCTCCAAAAACCCAGCAGCGTGAGAAGGTCTTGTCAGGGTTTTTCTGTTCAATGTCCTTTTTTTTATTATTTTTTTTTTATTTATTTTGCTTCCCGAGCTAAGACAGAGCTTTCAGGAGCTGCTTGGATGTCTCTGAGAGCAGGCAGTGATTATGGCTTTTGGGATAATTACGCATTTATCAGCCCAGCGTGGCAGGAGCGGAGCACGGCTCCGGCCTGCTTGTCAGGAGTGGCAGGATCCCTCCAGACCTTGCCCAGAGGTCCTTGATGGAAGCTGTGAGGGAAATAAAAATAAACCCAACCACTCTTGCCTCTGCAGCCGCCGCCATTCCCCGCTCCTCGTTACAGCCAGGGGGGTTAATTAGCCCATGCAAACAGCGCTGCTTGGATTAGGCCTGAAGTGTCTCTGAACTGAGCCACTTCTGCTCTTGCTGTGCCTTTTTTTCAGAGGAATTTTGGGTGGCAAAGCTGTTCCTTCGGGTTAAAACGTGATAAAAACATGGAGAAAGAGGAGAAAATGGGTGTGGTTTAGGGTTTTTACCTCAGAATGGATTAGGCCTGGAGTGTCCTTGAACTGAGCCACTTCTGCTCTTGCTGTGCCTTTTTTTCAGAGGAATTTTGGGTGGCAAAGCTGTTCCTTCGGGTTAAAACGTGATAAAAACATGGAGAAAGAAAGAAAACGGGTGTGTTTTAGGGTTTTTACCTCAGAATGGATTAGGCCTGAAGTGTCTCTTAACTGAGCCACTTCTGCTCTTGCTGTGCCTTTTTTTCAGAGGGATTTTGGGTGGC
>VZTF01008239.1:59260-70101 GCA_013397755.1 Cnemophilus loriae
AGAAAACGGGTGTGTTGTGGGGTTTTTACCTCAGAATGGATTAGGCCTGAAGTGTCTCTGAACTGAGCCACTTGTGCTCCTGCTGTGCCTTTTTTTCAGAGGGATTTTGGGTGGCAGAGCCATTCCTTGAGGATAAAACCAGGGTAAAAACATGGAGAAGGAGGAGAAAATGGGTGTGTTTTAAGGTTTTTACCTCAGAATGGATGAGGCCTGAAGTGTCCTTGAACTGAGCCACTTCTGCTCTTGCTATGCCTTTTTTTCAGAGGGATTTTGGGTGGCAGAGCCATACCTTGAGGATAAAACCAGGGTAAAAACATGGAGAAAGAGGAGAAAATGGGTGTGGTTTAGGGTTTTTACCTCGGAAAGGATCCCATTGTGGATTTTGAACCAAGTGACACAGCAGGAGGGAGCAGAATTATCTGATGGTGGCATCTCATGGGAAAAAAACAATTGTTCTCCCGTATCTTTTAGCAGGCATAGATACTGTTACCTTATCAAAGTTGGAAGACTGTGTTTTAGTCAATAAATAGGTGTATTTTTAGCAACTTTTTTCAGGATTTGAAAGCTCGAGCCTTGGGAAGCTGATGCTGCTAAGAAACCAAACCTCTCCGTTGTACTCCTGGTGCTGGTGATAAAGAAAGCACTGAGACGTTGTAATAAAAATGTTGTAAGGAGAAGGGAGCAGTATAAAGTCAAATAATTGGCGTTTGAGCTTTCGGAAATGCCTGCTCTGGGCAATCATCAAAGCTGCAGCTTTTGGAACGCATCAGCTGAGTGAGACGCCACCTGCTTTGCCGGAATATTCCCTGATTCCGGGTTTATTCCCGGGGAGTTGTGGGTGCTGGATGGATTCAGACTGCCCTGTGGTAAAGCAGAGCTGTTAAAGATCAAGGTCAAGGAGGTCGTTTCGGTAATGGGTGAGGATGTGGCGCGTGAGGTCCTCGTGGGTTATAGTGACAATTTCCTCTTCAGAAACCTGGGGGGTCGTTTTTGGGCTTAATTCTACAATTAGAGATGTCACTGAGCAGTGTCACGGTGTGACACCCGGGCCTGTCCTGCTGCTGGTCGAGGGCACCAGAAGGGCTTTATTGACGACACGTTAAATCTCTTTGAGGTTCTGCGTGTTCCCAGTCTTTGCTCTTCCCGAAGTTAAGACCAGGAACTTTCCTGGTCCAGAACTCCTTCAGTCGCTGGTTAAAATTCTTGATTTTTCTCACCTGACCCTCCAAACATTCCAGTCTTTCCACAAGACTCTGAGGGCCTTTTCTAAGGACACTTCTGTCCTCCAGGAAGGACATTGAGGGGCTGGAGCGTGTCCAGGGAAAGGGAACAGAGCTGGGGAGGGGCTGGAGCACCAGGAGCGGCTGAGGGAGCTGGAGAAAGGTTTGGAGCACCAGGAGCGGCTGAGGGAGCTGGGAAAGGGGCTCAGCCTGGAGAAAAGGAGGCTCAGGGGGGAATTTTCCCTCTCTGGAATTCCCTGACAGGAGGGGACAGCCGGGTGGGGTCGGGCTCTGCTCTTGGGCAACAAGGGATGGGATGAGGGGGAATGGCCTCAAGCTGCACCAGGGCAGGTTCAGGTTGGATTTTGGGAACAATTCCTGCCTGGAAAGGGCTGCCCAGGGCAGGGGTGGAGCCCCCATCCCTGCAGGGATTTAAGATCCGTGTGGATGTGGCACCTGGGGACATGGGTCAGTGGTGGCCTTGGCAGTGCTGGGGATGGTTGGATTTAATGGTCTCAGAGGTCTTCTCCAACTGAAATAATTCTGTGGTTCTAAGTTTGCAAATGTTTGCTGGTTTAGTTTTTGTTTGGGGTTTTCCTGGGATGGGCCAAGGGTGGACGAGCAGCAGGGCCTTGCCCTGCCCAGCTGTGACTGCTCACCGTGCTGGATTTGGGTTTGGAGCACCACTTTTCATAGGAATTGGAGTCCAGTCCATTACCAACAACAGTAATGTGAACATCTGCATGATTTATTCCATTTTTGCCTTCAGGACCCACAGAATGATGGGGCGGTTTGGGTGGGAAGGGACTTTAAAGCCCACCCCGTTCCACCCCCTGCCGTGGGCAGGGACACCTTCCACTGTCCCAGGTGGAAGCCCAGCCTGGCCTTGGACACTTCCAGGGGAGGAGTAGTGCTGGAATGTCCTGCAGACAGGTTTTTGGGGCTGGGTGAGTTGGTTTAGTTCCTTCTTTCCCAAACATTTCCTGGTGATCGCTTCTCTTCGCTTCACCCTTTGAGCCTCTTCTTCTTGCAGCTTCTGCTGCTTCCTGCGCCTCTTCCTGCTCTTTTTTTTGGCTTCTTTCTGTCCTCTGCTTCTCCAAAGCCTGTAATCCAAAGAACAGGTTTAAAGTGGAGATGTTCTCGGTGTGAGCCCACCTGCTTTGCTGCCGGAGCCGGAGTTCTCTGCGCTCCTCCGGTGCCGCCTGGCTCCCGGCCATCCCCGTCCCGGCTGGGGATTTGGGAGGCTGCCCCGGTGCTGGCTGTAAATAATTGAGTCTTTGATCTTCGGGTCTCTCAGCTGACGAGGCTTTTGTCTGCAGAGCAAAGTTTAATGGAGAGGCTTTGTTAACGGAGCTGTTTTGTGCTGTTTTTTCTCCGAGGGAGAAAGCGGTTGAGACCCTGCGTCTGGTGGAGGAGGAGCTGCCTTTTAGATCTAAAAAAAATGAGTTTATTTAAGAGGCAGATTCGGATCTGAAAGTCTGTTTAAGGCAGCAGCTTTCCCCGCGAATTCACTCAAAGGATTCGCCAGTGATTAAAATTAATCATCTCACCTTTATTTCTGCCTATTTCAGGCAGTTCTGTAATCACTGACTTCACGAAATCTGTCTGCACAAATCTTTTAAGGCTTCTGTGGCTCTTCATTTGCATGACTAAGCAGCTGCCTCATTTGCATAATGAACCTCTGTGGTCAGCCTATTATTAAAATTGCCCCTCTCTCATCTCGTGCTGTTCTCTTGTCTTGATTCCTGATTATTCCTCGGATGATGCGGGGGATCCTCAGCTCTGGTACAAATACCAAATAATTCCGTGTTCCAGGGAAGGAGGAGAAATATTCCAAGGGGTTTGGTGGTGCTTGAGAAGGTAAAACTCATCTCCTGCGGAGCCAGGCTGGGAGAGCTGGGAATGTCCAGCTGGAGAAGGGAAGGATCCAGGGAAATCTGGGGTCCTGAAGGGGCTCCAGGAGAGCCGGGATTTGGGAAAAGGGCTGGAGCGCCGGGAGCCAGGGAATGGCTTCCCAGTGGGAAAGGGGAGCTCGGGGTGGGATCTTGGGAAGGAATTCCTGGCTGGGAGGGCGGGGAGGGGCTGAGCTGGAATTCCCAGAGAATCCCTGGATCCCTGGGGTGTCCAAGGAAAGGTTGGAGCACGCTGGGATCAGGGAGAGTGCCAGGATTGCAGTGGACTGGGATTTAAAGTCCCTTCCCACCCAAACCAGTCTGGAATTCCAGGATTCCATGGGACAGGAAGCCACCAGAGAAGATGGAGCCCCAGGGTGCAGGAATTGCTTTTCCAGGAAGTTGGATCCTACAGTTTGGGATAGCGGAAAAATTCCGTGCCCATGGAAGGGGTTGGAACAGGAGGAGCTTTAAGGTCCCTGAAGGAGTGGACGGAAGAATTCCCACCCCAAATCCTTCCCTTCCTGACCTTTTCCCAGCACAGGGATGGAGCACCAGAGGGAAAAGTGGGATTTGCACAGGGAAAAGCTCCTTTCCACATTTTGGGAAAAATCTCGATGGAGCTGGGAAAGGGGAGCTTGGAGTGGGATCTTGGGAAGGAATTCCCGGCTGGGAGGGTGGGGAGGGGCTGGGCTGGAATTCCCAGAGAATCCCTGGGAGTGTCCAAGGAAAGGTCGGAGCACCCTGGGATGGTGGGGTTGGAATGGGATGGGATTGAAGGTCCCTTCCCACCCAAACCATTCCATGATTCCATGATTCCGTGGTCATGGCTGGAGTTCTCAGCTCAGGCCCATCGAATTCCTCAGGGTTTCGTCTGTTTAATTAGGAAAGTTCAATTAGTAATTCTTCATCAAGTCTTGACCTTCTGTGTGTGGCTATCCTGAATTCCCTCCCGTCAGAGCTCTCCGTCTCCGCTTCCCAGATTTTCCTGCTTGGGAAGAGGCAATTCCCTCTTCCTATAAACATGGGATTCCTGCAGGATCTGTTGTTTTTAAAGATCCAACGCTGGCAAATCCGTCGTGTCCATCGGCACCACGAGCCCCTGGGTCCTGTTCCTGAGCTCACAGGGGTGGGCAGAAATGTGGAATATCCATAAAAATCTCACATTGGACCCAGAGCAGATGTTTGACATCAAAAAAGAGCCCGGGACAGCGTTTCACCCGTTCCATGGATTTCCAAAGCAGCCACGGCAGAAAATGATTGACCCCGACGGTTTCTAATGGGATTCTGCTGTTTCTGCCCCTGGGCTCGTGTTTAATATCGCGTTCAAATCCTCATTTCTCAGGGCTGGCAGCAGCCGTCCATCCCGGAGCTGGGGAATCAGGGATAAATCCACGTTCTGTGGCGAGCTGCAACAGGATGGAAAAACATCCAGCAGTTTTTTCTAGGAACGGGGCAGGCTTCTATTCCGAGCAGCACCGAAACCTCTGGAAAAAAATATTTCGGGTTGAAGTCACGGAATCATGAGCTTTCCGTATGATTCAGCAGCCAAATTACCCCTGACTGCATAAATAGTGGGAAATTGGATGGGAATAGGCAAATCATGTCCCAGCTGGATACAGTTACGGCGCGGCTGCGGAGCTGGGCGGCTTTTTTTGGTAGCAAAGGCCATGAAAAGCCGGAGGAAAGCTGGGAACAGGGGTGGGAATGATGCAAGGATTCCGATTTGAGAGCAGGGATACGGGGTTGGAATGAGATGAGGTTTAAAGGCCCTTCCAACCCAAACCATCCCGGGATTTTGGGAATAATTAATGGATGGGACGCAGAACTCCTTAGGTCTGATCTGACTCCCTGATTCCTCAATGGCAGCATGGAGGAGCACAGCCTGAAATGTAGGAGATTCCTGGAGGGAATTGTGCTGGATTCTTGGCTCATCCAGAGAGCTGGAGTGGGAATATCCCCGTGGGCGGGGGGAGGCCCTGGAATGGCATTCCCAGGGAATCTGTGGCTACCCCATTCCTGGAAGTGTCCAAGGCCAGGCTGGAGCAGCCTGGGATAGAGGAAGGTGTCTGAGATGGCTGAGATGATTTCTAAGTTCCCTTCCAACCCAAACCATCCCGGGATTTTGGGAATAATTAATGGGCAGGACACAGAACTCCTTGGGCCTGACTCCCTGAATCCTGACGGGCAGCACAGCCTGAAGTGTAGGAGATTCCTGGAGGGAATTGTGCTGGATTCTTGGCTCATCCAGAGAGCTGGAGAGGGGCAAGGGGAGAATGGATTCCCACTGCCAGGCGACAGGGTTGGATGGAATATTGGGAATATCCCTGTGAGGGTGGGGATGGAATGGAATTCCCAGGGAATCTGTGGCTGCCCCATCCCTGGAAGTGTCCAAGGCCAGGCTGGAGCAGCCTGGAATAGTGGAAGGTGTCTGAGATGGCTCAGATGGACCTTTAAGTTCCCTTCCAACCCAAACCATTCTGGAATTCTGGGATTCAAAAGCTTTTCCCGTCCGTTTTCCTATATTTTTTTCCCCTCTGCTGACTGGAAAACACCTGTCTGGCATCTGACCATGCTTTAAAAGGAGCGATCCTCACAATCTGGTTAAAAAACCCCACAAACCCATGCCTGTCCTGCTGTAACTCCGTGTTTAGGAGCTGCCCCTCGTCCGGTGTTTGCTGCCCTTCCCGGCTCCCCGAGCTCTGTTTTACAGCTCGGCCCCGGCTCGCTCGACGGTCGCGCACCAGAAAATGCGGGAACGGAACATAAAACAGCGTCAGATTGATTTTTGGTATAAAATATCAGATGTAATTGAGCTGTGTAATGCGGCTTTGTGCTGGGTGATAATACCCAGTTCGGCTTTTACGGGCGCTCTTTGGTAATTCCCTGCAGGAAATGGCAGGTTATGTAAATCCACTAAAGCTTTTAATTCACGGCCACTTCGGATATTTCTTGTGTTTGGCTTCTAAACCAATAAAATCCCTGCCTGTGGCAGCAGGTTTTGAGTGAGAGAGACTTTCCTTTTGCGAACAGGAGAAAATGTTGAATATCCAAGTGAACCTTTCGAGTTTGCGAGCGGAGAAAAGACGCAGAAAAAAATGGAATTTCTCTTTCTTTCTTCTGCAAATGGTGCTGATTTAATTATTTTTATCTCCCCTCTGTATCTCCACCCTGATTTTAGGTGTTAATAGGAGCAGGTCCCCTTTGTCCTGAGTTATCTGAAGACCTTTTTTCCCTTCTTTAGCTTCAATTTCTCCCTTAATTCTTGCAAATCACGTCTTCCAAAGTGGGTGTTTGGGAGTCTGCTGTTAATGAATCACACTTTGGCAGTGTTTTCCCTGACGTGATAAACAATCGGTGCTGTTGGGCTGTCAGATTAGTGAGCCACAAACTTGGAAATGTTTTACATAGTTTTTATTGTTATTTTTTTCTTCTTCTTCTTAAAAATTGCTTCTTCTGACAGCCCCCAAATATCTCGGTCTTTTTATAGATTTGAACAGTTTGAAGGGAGTTAATATTTTTTTAATCAGTCTGAGCCTATTTGGGGATATTTTTTTTTTGGCTGGTTTTTTGGAGGTTTGAAGGGTTTTGATCGGGGAATTGCTCTGAGAGCTTCATTTCCATTCAGAAATTTCCAGCAATGGGATGATGAATCTTTACAGACTCCTAATAAAGAGCTGACCTTAGTCATCCCTTCGATTCGGGCGTGCAGGTATGGGAATAACATCCCCCTCGTCCTCAAGGCGTCCCCTTTTCAGCACCATTTCCAATTCACACCCAAACCATCCTTTGGGGCGATTAAAGAGACCGACACCCCCTGAAACATCCTGCTTTGGGATTTATCCAGCTCCTCTCTGCACTCCCAAAAGAAGTTCCAGCCCTTCCTGCTGTAAATTTGTGCTCCCGTGCAGTTCCGATACCTTCAAGTGCAGGAAAAACGTTCCGGGGAATTGATTCCTCCATAGGGAGGAATTTCCTCCTCGCTGCTGCTGGTGGTGGGGATCGATGGTTTCCTTTTGTGGGGTTTGGGTTCTTTTTTTCCCCTTTTTTTTCCCCTCTCTCACAGGTCAGTAACTCCCCATTTGTCATCAGGAGTGGAGTTTTTAACCAGTAATTAGTCTTCGTTAGATGATAAAGGGCACAGAAGGAGAAAAAAGGGCGACAGCGAATTTTGGTTTTGTTGGATTCGTTCAGTGAGGGTGGGAACTGAACTCACTTTCACTCCCAGTTTTGTGGGGTTTTTCATGGACATTTGTGCATCTCCTTGTGAATCCTTTCCAGGCTGCCCAAAACAACCCCCAAACTGTATTAACGTGTATTTTTTGTGCATCGTTTCACGCACGGATCGCCAGAACACCACAGGGATTTTAACCTGGAATTAATCCGGGTGAAGCGACATCAAAACCCTCACCTGCAAGATGCCAGAAACTCTTCCTGAGTTCACTCAGAACCCAAACCTTAGGAGTAGATTTTCACAGAATCCCAGAGTCACCAGGTTGGAAGAGACCTTCAAGACCATCGAGTCCAACCCATGCCCTGACACCTCAACCAAACCACGGCACCGAGTGCCACGTCCACTCTTGTTTTAAACACATCCAGGGGTGGTGATTCCGCCACCTCCCCGGGCAGACAATTCCAGCACTTTACCACTCTTCCCATGACAATTTTGTGCTAGCATCCAACCTAAATTTCCCTTGGCGCAGCTTGAGGCTGCGTCCTCTCGTCCTGTCAGCTGCTGCCTGGAGAAAGAGACCAACCCCACCTGACCACAGCCACCTTTCAGGGAGTCGTAGAGAGTGGCGAGGGCACCTCTGAGTCTCCTCCAGGCTAAACACCCCCAGCTCCCTCAGCCGTTCCTCACAGGGCTTGTGCTCCAAGCCCCTCCCCAGCCTCGTTGCCCTCCTCTGGATGTGCTCCAGCGTCTCCACGTCCCTCCTGAACCGCGGGGCCCAGAGCTGGGAGAGACCTCTTAGGATCATGGACTCCAACCACTCGAGGCGCGGCCCCACCAGTGCCGAGCACAGGGCAGGAATGGCTGCCCTGGTGCTGCCGGCCACACCGTTCCTGATCCAGGCCAGGATGCCGTTGGCCCTCTTGGCCACCAGGGCTCTCTGCTGGCTCATGTTCGTGGTCAGGTGGGGTTGGTCTCTTTCTCCAGGCGGCAGCCGGGAGGACGAGAGGACGCAGCCTCAAGCTGCGCCGAGGGAAACGGGTTGGATTTAGGGAAAAAGTTTGTTACAGAAAGAGTGGTAAAGTGCGGGAATTGTCAGCCCGGGGAGGTGGTGGAGTCACCACCCCTGGATGTGTTTAAAAAGAGATTGGACGTGGCACTCGGTGCCGTGGCTTAGCTGAGGTGTCGGGGCATGGGTTGGACTCGATGGTCTTGAAGGTCTTTTCCGTCCTGGTGATTCTGGGGTTCTGTGGCCACAGCCACCTTTCAGGGGGTTGTAGAGAGTGGCGAGGTCACCTCCGAGTCTCCTCCAGGCTAAACACCCCCGGCTCCCTCAGCCGTTCCCCGTAGGCGCTGTGTTCCAAGGATGGGGTTTTCCCGCGCAGGTACTCGGAGAGGAGCCTGACCAAGTGCGTGGGGATCACGATCGAGACGAGGCCGGATTACTGCCTGAGGCAGCACCTCAGCTCCATGCTGTCCTACGGCTGCACCCGCCTGGAGATCGGCGTCCAGAGCGTCTACGAGGACGTGGCCAGGGACACCAACAGGTGAGGGGACGATTCTCGGGAATCCCACCTGGGTTTGGTGGGATGGACCTCGAATCCCGTCCCGTTCCGCCCCCGACGCCGCCTGGGTTGCTCCGAGTCCCATCCAGCCTTTCCTTGGATGCTCCCAGGGGTGCAGGGGCAGCCACGGCTTCTCTGGGAATTCCAGCCCAGCCGGGAATTCCTTCCCAAGATCCCACCCAAATTTCCCAATTTTCCCCATTCCCTGGCTCCCAGCCCTCCAGCCCTTTTCCCAAATTCAGCTCTCCTGGAGCCCCTTTAGGCTCGGGAAGAGGCTCAGAAGATTCCCTGGAGCTCCGGGTTTTCCGTGGAGCTGCATCCCACGGGATTTGTCTGCTGGGGAACAGAACCCCAGTCTGGAGCCATCCCAGCCCCCAGGAACCCAGAATTACAGAATTCCAGACTGGTTTGGGTGGGAAGGCGCTTAAATCTCATGCCATTCCAATCCTGACACCTTCTGCCATCCCAGGGTGCTCCAACCTTTCCTTGGACACTCCCAGGGATTCTCTGGGAATTCCTTCCCAAGATCCCACCCCGAGCTCCCCTTTCCCACTGGGAAGCCATTCCCTGGCTCCCGGCCCTCCATCCTTTATCCCAAATCCCGGCTCTCCTGGAGCCCCTTGAGGCTCGGGAAGTGGCTCCGAGGATTCCCTGGATCCTTCTGGAATCCTTCAGCAGCTTTTCCTTGGCTCGTTCCCGCTTCACAGAGGATATTGGAACGTTTCGTTAATTTCCTGGCTCGTGGGAATGGATCACGAACCGCAGCGGCTTCGTGGATTTATTCGTGGCATTTCCTAGAGAAAATGGAATTTTGGAGGTTCCATTTCTCAGCAGGACAAAGTGGAGTTGTGATCCTTTAGTTGGGACTCGGATCCTTTTCCTGTGTTGCACGTTTGCTTTTTTAATGTCTTTATTTTTTTCCTGTCTTTTACGCCCTTTTTTTTTTTTAATGTAATCCTGTAAAATTTAATATTTCCCTGTGTTTTACGCTCTTTTTTTATTTAATATATTCATTTTTTTCCTGTGTTTTACACGGTTTTTGTTGAATGGATCCATTCTTTCCTGTGTTTTACACTCTTTTTTTAATATGTTCATCCTTTCCCCGTGTTTTACACTCTTTTTTTAATATATCCATTCTTTTCCTATGTTGTGCACTTGTTTTTATAATGTGTTTATTTTTTCTATTTTTTCCTGTCTTTTCCAGCTGTTTTTTTTGTAATGTATCCATTTTTTCCCTGTATTGTCCACCTCTTTTTTTTAATATAGTCATTATTTTCCTGTGGTTTACACTCTTTTTTATTTAATGTATCCATTCTTTCCCTGTGTTTTACACTCTTTTTTTATTTAATATATTCATTTTTTCCTGTGTTTTACTCTGTTTTTGTTAAATGAATCCATTCTTTCCTATGTTTTACACTTTTTTAAAAAATATATCCATTATTTCCCTCTTTTACACTCTTTTTTTAATATATCCATTATTTTCCTGTGTTGTGCACTTGGTTTTTTAATTTATTTTTTTCCTGTCTTTTCCGCCTCTTTTTTTTAATGTATTCATTATTTTCCTGTGTTGTGCACTTGGTTTTTTAATTTATTTTTTTCCTGTCTTTTCCGCCTCTTTTTTTTAATGTATTCATTATTTTCCTGTGTTTTACACTCTTTTTTTAATATATCCATTATTTTCCTGTGTTTTACACTCTTTTTTTAATATATCCATTTTTTTCCTGTGTTTTACGCTGTTTTTTTTAAATGGATCCATTCTTTCCTATGTTTTACACTTTTTTATTTAATATATCCATTCTTTCCCCATCTTTTACATTCTTTTTTTTAATATATCCAATCTTTCCCTGTCTTTTACACTCTTTTTTTTAAAATATATTCATTATTTCCCTACAAACCAATCTCTATTTATTTATCTATTTATTTATTTATCGAGCCTGATAATTCTGAGGTTTTTTTTTTTTAAAAAAAAGCATTTTTTTCCCCTTTTTTTTTT
>VZTF01008239.1:72249-83087 GCA_013397755.1 Cnemophilus loriae
GGCGAAACCCGCTGGGAAAGGGCAGGAAAAAAAAAAAAAAAAAAGAAAAAAAAAAAGGGAAGGAATTGGTTTGGTTTCCGTGCGGGCAGCGGGGCTGGGGAAGGTGTCGGAATTCCGGGTGAACGGACACGCAGGGAGTTGGAATTTTCGTCCAGAGGGCTCTGGAGGAGGAGAAAAATCACCTGCAGAGCTCGTCTTGGGTGCCGGGAATTCCAGGAGCTGGGTGCCAGGAATTCCAGGAGTTGGGATGGCAGGAATTCCAGGAATTGGGGTGGCAGGAATTCCAGGAGTTGGGGGGGCAGGAATTCCGGGAGTTGGGATGGCAGGAATTCCAGGAGTTGGGGTGGCAGGAATTCCGGGAGTTGGGGTGGCAGGAATTCCAGGAGTTGGGTGCAGGGAGTTACGAGAGCTGGGTGCCGGGAATTCCAGGAGTTGGGATGCCAGGAATTCCAGGAGTTGGGTGCCAGTAATTCCAGGAGTTGAGATGGCAGGAATTCCAGGAATTGGGATGCCAGGAATTCCAAGGGGTGGGTGCCAGGAATCCCAGGAGTTGGGATGGCAGGAGTTCCAGGAGTTTTGGTGCCAGGAATTCCAGGAGCTGGGATGGCAGGAATTCCGGGAGTTGGGATGGCAGGAATTCCAGGAGTTGAGTGCCAGGAATTCCAGGAGTTGGGGTGCCCGGAATTCCAGGAGTTGTGTGCCAGGAATTCCAGGAGTTTTGGTGCCAGGAATTCCAGGAGTTGAGGTGCCAGGAATCCCAGGAGTTGGGGTGCCGGGAATTCCAGGAGCTGGGGTGAGCTGGGAGGAAAACAGGGATGGGAGAGGGAAGGTGGGAGGTGCTGAGGAGATGGGAGTGCCCAGGAATGCCCAGGAATGTCCAGGAATGTNGTGCAGGGAGTTACGAGAGCTGGGTGCCGGGAATTCCAGGAGTTGGGATGCCAGGAATTCCAGGAGTTGGGTGCCAGGAATTCCAGGAGTTGAGGTGCCAGGAATCCCAGGAGTTGGGGTGCCGGGAATTCCAGGAGTTGGGATGGCAGGAATTCCGGGAGTTGGGGTGGCAGGAATTCCGGGAGTTGGGGTGGCAGGAATTCCGGGAGTTGGGGTGGCAGGAATTCCGGGAGTTGGGGTGGCAGGAATTCCGGGAGTTGGGGTGGCAGGAATTCCGGGAGTTGGGGTGGCAGGAATTCCGGGAGTTGGGGTGGCAGGAATTCCGGGAGTTGGGGTGGCAGGAATTCCAGGAGTTGGGGTGCCCGGAATTCCAGGAGTTGTGTGCCAGGAATTCCAGGAGTTTTGGTGCCAGGAATTCCAGGAGTTGAGGTGCCAGGAATCCCAGGAGTTGGGGTGCCGGGAATTCCAGGAGCTGGGGTGAGCTGGGAGGAAAACAGGGATGGGAGAGGGAAGGTGGGAGGTGCTGAGGAGATGGGAGTGCCCAGGAATGCCCAGGAATGTCCAGGAATGTGGGAGAGATCCAAATTTGTGGGATTTTGTGGGAAGATTGATCTCCCGTGGTGGGAATCTCCTCGCTGGAGCCGTGGAGGTGGAAGGAGGGAGGAATTTCCTCTGGGGCTGTGGGAGGTTCGGCCCCGTTTGGGCTCCGAATCCCCCCGGCTCCTGGAGTTTGGGTTGGTGTCGGTGTGGAAAAACACGGAATCCTCCTGGAATCCCGGTCCAGCCCAGGTTCGGCACCTCCCGGAAGTTGGGGAGGTTTCTCCAAAAGGAATTTTTGGGAGCGGGGTGATTTTCGGGCTGCTTTTCCTTGTCCTGCTGGTTTTATTCCTGGTTTATTCTGGTTTGCCTCCATCCCGCTCCCAGCTAAGCCTGGAATCAGATTTTACCTTTATCCCACTCCCAGCTAAACCTGGAATCCGATTTTGCCTCGATCCCAATCCCAGCTAAGCCTGGATTCGGATTTTGCCTCGATCCCGCTCCCAGCTAAGCCTGGATTCGGATTTTGCCTTGATCCCACTCCCAGCTAAGCCCAGAATCAGATTTTGCCTTTATCCCCCTCCCAGCTAAGCCCGGAATCAGATTTTCCCTTTATCCCACTCCCAGCTAAGCCTGGGATCAGATTTTGCCTCGATCCTGCTCCCAGCTAAGCCTGGAATCAGATTTTGCCTTGATCTCGCTCCCGGCTAAGCCTGGAATCCAATTTTGCCTCGGTCCCACTCCCAGCTAAGCCTGGAATCCAATTTTTAAACATTAAAGATTTCGATTCCTTGCAGAATTCCTCAGTTTCTCCTCAGCTTCTCCCAGTTCCACCAACCCTGGATTTCCAAGCTGGCTTCCAGCAGCTCTCCCAAATTCCTCTCTGGGCGCATCTGGAAAACCTCGGAGCGGCTCCTTTTGGGCGGAATTAACAATTTGGATATTTAACCAAACCCTTTTTACCTCCAGCCGCTCTCCAAACCCACCCTCCCGGGGATGGGGGGGAGAAACTCAATTAAACGTGGAAAATCCGGCTTTTCCTGCTTTTCCAGCCTTTTCCTGACCCTTTTCCCGTCTCCCGCAGGGGTCACACCGTGAAGGCCGTGTGCGAGTCCTTCCACCTGGCCAAGGACGCCGGCTTTAAGGTGGTTGCCCACATGATGCCCGACCTGCCCAACGTGGGGCTGGAGAGGGACATGGACCAGTTTTTTGTGAGTATTCCTTCCAAAAACCCCAGGAATTTCCGCTCTTTTCTCCACGGAAAACTTCCCCCTTTTTTTTCCGCCGCTCAGTTACCGGATTTGTTTCTTAAGGACAAAACAATTTCAAACTCTTTTTTTTTTTCTGGGGGAAGGTGAAAAAAAAAAAAAAAAAAAAGAGATTTGTTGAACTACTTCATGCAGAAAATTATATCCCCGTCTCATGAAAGCCTGAGTCACTCGGGTCCCTGTGGGAAACAGCTCTTCCCGGGTTTACTGAAATCCTGCTTTTTTCCAAGGTGGTTTTCCCTCTTGGGTTTAGAGCAGGACACAATTCCGATTGAAAGGATCCTCTCTGCAAGGTAATTAATTGTGAAATTAGAGTGCGTGTGTGTTACGAAGCGTTTTGGCTCAGTGCTGCTCCATATCTCTGTCAGCGAGGTAGAAGGAAACATCAAATTATTCCTGGAGAAAATTGGAATAAAGAGCAAATGGTGAGCAGTGCAAGGTGGATTTTCAGTCTTTCTTTTTTTTTTCTTTTCTGAGTCAAAATCGGTTGGTTTTTTTGCTTTTTTTTTGTTGTTTTTAAATAGTGCAGAAATTGGAGTCGTGACAGAGGAATCCCAGGGGGATTCCTGGGAGAGGTTGGGCTGGGTGCTGTCTGGCACTGAAAAATACCAGTGTGGTGGAAGATATCGATGAAAAATACAGGCAGAGAGCAAAAAGGCACTGCTGGAAAAAAGCTGGAAAATGCAGGGCAGGAAGGGAACCCTGAAACCTGGGATAGGAACCAAAATCTGGGGGATTTTGTGCAGAATTCCTTGAGTTTTTCCTAAAAAAAAAGTCTTGGTTCTGGGCCAAGGTGAGAGACTGGGAGTGATGAGCACGGAATTCCAAATTCCTGCTCCGGATTCTGCTCCTGGATTATTTTCCTGGCATGTTCCAGGAAGCAGAGTGTGGACATGATACTGAATTTTCATGGAATTATTTCACAGCAAAACCTTGGATCCTTCCCTCGGTATCTCATGGAACGGCAGCTGGAGTTGTGTGGGATTGGGCTGGAATTTGGGGTGGAAAAATGGGAATAATGAGCAAAAAATGGGAAGATTTTGCGCAAAATTCCTTGCGTTTTCCTAAAAAAAAGTCTTGGTTCTGGGCCAAAGTGAGAGACTGGGAGTGATGAGCACGGAATTCCAAATTCCTGCTCCGGATTCTGCTCCTGGATTATTTTCCTGGCATGTTCCAGGAAGCAGAGTGTGGACATGATACTGAATTTTCATGGAATTATTTCACAGCAAAACCTTGGATCCTTCCCTCGGTATCTCATGGAACGGCAGCTGGAGTTGTGTGGGATTGGGCTGGAATTTGGGGTGGAAAAATGGGAATAATGAGCAAAAAATGGGAAGATTTTGCGCAAACTTCCTTGAGTTTTTCCTAAAAAAAAAGTCTTGGTTCTGGGCCAAGGTGAGAGACTGGGAGTGATGAGCACGGAATTCCAAATTCCTGCTCCGGATTCTGCTCCTGGATTATTTTCCTGGCATGTTCCAGGAAGCAGAGTGTGGACATGATACTGAATTTTCATGGAATTATTTCACAGGAAAACCTTGGATCCTTCCCTCGATATCTCATGGAACTGCAGCTGGAGTTGTGTGGGATTGGGCTGGAGTTTGGGGTGGAAAAATGGGAATAATGGCAAAAAAAAAAATATGGAAAGAGCCAACCCTGGGCAGGTTCAGCCAAAGAGGAGCCCAAAATCCGAGGTATTTGAGAGGTGAAAAACTGAGGAGGGAGGAATTACTAAAAGGTTTTTTTTTAATTAATTTAATGATTATTATCCTTTGCTCCTTGTTGGTGATGAGCGGTTCAAGAATTCCCGGTGCTGGGTCCGGAATTGCTCCTGATTGGCTGCAGGAAATACGGGAATCTGTTGGAAAGGTTGAATTTCGGGGTTGTGAGGGGAAGGGCGATGCCGTTCCGGGTTCCTTTCGTGCATCAATGGCAATTTTCCCAGAAACTGGAGAGGCAGGAGGCGAAGTTTTGGGAATTGGGAGACAAGAACGAGGCTGGAATTAAAAGAAGACTGGGAAAGGAGTTGAGGATAGAAAACGAACAGAAGTAAAAGGGGTTGTTATCCTTTCCTCATCCTCACTTTAATGCTTTATAATTCATTTTTTTAAACACCAGGGAATAAAATAGCGAACCAAAGTTATCGATCGATTTCCCAGAGCCCCGGTGAACGTATCAGAAATATCCAGGCAAATTCCTTCATTCCCAAGGATTCAGCTGGAGAGTTCAGCCTCTCGTTTCCTGCCCTCAAACTTTGTATCCTCATTTGGAGTTGATAAAACAACTTTTTTGTGTGTTGGGCTGTGTAAATGTTAGTCCAGGCTGGGAAATGTTTAAAGATTTCTGCTTAAAATTACTAAATTTAATGAAATAAATCGCTAAAATTGCTACTAAATTAGAATGAATGAGGAACCAAGTGGAGGCATCTTCTTACAGTCATGGAATCCCGGGATGGTTCGGGTGGGATCCGTGGACCTTCGATCTCATCCCATTCCAGCCCCACCATCCCAGGGTGCTCCGACCTTTCCTTGGACACTCCCAGGGATTCTCTGGGAATTCCAGCCCAGCCCCTCCCCACCCTCCCACACACCAATCCCTTCCCAACATCCCACCCCGAGCTCCCCTTTCCCACTGGGAAGCCATTCCCTGGATCCCGTCCCTCCAGCCCTTGTCCCATCTCCAGGCTCTCCCTGGATCCTCCCCTTCTCCAGGCTGAACACCCCCAACTCTCCCATTTTTTGTCTTTTTGGGACAGCAATCCCCTTGGCTTATCAGGAATCTTCATAAATCTTTGATTTTGAGGTAGTTCTGAGTAAGTTTGGACAAAATAACTTCATTTTTGTGAGGCCGCCTCCTCTCCAGCCACTTCCCACCTCCGGGAAAGGTCACACGGAGGAGCCCTCGCTGACTTTAGAAGTTCTGAGCACCTTCAGCACCAGTTGAAATATGACATGAACAGAAATATGACAATATAAACAGTTGAAATATGAAATCCAGGCGCTTCTCCTGGGAAGGGAAGAACTGCTGATCGTGCTGACCTTGGCCCAAAGAACGCCGGGTGCTTCTTCAACTTGGGCAGGTAATTAGAGCTGCGGGAGGGACGTGGCTCCGTCCCTTCCGACCTATTGATTCCCCGGCGTTTCCTGCTGCTCCCGCCTCCCGGCAGCGGCTCTTTCGCAGCCTTCTCCGGGCTGTGCGTGATCAGCAGCTGGCTGGGCTGATTTAATTCATAATAATTTGAAATATTGTGATAGATAAGGGTGAAGATATTTGCCCGTGGTTTTTTATTTTAGTATTTTTGCCCGGGGAGAGGTTGTGGATTCCGTCCCTGTGGATTCCGTCCCTGTGGGTTCCGTCCCTCTGGATTCCGTCCCTGGAAGTGTTCCAGGCCAGGCTGGACAAGGCTCAGAGCAGCCTAGGGTAGTGGAAGGTGTCCCTGTCCACGGGAATGAGATGAGCTTTAAGGTCCCTTCCAACCCCAATGATTCTGGGATTCTGCAATTCCATGATTTTTCACAGCAAGTGGCTTTTCCCCTGCCCCTCCCTCGCGAAGTTTTCAGCCCCCTTTTTCACTCTGATCCCGTGTCCCAGTCCTGCTGTGCTTTTTTTTTTCTCCCCTCTTCCCCCACCTCCTCCGCCTGCTTATTGATTCTTTTTATAGTCTCAGAGGATTTCCTTCCTGCTCCAGGTCCTTTCCACCCCGTTCCACACACGGGAGAGCTCCGCGGGGCAGGGAGCGCGCTCAGCTTCCTCCCGAGAAGTGTCAATGGACACA
The DNA here is from genome assembly GCA_013397755.1 of Cnemophilus loriae. Classification (NCBI taxonomy): domain Eukaryota; kingdom Metazoa; phylum Chordata; class Aves; order Passeriformes; family Corvidae; genus Cnemophilus; species Cnemophilus loriae. The sequence continues at coordinate 78,715 of VZTF01008239.1, forward strand.
AACACCAAAAAAAACTCCTCCTGAAGCCAGGCAGAGCCTCACGAGGCAGGCGGCCAGCGAAAATAATTAGAATAATGGGCAGGATAAATCAAAGGCTCAGCGGGAGTAATGGAATTGTTAGCGGAGCAGACACCTCATCCCGCGGAACGCGATAAACGCTCGGCTCTGCCCCGGGAGAGGGATGAGGTGGCTCTGAGGGAGGGGGGAAATGCTCGGGAGGGTTCACGAATCGCATTTGCCAAGCGGGACTTTGGATTGGAGGAAAAAAACCAAAAAAACAAACCCAAATTTGGGGAGTTTGGAGAATTCCCGGGGTGCCGGTGTTGAGTCCTCGCTCCGCGGGAATAGGAGAATCACAGCTTTGTCTGCTCCGCGGTGAATATTCCTAATAGTGCTTAGGAATAGATGTGTATCTGTTATTTATAAAATATATTTATACATTATGAATAACAGATTCATTAGTGGAGCGGATATTGCTGGGTTTGCCTTTATTTCATTTTTGTGGGGTTTGCCTGAGTGTGGTTTACTGGTGCTCTTCCTCCTGGCTCTGAGCCCAGACCCCTCCGAGGTGAAACAAATCTGGGAAAAAGGAAAGGAAAATCAGGGAGGAGAGGCGGAAGATCGGGAATTTGAAGCGCGGGAAGTGCCGCAGGAGCTGCTGTGGCTCTGGAGGCTCGCGGGATCTGGTGCCCAGAGCCATCAGGTGCGCCCCTCGGTTGATGAAAAGTTGTTTTTTCCCTTGAGGAAATGCTGTGTGTCCATCTCAAGTCTCACATAAATAAAATTATGAGGGCGAAACCACAGGCAGGGCCGTTTCGTGGAGACAAGTGTTGGGCTAAGGAGGTTTTAGATTCCCTTCTGCAGAGCCGCTCCTGCGTTCTTTAAATAAAACACAATCACTGAATGAGCTCAGCCTGAAAATTCCTTCTATTAGTCATGTGTCAAGATGAGATTGATATTTTTTTTTTTTTTCTGGAGAAATTGCAAAATAAGCGATTTCCCAGAAATGAGCTAATTTTAGTGCCAGGCCTGATGCATCTGGGATCCGAGTGATGCAGAGGCCTCCAGCCTGCTTGGGTGTGTTGAAGATGAGAGGGAAAAATGATGGTGGAAAGATCTGAGGGGAAAAATGATGGTGAAAAAAATCTGAGGGGAAAGATTATGGTGGAAAAATCTGAGGGGAAAGATTATGGTGGAAAAATCTGAGGGGAAAGATTATGGTGGAAAAATCTGAGGGGAAAGATTATGGTGGAAAAATCTGAGGGGAAAGATTATGGTGGAAAAATCTGAGGGGAAAGATTATGGTGGAAAAATCTGAGGGGAAAGATTATGGTGGAAAAATCTGAGGGGAAAGATTATGGTGGAAAAATCTGAGGGGAAAGATTATGGTGGAAAAATCTGAGGGGAAAAATGATGGTGGAATGATCTGAGGGAAAAATTACGGTGAAGTGATCTGAGGGTGAAATGATCTGAGGGGAAAATGAGGGTGAAATCATCTGAGGGGGGAAATGGGGGTGAAATAATACAAGAGCAAAATAATCTGAGAGGAAAACGGGGGTGAAATGATCTGAGGGGAAAACGAGGGTGAAATGATACAAGGGTGAAATAATCTGAGGGGAAAATGAGGGTGGAATGATCCAAGGGGGAAAATGAGGGTGAAATAATCTGAGGGTGAAATAATCTGAGGGGAAAATGAGGGTGGAATGATCTGAGGGGAAAACGAGGGTGAAATAATACAAGAGTGAAAGAATCTGAGGGGAAAATGGGGGTGAAATAATACAAGGGTGAAATGATCTGAGGGGAAAAATGAGGGTGAAATAATACAAGGGTGAAATGATCTGAGGGGTAAAACGAGGGCGGAATAATATGAGGGAAAAATAAGGGCAAAATAATCTGAGGGGGAAATGAGGGCGAAATGATTTGAGGGGAAAACGAGGGTAGGATAATCTGAGGGGAAAATGAGGGTGAAATAATACAAGAGTGAAATAATATGAGGGGAAAATGAGGGTGGAATGAGGGGAAAAATGAGGGTGAAATGATCTGAGGGTGAAATAATCTGAGGGAAAAATGATGGTGGAATAATCTGAGGGGAAAACGGGGGTGAAATGATCTGAGGGGAAAATGGGGGCTGAAATAATATGAGGGTGAAATGATTTCAAGGGAAAATTAGGATGGAATAATCTGAGGGGAAAAATGATGGTGGAATAATCTGAGGGGAAAACGGGGGTGAAATGATCTGAGGGGAAAATAAGGCTGAAATAATATGAGGGTGAAATGATTTCAAGGGAAAATTAGGATGGAATAATCTGAGGGGAAAATGAGAGTGAAATGATCTGAAGGGAAAATGAGGGTGAAGTGAGCCGAGTGTCCTTTCTTTTTACGAAGTGCGTGACGTTGCCTCCAAACTTCAAATATTTCCAGCTGTAAATAAGGCCTCGCTTTTCCTGAGGGCTCTGGTTTTTCTCAAGGAGATGAAATTCATAATGAAACTAAAATATTGCACCTCTATCAGGAGCTTTTAATAACTGTAATAAAAGACAGTTAAAGTGCTGATCTGCATTGATTTTTGCTCCTCTGGGAAGACAGTTCCCTGTGTTTTTAAATATAGCTCTGAAGTGTTTAGTGGGGTAAACGATTTTCCTTTCAGTTCCTTCTAAACAGCTCACTGAAAAGCTGTGATTTGCAGGTGGTTTCACCTCTGAAAACGTGGCTTTTTTCCTTTTTTTTTTTTTTTTTTGGTGGGCACATCGATGAGATGGTGTTTAACGCTCAGTCCTGCAGTTCCTCAAGCTTCTCCTGGAATCCTTAGGAAATATTCCTGCTCAAAAGCTGCCTCACTTCAGAAACAATTAGGGTTCCGTGAACTATGACCAAAGCCGGGGTAATTTTGATGTTAATGAGGGTGGTGGCAGTGAAGAACAGGCTATTTCTGGAAACTCTTTTCACACGTAATTGCTCTCATATTTCCGTGGATAAAACACCCACAGAAGGCCCCGGTCTGTGCCCACTGCTGCAGAACTGTGGGCTCAGAAGCTTTTAGGGTCGAGTTGAAATCAGGAGAGGCCAAGGATGGGGTTTGGTAGCAGAGGGATGTTTGTTGCTTTGCACAGAAGCAGAACAGTTTGGGGATGTTGTGGGGAGAGCAGGCTGGGAGAGCTGGGAATGCTCACCTGGAGAAGGGAAGGATCCAGGGAATCCTCGGAGCCGCTTCCCGAGCCTAAAGGGGCTCCAGGAGAGCTGGAATTTGGGAAAAGGCTGGAGGGCCGAGAGCCAGGGAATGGCTTCAGATGGGGAAAGGGGAGCTCGGGGTGGGATATCGAGGAGGAATTCTTCCCCGTGAGGGTGGGGAGGGATTGGGTAGGAGTTCCCAGGGAGGCTGTGACTGCCCCTGGATCCCTGCCAGCATCCAAGGAAAGGTTGGAGCAACCTGGACGAGGTGTTGGGCTTGGAACAGGATGGGATTTAAGGTCCTTTCCCACCCAAACCGTTCCATGATTCCATGCTAGGAAAAGCTCCGGAGCTGTGTGGGAAAAGCCGCCTTTATTCTGCTCTTGGATTGCTGCCTNGTGGGAAAAGCCTCCTTTATTCTGCTCTCGGATTGCTGCCTTTGTCCCTAAAAATCAGGATTTTTTCCCTCACTCCCATTTTCCTGCGGCGCACGAACCGTCAGAGTTATGATAATGCCAATCACAGCCTGCCAGCAGCCTCCCATTCACAAAAAGCTCCTGCTCAGTAAAAAGGAGCCGTTGAGACGCTTTTTCCACCGGAACTGAGGGATGATTTCTGCACTTTGCAGCCCCCAGACCCCGTGGCTTGCTCAGGCTCATTCAGCCACTCTCTCTTCTGGGGCTTTTTACACCAGAAAAAGCCAGATTTTTTTTTTTTTTAACCATTCAGAAGTTGTTTTCTGGTTTGTTTTGTTTTGGTTTTTTTTTCACTGAGGCCCCTTGCTGCTGAAGTCAATAATGAACATATGGCTGGGAACAGGCAGCCAAAAATAAAGGAATAAAGGGATACAGAGTGCAAATTTCCCAGGCATTTAGGCAAAGGGAGCATCACTCAGTAAAATACATATTGTAGTGCAGATCACCATCAGCTACTGAGTGGAGAAACCACGAGGGCCAAATTACATTTTTGAGGACTTAATTGTTGGTTTTGTGTGGGTTTTTGTTTTTTTGTTTTTTTTTTTTAATTAAAAAAGCAGAATGGTTTTGCTGCGAGCATTTGGGGTGGCTGAGTGAGGTGGCGGGGAGAGCACGAGGTTGTTTTGATGCTCCTGATGGAAAGGAGAGCTCTGATAAAGGAGGATTGGGTGATCAAAACCAGGATGGAGTTGCTGGGCTCGCTGTTTTCTTGGGGAGAGGAGACTTTTG
>VZTF01008240.1:0-15554 GCA_013397755.1 Cnemophilus loriae
TCAGGGGGGCTGGGTGTTCCGCCTTGGATTATTTGGGAGGGTTTGGAATATTTTGGAATCCCCCTGGGATTTGGGGGCTTCCCCACCCTCGGTTTTTGGGGGGGGGTTGGGTGGCTCCTCCACCCTCAGGTTTTTTTTGGGAATTGAAGGATTGGAGCCTCTCCAGCCCTGGGACGATCCCTTGGGAATTTTGGGATGGGAATTGCTCCGTGGGGTTGGATTAGGGCCACTATTCCCAGGTGTCCCACGGGTTGGGAATTGGAGCCTTGGGCTCACCCTGGGAATTTTACCTGGGAAAGGGAAGCTTTGCGCTGCCCAAATCCCAGGAATTTTCTGCTCAGTCCCTGGAATTTGGGGCTGGATGTGGGGTTGGTTGGATGGGCGCAAATCCCTGGGATCTGCCAGCATTCCTTGGGATATCCCTGCTCCTTCCCTGAGGTTTTTTTGGGAATTCTGGCTCTCCAGGCAGATTTCCTGAAGGGGCTCCCGGTGTACAACAAGAGCAACTTCAGTAGATTCCATGCGGATTCCGTCTGCAAGGCTTCTGTGAGTGCTTTTTAATCCCTTTGTTCCCAAATCCTGGTGTTCCTGAATCCCAGCATTCCTAAATCCCAGCATTCTCCCCATATTCCCGAATCCTAGTGTTCCCAGATCTCAGCGTTCCCAAATCCTAGTGTTCTCTCAGGATTCCACATCGCGATGTTCCCAAATCCTGATGTTCCCGAATCCCAGCATTCCCACTTCCCAGAGTTCCGAAACCCCAGAATTCCCAAATCCCTGCGTTCCCGAATCCCAGCATTCCCAGTATCCCACATCCCCACATTCCCAGTCCCACCATTCCCACCCCACCATTCCTGTCTCAGTCCAATTCCCGTTCCTGACGGATTATTTGGAATTCCTGTTCCAGAACCGGCGCCCCTCGGTGTATTTGCCCACCAGAGAATTCCCCTCAGAACAGAGTGAGTTTTCCCAGAAAAATCCCGGTTTTCTAGGACTTCATCCAGGTTCAGTGGGGAAATCACCAAATCCCAACTTCACCCTTCTGTATTCCCAATTTCCCTCTTTCGGTTCCCAATTTTCCACTTCTTTGTTTCCAATATTCCCTTTATTTTTTCCCAATTTTCCCCTTAATTATTCCCAACTTCCCCCTTATTTATTCTCAATTTTCTCATTATTTATTCCCAATTTCACCGCTGTTTATTCCCAATTTCCCCCCATTTTTTCCCCGTATTTCCTTTATTTATCCTCATTTTTCCCCTTCTTTATCCCAAATTTTCCCCTTCTTTATCCCCGATTTTCCACTTCTTTATCCCAAATATTCCCCTTAATTTTTCCCAATTTCCCCTTTATTAATTCCCAATATTCCCATTGTTTATTCCCCATATTCCCATTGTTTATTCCCAGTTTTTGCCGCCTTTATTCCCATTTTTCCCCTAATTAATTCCCAGTTTTCCCCTTATTTACCCCCCATATTTGCTTTATTGATCCCCAATTCCCCCCTTCTTTATTCCCAACTTTCCCCCAACAATTCCTGATTTTTCATCCCTCCTCAATCCATCAAATCCTCCAAAAACCTGGGTTTTTTTCCCTGTTTTTCCTTGGAATTTTTCCCAGTTATCGTGACAGAGAAGACAAACATCCTCCTGCGCTACCTCCACCAGCAGTGGGACAAAAAGGTGACATTTGGGATCCAGATTCTGAGTTTTTCCAGGAATTCGGGATTTATTAATTCCCATAATAATTCAGATATTGGTAATTAACTTGGGAGTTCTGGCCAGGAAATCCTGGGATGATTCTGCCCCTGGAAAAGAGGGAAAATGGGAATTTTTTGGGGGGGGGTTGAGGTATGGGAAAACTGAGATTAAGGGGAGGTTTTGGCTGGGACTTTGGGAGTGCTGGGATTTGGGAATTATGGAATGTGGGAACGCTGGGATTGGGAATACTGGGATGTGGGATACTGGGATTTAGGAATACTGTGATTTGGGAATGCTTGGGTTTGGGAATTCTGGGATGTGGAATATTGGGATTTGGGAATGTTGGGATCTGGGAACTGCCACAATTGGAAATGCTGGGATGTGGAACACTGGGATTTGGAAATGCTGGGATTGGGAATTCTGGAGTGTGGGAATACTTGGATGTGGAACACAGAGATTTGGGAGTGCTGAAGTGTGGGAATGCTGGGATGGGGAATGTTGAGATTGAGGAATGCTGGGATTTAGGAATGTTGGGATCTGGGAACCGCCACAGTTGGGAATGCTGGGATTTTGGGGTACTGGGATTGGGAACACTGAAATGTGGGAAAACTGGGAGCCCTCTCCTCCAAACCCCCGGGAGTCTCCCCTCCTCTCTGGCCCTTGGGAATTCCCCCCTGTGGATCTCATTCCCAGAATGCGGCCAAGAAGCGGGACCAGGAGCAGGGGGAGCTGGAGGGTGAGAATTCCGCTCCGCCCCGGAAAATTGCCCGGACCGGCAGCCAGGACATGACCGAGGACACTTAAAAATCTGGGAATTCCCAAGGCTCTTCCCGCTTTTTTCGCCTCCCACTTTTCCCCCTCTTTGATTCCCAACCCACTGGGATTTCCCAGGATCCACCCTATTTATTTGGGATTCGCTTCTTTCCTTTTTTTTTTGGTATTTATGCCGCGGGAATTCTTGTGGAGCGGGAAAATCGTTCATCCTTAAGGCCCCTAATTCCCCAAATTCCCTTTTTCCTGGAATTCCTGGGATCTGCTCCTTGTGAAATTCCAGAACTCATTCCCAAAAATCCACTTTTTCTGGGATCTTCTCCCTTCCCAAAATTCCCTTTTTTCTGAGATTCCTTGGATCTGCTCCTGAGATCTCTCAGGAGAACTCCTTATTCCTGAAATTCCCTTTTTTCTGAGATTCCTTGGATCTGCTCCTGAGATCTCTCAGGAGAACTCCTTATTCCTGAAATTCCCTTTTTTCTGAGATTCCTAGGATCTGGTCCTTGAAATCTTCAAGGGCATCTCCTTTCTTTTCCCAAAATTACACTTCTTTTGGGATTGCTGGGATTTGCTCCTTGAAATCTGCCAGGGAAACTCTTATTCCAAAAAATCCATTTTTTTCTGGGATTTCTTGGATCTGAACTCCCAGGAGAATTCCCTTCCCAAAAATCCCCTTTTCCTTGGATTCCTGGGGTCTGCTCCGTGTGAAATTCCAGGAGGACTCACTCCCAAAATTCCAGCTTTTTTGGGATTGCTGGGATCTCCTGCCTTCCCAAAATTCTCCTTTTCCTGGGATTCCTTGTTTCTGCTCCATGTGAAATTCCAGGATAACTGCTTTTTTTTTTTCCAAAAATCCACTTTTTCTGAGATCTTCTCCCTTCCCAAAAATCCCCTTTTCCCGGGATTCCCCGCATCTGCTCCCTGTAAAATTCCAGAGGTTTTTATTCTTCATTTCCCCCTTGAAATATTCCCAGGAATCCTTTGGATATTCCTAGCCCAGCCACAACTGTGAGGCCTTTTCCATTTTTCCATAAAATTCCCGACCCTTTCCCGAGCTCTGATCATGGCTGAAGCCGATTCCCAGGAATTTGGATCCTGGGATTTCTTTGGGGCTGGATCCACGGATTTTTTTCCACCTTCGGGAAAAGCCAGAATTGTCACTCTCTTTAGTCCTTAAATCCTGAATTTTTTCCCGGGAATCACCGAGGGATCGCTCGGAATTCCGAAGGGACGGAGCTGGGAGCAGACTGGGAGCGGCTCTGGCCTTGGATTTGGGAGAATCCTGGATGGAACTGGGGGATCCAGAATGGAATTTGGGAATCCAGGATGGAATTTGGGATTCGGGATGGAAGAATCCAGGATGGAATTCCAGGAATGCGGAGCCAATCCAATGCTCCGGAATGCCCAAAATCCTTGGAATTAAGACAATTCCCAGCCGCCCTTCCAGGACGATCCAGAGGCTCGGGATTCGTGGAAAACCTTGGGAAAAGCCAGGAAAGGACGAGCTTCATCCTGAAATTCCAGCTGCTTTTCCATGAGGAGCTGATTCCCGCGGAAATCCCGGAATTTGGAGCCATTTTCCCCTCCCCCTGCTGTGAAATCCACAGGGATTTCTCCAGGATATTCCCAAAAAAAGTCCTGGCTCTGACTCTTCGGAGGATTCCTGCTGGAAAATCCCGATCCGTCCTTGGAATTCCGGACTGGGAAGGGCCAAAATTCCACCGGCATTGGAAGCAGAACCTCAGGAAGAGCAGGACACGGCTCCCGTCGGAATCCCCAGAATTTGGGACTGGAATTCAATCCAGAACTTTGGCTCTGCCTCCGAACCTTTTTCCCGGATTTTTTTGTTTTGTTGTTTTGTTTTATTTTGGTTTTTTTATGGAAGCAACTTCGGAATTCCTGGAATGCTGAGCGTGTGGTGGTGGGGGAAGGAGGAAAAGTGGAATTCCTGGGTTGTTTTTGTGGGATTTCCAGCTGGAAAAGCCGGATTCGAGGAATCCTTGGGAGGAATTCCGGGATTCCAGGAGAGGAGGGCGGATCCTGGGATTCTAGAGGCTCGGGAATGTTGTTCCATTAAAGAGTTGACACTTCCTGGTGGAATTCCTGCTTTTCTTCCCCTTGGAAAAGGGGGATGGGAGCCTTGGGATTTATCACAGGAAAACAGGGATGGGGAATTCTGGGGTGAAAGGTTGGGATTGGGCAGAGCTGGGGTGGGAGCAGGAGGGGTTTGGGATCTCCTGGGAGTGCCCGGATCCCAACAGGGATTTGAGATCCCTGGAGTCTGTCCCGATCCCATCCCCAGATTTGAGATCCTCATCCCATCCCTGGATTTGGGATTTTCATCCCATCCATTTATTTGGCATCCCTGGAGTTTGTCCTGATCCCATCCAGGGATTTGGGATCCCTTCTTCCCTCATCCCATCCCTGGATTTCAGGTTGGGATTCTCATCCCACCCATGGATTTGGGATTCCCACACTTTGTCCTATCCCATCCCTAGATCTGGGATTCCTGCAGTGAGTCCTGATCCCGGACAGGGATTTGGGGTTGGGATTCTCTTCCCATCCCTGGATTTGGGATCCCTCTCTGTCCTCATCCCGTCCAGAGATTTGGGATTTTCATCCCATCAATTTATTTGGGATCCCGGGAGTCTGTCCTATCCCATCCCTGGATTTGGGCTCCTTGGAGTGAGTCCTGATCCCATCCTTGGATTTGGGATTCTCCTCCCATCCCTGGAGCTGGGATTCCCTCTCCTCATCCCATCTCTGGATTTGGGATCTCTGCAGTGTCCGAATCCCATCCAGGGATTTGGGGTTGGGATTCTCAGGCCATGCCTGGATTTGGGATCTCTGGAGTTTGTCCTTATCCCATCCCTGGATTTGAGATTCTCCTCCCAGACAGGAATTTGGGATCCCTGAAGTGTTTTAATCCCATGCATGGATTTGGGATTTTCATCCCATCCCTGGATCTGGGATCCTTGGAGTCTTTCCATTCTCCGTCTCTGGATTTGAGATCCTCATGTCATCCCTGGATTTGGGATTCCCACAGTGTGTCCTGATCCCATCCTTGGATTTGAGATTCTTATCCGTGGATTTGGGATCCCTGGAGTTTGTCCTGTCCTCATCCCATCCCAAATCCCCAATATCCCTGGATTTGAGATCCCTCTCGTCCCTCATCCCATCCTTGGATTTGGGGTTGAGATTCTCATCCTATCCCTGGATTTGGGATCCCGCTTCACCCTTCTCCTCCTCCAGCTCATTCCCAACTTTTCCTGGAATTCCAGGAGCTCTGCCGCCTCCACCCACCTTGATCCCATATCCACACAGGAAATATCCTGGAATATTCCCTGGAAAATCCTCTCCTGACCGTGACATAATTCCCTACATCTACCAATTCCTGCCTCTTCCTCCTCATCCCAGGATTTTCTGTGTCCTGCAGTGCCCAAATCCCGGGATTCTGCTCTCCAAACACCCCCAGGGCTTGGAATTCCTGGAATTCCCAGAATTCCCAGAGCCCAAAGCTCAATCCTGAATTTCTTTGGAATTTTCTGCCCAATTTTGGCCATTCCCAAATCCCGAGAGGCTCCGTCGTTCCCAACTCCAGGATTTTTCCTTCCAAATCCTTCCATCCTCACCCAAAATCTGGGATTGTGGAGCTGGAAAAACCTGGATTCTCCCAAAAATCCCATAAAAATCCCAGATATCCATTGGAATATTTTTGGGGGGAATTTCTCCTTCAAAATGTTTAATTTTCCCCAAAAATCTTGGATTGCAGAGCTGGAAAAAAAGCTGGATTTTTCCAAAAATCCTGCAAAAATCACGGATATCCATTGGAATTTTTTGGGGGGGAATTTCTCCTTCAAAATGTTTAATTTTCCCCAAAAATCTTGGATTGCAGAGCTGGAAAAAAAGCTGGATTTTTCCAAAAATCCTGCAAAAATCACGGATATCCATTGGAATTTTTTGGGGGGGAATTTCTCCTTCAAAATCCTTCATTTTCCCCCCCGAATCTGGGATCACAGAGCTAGAAAAAGCTGGATTTTCCCAAAAATCCTGCAAAAATCCTGGATATCCATTGGAATATTTTTGGGAGGAATTTCTTTTCCAACGATTCCACATTTTTATAAATAATAAATTTATGAAATTCTGAGGATTAAATTGGACTTTTCCATTCTTTCCTCACTTCTAGGAGGATTCGGATCCCGCTTTCCAGAGGTTGGGAATGCTGCTCTGGATCCTGGGGCCTAATTAGAATATTTAAACATGCAAATGAGATGCAAATGAGTTGTCGAAATAAATTTCTTTTTATTGCCGGTTTTACAAAAATAAATTAAAAAGAAATAAATTAAATGTCCCCCCCGCTTTTCCTTCCTTTCCCGGTATTCCCACAGAATTCCCACGGAATTCCCATTCCAAGGAAAAAAAACCCAAAGGAAAAACCATTCATGAATTTTTCCCTCCTCTGAAATTCCAGAGATTTTTTTTTTTGTTTCTTGGGAAATGGGTGAAAATTCCCTGGATTTGGGGCCTTTCCCTCTGGGATTCATGGATGGATCTGGGAATTCTCTGCTCTGGAGGGAAATTGGATCAAAGCCATTCCCGGGAAGCCCAGCGGTGTTTTTTTGGGATGGGCAGAGCTGGAAAATCCCATTGGATGGAGGGAGGGAAGAGGAGCTGGAGCCTTTCGGAGCTTTGGGGCCTCATTTTCCCGAAATTCCCAACTTTCCTGGGGCCCCCTTTTCCCAGGATTTGCCCCGGGATCTCTCTGGGATATTACAGGTGACACCAAGGCAGATGCGGGGGGATTGGGATCCTCCTGGACCCATATTCCCAAATCTCCCTCCCCAATCCCAAATCTCCATCCCCAACTCCCAAATCTCCATCTCCAATCCCAAATCTCGATCCCCAATTCCCAAAATTCCAAATCTCCATCTCCAATCCCAAATCTCGATCCCCAATTCCCAAAATTCCAAATCTCCATCCCCAATTCCCAAAGTTCCAAATCTCCATCCCCAATTCCCAAACTCCTTCCCCAATCCCAAATCTCTGTCCCTAATTTCCAAAGTTCCAAATCTCCATCCCCACATTCCAAAGCTCCATCATCTATTCCCAAACTCCATCCTCAATCCCAGAGTTCTGTTCCCAATTCCAAAATTTCCGTCCCCAATTCCCAAAATTCCAAAGCTCCGTCCCCAATCCCAAATCTGTCTCCAATCCCAAATCTCTCCGCACATTCCCAAAGCTCCATCCCCAATTCCCAAAATTTGAAATCTTCATCCCCAATACCCAGAGCTCCAAAGCTCCATCCCCAATCCCAAATCTCCATCCCTAATGCCACATCTCTGTCCCCAATTCCCAAAGTCCCAAATCTCTGTCCCTAATTCCCACATTCCCAATCTCTCTCCCCAATCCCAAATCTCTCTCCCCACTCCCACTGGGATTTATCCCACCCCAGAGCAGGAACACGGAGCCTTTTCCCTTGGGAATCCTGGCCTTTCCTGCCCTTATTGCTCAGGAAAATGCTTCAATTTGGGGTCCCCCTTCCCCAAAAAAAAAAACCCAACTCCCAAAATTTTATGGATTCTTCCAAAGAGGAGGGAGGGAAAAAAATCCAAAAAAATTCCAACCTGACTTTCAGGAAGCGGGGACAAGAGGGGCCTCGGCTGCCCCCCCCTCCTCACCCCCCCCCCTTTTCCCAGCCTTTCCCTCTTTTCCCAGATTTTTCCCTTTGGGAATGGATGTCCCCAAGTGGCACCACCCCGTGAAGCAAAGCAGGGAAAGGAGGGTGAGCATTCCCATTCCCCGGAGTGCATTCCCAGCATGGATCCTGCTGGAAAAGCGAATCCAGCGAATCCAGGGAATCCTTCCCGCGGCAGCAGCAAAGCGTCTCCCACCCTGCCACCCCCCCCCCGCGGGTCCCCCCTGTGTCCCCTCCTTGTCCCGCCCCTTATTGCAACGGAATTCCTGGGAATTCGGAGCTGGAGCCTGGAAATTCCCACTGAGATTTGGGAGAAGCGGCACCAGCGGTGGGATTGGGATTTGGGATTTAGTGCAAGAAACGCTGCCCATGCATGGCATTCCCGGGGCATGCGCCTCCCTTCCCAGCTGGAAAATTCCTGGAAGGCTGGGAAGGGTCTCCGGGATTCAGGATTTGGGATCTGGGATCCGGGATTTGGAATCCAGGATCCAGGCGGAGGGAGCGGGCAGAGCAGGGCTGAAGCATGGCTGAATTGGGCTTGGCCCGGGAATTCCGGGAATTCCAGGAGTGGGGATGTGGCCGAGGGCACTCCCGGAGGATCGAAAGGCTGGAGCACGGCATCTCCAGGATAAACTGGGAGCGTGGAAAAGTTTGGGATGCTCCGGCCACACCAGGATGCTCAAGGAAACCGGGATAACTCCTCCCGGTGACCATGGAAACCAGGATGCTCCAAGCAGACCAGGAGCACAGAAAGCTTTGGGATGCTCCAGACAAACTGAGATAACTCCCAGCCATGCCCATGGAAACTGGGATGCTCCAGTAAACCAGGATAACTCCCCCTGGAGAGCCTGGAAAGTTTCAAGATGTTCCAGCCCCACTAGGATGCTCCAGTCAAACCGGGATAACTCCCCCTAGTGACCATGGAAAGTTTCGGGGGGCTCCAGCCAAACCAGGAGCATGGAAAGCTTTGGGATGCTCCAACCAGACCAGGATAACTCCCCCCAGTGAGCCTGGAAAGTTTTGGGAGGCTCCAGCCCCACCAGGATGCTCCAGCCGCACCGGGATAACTCCGCCTGGTGCCCATGGAAACCGGGATGCTCCAGCTGCACCGGGATAACTCCCTCTATCCCTCGGCTCCGGGATTTTGCAGCCTCCTCGCTCTCACGCCTCCCCCGCTGCCCCACCACGGGCCCCGAGGTGGTGGCGGCTGCTCCGTGCGGCGGGACCGGGGGGACCCGGAGGGACACAGCACCGGGGACCGGGGTGACACGGAGTGATGCAGCACAGGGCACCGGGGAGGAGCGTGGCGCTGGCTGCCCCCGACCCTGAGCCGGCCCCGCGGGCGAGCGGCGGCGAGAGGCTCCCGACGGCCACGGCCGCGCGCAGCAGGGACCGGGCGGCTCCTGGAACCCCCGGAACCGGCGGACCCCTGGTCAGGGCCTGGCACCGCTGCCCTCCTCCTCCACCCGGCTCCTCCCGAACCCCCGGAACCCCCGGAACCCCGGTTAGAGCCGGGCACCGCCGCCCTCCTCCTCCGCCCGGCTCTCCGGTTCCTCCCGCGCCCCTTCCTCGTTGAGATGCGACTTCCCAGGCACCGCATCCACCGAGAGCCCTGCCCGGGGCTGCGGGGACGCGCTGGCAGTGCCCCCATTGGCACCGAGCCCTTCGGACTTGCCAAAATTAAAGAGCTTGCCGGGGTTGAAGGGTTTGGTGGGCGACTGCACCTTCTCGGTGCCCGTGTCCCGCTTAGTCTCGGGCGATTTCAGGAATTTGAAGCTCAGGAATCCCGGCAGTTTGTTCTCGCTGCCCGTCGGGGACTGCGGGGACCGGGCGGTGGTGGTGCCACCAGCGGCTGTGCCACCGGACAGGAATTTGCCTTGCAGGGGGATGATCTGCTTGAGCTTCATCACGTTGTTGGTGGCCAAGAGTGAGCTGGGCCGCTTGGGTTTGTCGGGGCCATGTGAGGAGGAGCTGCCGGAGCTTTTCCCTTTGCCCTGGCCCTTGTCGTGCGCCGGGTCCTGCCCAGTGGCCTCGGCTTTGGTGGCCTCATCCCGGCTGGATTCGCGCTCCTTGCGTGCCTGGAGCTCCACATGGCGCTGCCGCTCCTCCTCCTCGCGCTTGCGGCGCTGCTGCTGCTGGAAGTGGTGCTGGGCCTGCCGCTCGTGCTTCTGGGGACACGGAAGGGGACATCGAGGGGACACTGGGCACAGAGGCCCGGGGGACAGCGGGCATGGGCACACCACGGGGGGCACATCCAGGAGACACCGGGCACAGGGACACATTGAGGGGGACTTCCAGAGGGCACGGGGACACATTGAGGGGACACTGGGCATGGGGACACTGTGGATTGGCCAGTGGGCATGGGGACACTGGGCACAGGGACATCCCAGGGGACACGTCGAGAAGACACCGGGCATGGGGACACCCCAGGGGACACATTGAGGGGACACTCTGGGGACCCCACCAGCCCCTAGGGACACCTCGGGAACCCAACAGGGCCTGGTGCCACCTCAGGGGACCCACCAATGGTGGGAATGGCTTGAGGAACCCACTGGCCCTTTGGAGACACCTTGCAGAGCCCACTGATCCCGGGGACACTTTGGGGACACCTCTGGGACACCTCATGGAGCCCACTGGTCCCAGTGGCCCTTTGGGGACACCCTAGGGCACCCACTGATCCCGGGGACACTTTGGGAACACCTCAGGGCACCCACTGATCCCAGGGACACCTCGGAGACCCCAGCGGCCCTTGGGGACACCTTGGGGATACCATCCTGGCAGGACCCACCTTGAAGGCCTCGCGGCGCTGGTATTCCAGCTTGGCCATCTCCTCGGCCACCCAGGCGGGAATGTCGGGAATGGCCACCTGGATGACGTATTTCAGGAGCAGGGCGAAGTGCTGGGGGACACAGGGACACGCCTGAGCACTGCTGGCACCGCCAAAATCCAGCCCTTCCATCCCAAAATCCAGCCCTTCCATCCCAAAATCTGCCCTGTGGGGAGTAGGGGCTGGGGAGAGTCTTGATGACAGCTGGGGGGATTCCAGAGCCCATCCCACTGCCCACAGGGATTGTCCAGGGATGGGATTGTTCAGGGAATTGACTGTTCAGGAATCGGAGCGACCAGGGATGTGAGTGTCCAGGAATGGGAGTGTCCAGGGATAGGATTGTCCAGGGATATTCCTGTCCAGGAATGTCCATGTCCAGGGATGTGAGTGTCACGGCCGTGACGGAGGGGGACGAAATTTGGGGTCCCAGCTCTGCCAGCACCCAGACCCCCATCTGGTGACCCCAATCCTTGGCCACCAATCGCGTACCTCCAGCACCACCACGGACACGATGGCTCCCTCAGGACTGAGCCACGGGAAGAGCCTCTGGAGCTGTCCGCACTGGGCGATCAGGTAACAGTTGACCACGATGGCCAGGACGCCCATGGCCTCCATCACCTTCTGCAAGAGCGCCGGGGACGGGGATGAGAGCCCAGATCTGAACCCCAATGTCCCTGATGTCCCTAAGGTCCCCACCTGCCACTGGCCGATGCTCTCAACGCGCTGGCCAAAGGGTCTCTGCAGCCCCGTGCAGAGCTTGAAGGCGTCGCTGCGGATCTCGATGATGTTGTTGACCAGGGCGCACATGGCAGCCAGCGGGAAGGCCGAAGAGAACAGCACCACGTAGCCGAACTGGATGAACATCTCCTGGTAGTCCTGGAAGGTGTCCTGAGGGGGGGAATTGTGGGATGGGTGAAGGTGGAAAGAGTTCCATGGTATGGAGCCTGAGCTGTGCCTGATCCAGACTTGGAGCTGCTTGGGTGTCCCTCGAAATGTTCCAGAGCTTTCTGGGGATAGGGAAACGGGCTCAGGGTCTGGCCCTGGGTGGAATTTGGGGTTTGCTGGTGGATTTTTATGGAATCACAGCCTGGGAAAGCCCTCCAGGATCATGGAGCCTGACCTGGGACTGATCCGCTCCTTGTCACCCACCTCAGGGAACCCACAAATCCTGGGGACACGCTGGGGATCCTGATGGCCACGGGGACAACTCAGGGAACCCCAGGAACAGCTTGCGGAGCCTACCAGGTCCAGGGACATTTTGGAGAGCCCACCAGGTCCAGGGACAAGGGGACAAAGGGGACACCGGGCCACCCACCTCGTACTTCTTCATGCAGCTCTCCACCTCGGCCTGCGTCAGCTGCGTGGAATAATCCTCCTCGGGAGGGTCAATCCAAGAGGCGCGGTTGCGCTTCCTCCCTTCCTCCTCTCTCTCCTCCTCCTCCTCCCTCCTCCTCCTCGCCGCCCGCGCCAGCACCGCCGGCTCTGCCGCCTTCGCGGGGCTCCCGGGCTGCCCTACGGCCTCCTCCTCCTCCTCGCACAGCTCGAACACGGCGGCGGGGTCCATGCCCTTCTCCACCATGGTTGGGCTGCCCTCCTCGAGGAACGGCTCGTCTTCGGGGCCAATGGGCTCGGCTCGCCGCTCGCCACGCTCGATGAAGCTCACCTTCTTCAGCTTCAGCCCGCAGTCCAGCGCGCTCTCCTCCTCCGAGTCCGAGCCGCGCCGCTCCTCCTCCTCCTCCTCTTCCTCCGGCACCCCGCACCCCCCGTTCAGACATTTCTTCTCGCCCCGGGTCCCCTCCGGAGGGGGCTGCGGGGGTTGCCGCGGGACAAGCAGGCAGAGCAGGGCGTGGGCGAGCTGGCGGAGGCTGCGCAGGTTGAGGTCGCCGCGGCGGAGGCGCCGGTACAGGTGGGGCTGCGACACCTCCCGCACGTTCTGCAGGAACTGGCGCGTGATCAGCAGCGTGGCCAGCATCTGTGGGGACAAGGTGGCCACTGTGTCACTCCCCCGGGGGAGTGGAGGCGGGGGTGGTGTCCCCATGGCCTGGCCCCGTGGGATTCCTGGTCCTCCTTGGTGTCCTCGTGGTGTCCCTGCTGCTTCCTGTACTCCCTGTGGTGTCTCTGCTCCTGTCTTGTCCCCGCGGGGTTCCTGCTCCTCCTGTGATGTCTCCGCTTCTCTATGTTGTCCTCGTGGTGTCCCTGCTCCTCTCTTCTTGTCCCTGCGGGGTCCCTGCTCCTTTTGTGGTGTCCCTGCTGCTTCCTGTACTCCCTGTGGTGTCTCTGCTCCTGTCTTGTCCCCGCGGGGTTCCTGCTCCTCCTGTGATGTCTCCGCTTCTCTATGTTGTCCTCGTGGTGTCCCTGCTCCTCTCTTCTTGTCCCTGCGGGGTCCCTGCTCCTTTTGTGGTGTCCCTGCTGCTTCCTGTACTCCCTGTGGTGTCTCTGCTCCTGTCTTGTCCCCGCGGGGTTCCTGCTCCTCCTGTGATGTCTCCGCTTCTCTATGTTGTCCTCGTGGTGTCCCTGCTCCTCTCTTCTTGTCCCTGCGGGGTCCCTGCTCCTTTTGTGGTGTCCCTGCTGCTTCCTGTACTCCCTGTGGTGTCTCTGCTCCTGTCTTGTCCCCGCGGGGTTCCTGCTCCTCCTGTGATGTCTCCGCTTCTCTATGTTGTCCTCGTGGTGTCCCTGCTCCTCTCTTCTTGTCCCTGCGGGGTCCCTGCTCCTTTTGTGGTGTCCCTGCTGCTTCCTGTACTCCCTGTGGTGTCTCTGCTCCTGTCTTGTCCCCGCGGGGTTCCTGCTCCTCCTGTGATGTCTCCGCTTCTCTATGTTGTCCTCGTGGTGTCCCTGCTCCTCTCTTCTTGTCCCTGCGGGGTCCCTGCTCCTTTTGTGGTGTCCCTGCTGCTTCCTGTACTCCCTGTGGTGTCTCTGCTCCTGTCTTGTCCCCGCGGGGTTCCTGCTCCTCCTGTGATGTCTCCGCTTCTCTATGTTGTCCTCGTGGTGTCCCTGCTCCTCTCTTCTTGTCCCTGCGGGGTCCCTGCTCCTTTTGTGGTGTCCCTGCTGCTTCCTGTACTCCCTGTGGTGTCTCTGCTCCTGTCTTGTCCCCGCGGGGTTCCTGCTCCTCCTGTGATGTCTCCGCTTCTCTATGTTGTCCTCGTGGTGTCCCTGCTCCTCTCTTCTTGTCCCTGCGGGGTCCCTGCTCCTTTTGTGGTGTCCCTGCTGCTTCCTGTACTCCCTGTGGTGTCTCTGCTCCTGTCTTGTCCCCGCGGGGTTCCTGCTCCTCCTGTGATGTCTCCGCTTCTCTATGTTGTCCTCGTGGTGTCCCTGCTCCTCTCTTCTTGTCCCTGCGGGGTCCCTGCTCCTTTTGTGGTGTCCCTGCTGCTTCCTGTACTCCCTGTGGTGTCTCTGCTCCTGTCTTGTCCCCGCGGGGTTCCTGCTCCTCCTGTGATGTCTCCGCTTCTCTATGTTGTCCTCGTGGTGTCCCTGCTCCTCTCTTCTTGTCCCTGCGGGGTCCCTGCTCCTTTTGTGGTGTCCCTGCTGCTTCCTGTACTCCCTGTGGTGTCTCTGCTCCTGTCTTGTCCCCGCGGGGTTCCTGCTCCTCCTGTGATGTCTCCGCTTCTCTATGTTGTCCTCGTGGTGTCCCTGCTCCTCTCTTCTTGTCCCTGCGGGGTCCCTGCTCCTTTTGTGGTGTCCCTGCTGCTTCCTGTACTCCCTGTGGTGTCTCTGCTCCTGTCTTGTCCCCGCGGGGTTCCTGCTCCTCCTGTGATGTCTCCGCTTCTCTATGTTGTCCTCGTGGTGTCCCTGCTCCTCTCTTCTTGTCCCTGCGGGGTCCCTGCTCCTTTTGTGGTGTCCCTGCTGCTTCCTGTACTCCCTGTGGTGTCTCTGCTCCTGTCTTGTCCCCGCGGGGTTCCTGCTCCTCCTGTGATGTCTCCGCTTCTCTATGTTGTCCTCGTGGTGTCCCTGCTCCTCTCTTCTTGTCCCTGCGGGGTCCCTGCTCCTTTTGTGGTGTCCCTGCTGCTTCCTGTACTCCCTGTGGTGTCTCTGCTCCTGTCTTGTCCCCGCGGGGTTCCTGCTCCTCCTGTGATGTCTCCGCTTCTCTATGTTGTCCTCGTGGTGTCCCTGCTCCTCTCTTCTTGTCCCTGCGGGGTCCCTGCTCCTTTTGTGGTGTCCCTGCTGCTTCCTGTACTCCCTGTGGTGTCTCTGCTCCTGTCTTGTCCCCGCGGGGTTCCTGCTCCTCCGCTGTCCCTGCTCCTCCTTGTCACTCCCACGAGGGCCCTGCTCCTCCTGTGGTGTCCCTGCTTCTCTCCCTTGTCCCCGAGGGGTCCCTGCTCCTCTTCCCTGTCCTTCCCGCGGTGTCCCTGCTCCTCCTGTGGTGTTTCCGTTCTTCCCTGTCGCCCCCACAATGGCCCNGCTGTCCCTGCTCCTCCTTGTCACTCCCACGAGGGCCCTGCTCCTCCTGTGGTGTCCCTGCTTCTCTCCCTTGTCCCCGAGGGGTCCCTGCTCCTCTTCCCTGTCCTTCCCGCGGTGTCCCTGCTCCTCCTGTGGTGTTTCCGTTCTTCCCTGTCGCCCCCACAATGGCCCC
>VZTF01008240.1:45302-58856 GCA_013397755.1 Cnemophilus loriae
GAGAAAACCGCCAAATATTTATCAAAACTTCCAGGCTTTTAAAAAAGATTTTTCCCGGGTTTTTTTATTATTTTGAGGCAGATTTTCACCATCTGGAGAATGAAAGGCTCTGGCAGAGCCGGTGAAGTGTCAGCGAAAAGGCTTTTAAAATGTTGTTATTATTATTATTTGTGGGCTGGAGCCCGAGAGGGGGAAAGGAAGCCAAAAAAATGTTCAAAAATAGCTGGAAAAAGCAAAAAACTGGGATGTTTTTCCAGAAGCGGCTCGTTTTGCACATTTGGGATGCGAAAGCTGCGGAAAAAAACCACAAACAACCAATAAAAAAACCAAAAAACAAAACCCACCTTGGAAAAGCACAAAAATATAGAGGAAGAGAGGAATGTTCCCATGGAATTCCGCATCGGGGGAAAAAAAAAATCAGTGATCCCACAGCCCCTCGGACTGTTCCCAAAAAATTCCCGGCTCCTGGAGGCCCCTTTTCCAAGGAAGACCCCCACTTTTGGAAGGGGAGACGTCTCGGATTTTTGGGTTTTTTCCCTGCTCCCGGCAGGTTGTCCAGAAGGAACGGAGGGAGCGGAACGGCTCCTCTTGGCCAGACGGGCTAGAATTCCGCAGCTGGATCCGGCTGGAATTCCGCAGCTGGATCCGGCTGGAATTCCGCAGCTGGAGGGACAGGACGAGAGCTTGGCCCCTCCCGTGTCCCCGCTCCTGCGAATGCCCCCGGTGGCCAGGGATGCTCCGGGGATGCTCCGGAGATGCTCCGGTTTGGGGTCTGGATACCTGGGAATGCTCCTGTTTGGGGTCCCGAGGGATGCCCCAGTTCAGGATTCCGAGGGATTCTCTAATTTGGGTACACAGGGATGCTCCTGTTTGAGGTCCCCACAGGTTCCAATTTGGGGTCCTCTGGAATGCTCCAATTCGTGATTCCCAGGGATTCTCTGATTTGGGGTCCCCAGGAATGCAGGGGTGCCCTGGGGTGCCTCAGATTGGGGTCCCCACCGGTGTTCCAGTTTGGGGTCCCTAGTGAGGGTCCGGTTTGCGGTCACTGGGGACACTCAGGATACCCCGGAAAGCTCCAGTTTGGGGTCCCTCGGGATGCTATGGTTTGGGGTCCCCTGGAATGCTCAGATTTGGGGTCCCCAGGAAAGCTCCACTTTGAGGTCCCTGGGGATGCCCCATCTGGGGACAGGGGCTGGGGGAGCCCCCTCGGCAAGCCATGGGCAAGAGCGGGGACACAGAGGGGACACAGGGGACACATTTTGGGCTCATTTTTTCCCCTCTCGCCCCTCGCCCCATTCCTTGACCCCCTAAGGCCGCCCCAAACCCCTCTGTGGGGCTGAGAAAGGGGGATCCCAATCCTTCCCTTCCCCCTTTTACTCCCTGTTTCCTCTCACCCTTTTTTTTTTTTTTTTTTTTTTTTTTTTTTTTTTTTTTTTTTTATNTTCCTCTCGCCCCCCCCCCCTTTTTTTTTTTTTTTTTTTTTTTTGGTGAGATTTTCTATATTTCGGGCCTTTCCAGCTGCTTCCTTTTATCCTTTTCATTCAGACCCCGTCATTACATTTTCCATTCTTTCCAAAGTAAAAAAAAAGAATAAAAGCGGCTTCCCAAGGTCCTTTTCAGGTCCCTATTCCCAGGGGGAAGGGGTGGAATATCTCAAAATATCCCAAATTCCCCTGCTCCCGCTTCCCTGCGGGGTTTTTGGGATGCTGTGGGAGGGGAGAATATCCCAAAAAAAGCTGCTCTGAGATCCCAACATGCTGGTACATCCTTTTCCCATCTCTTTTGGGATCCTTCCATCCCAAATTACTGTTCCCTTCCCTGCTCTGCTATTCCCGCTCGAAATGGGGCCTGGAAGGGGGAAAAAGAAGCAGCTGAGCCTTTTGTCATCCCTTTTTTCCACTCTCCAGGGGTACTCCCAGCCCTGGTTCTGCCCCCCGGACCTGAATCCACGTCTGGGTCACCCCGAAACCTTCCAAAACTGGGGTCGCGACCTCTTAAGGGATCCTTGCTCCATCCCCCTCCCACATCTCCATTGTTGGGAGCATCCTTGGTGCTAAAAAGCAGGGGGAAAAAAGAGCTTTTTTTGACCCAAAAGGTGCAGAAATCCCTTCTGGATCCCCCATCCCACATTCCCATGGTTTGGGACCTTCCCTGGTGCCAAGGGGTTAAAAAATCCGGGAAAAAAGAGCTTTTTTTGACCCAAAAGGTGTGAAAATCCTTGAGGGATCCCTCTGGATCCCTCATCCCACAGCCTGGGGATCTCCCCATGGAGTTCCTCCCCGAGTTTCCCCCTTCTGGAGCTGCATCCCGGAGGTTTTTGAAGAGGATTAGGGAGAATTCCAGGCTGGAGCTTCCCGGCTGGAGCCAGGGATGCTCGGGGGGGATTGGAAAGGGGATTTTGGTACCCGGGAATTTGGGATGGGGCTCCTTATCCAGGGCCTGGAAGGTGCGGGACCCTCGGGATCGGGAATTGGGATTTCAGCTCCCGGCCTGGGGGGATCAGCAGGGGAATTTTGGGGATCAGCAGGCTGATTTTGGGAGTGGCAGGAGGATTTTAGAATCACAGGAGGGGTTTGGGATCAGCAGCAGGAGGATTTTGGGATCACGGGAGGACTTTGGGATCCCAGGATGAGTTTGGCCACAGCCCCCAGCCCAGCCCCTGACCGCGGGCACTTTTCCAGCCCTCGGGAATGCGGGGCAGGGCTGCACACCCCGCCCGGACCTCTCGCACACCCTGCTAGGTGTCCTGGGATGTCCCTGGCGTGTCCCTGCCCGCTGTCCGTGCCCGATGTCCCTGCCCGGTGTCTCGGGGTGTCCCTGGGATTGGGGTCACCCCTTCCTGTCTCTCTTTTTTTTTTTTTCTTTTTTCCCCTTTTTTTTCCTCCCGTTTCTCCCTTTCTCCCCCTTTTTACCTCTTTTTTCTCCTCTTTTGATCCATTTTTCCCCCTTTTTTTGCCCCTTATTTTCCCCAGCATTCCCGCATTCCCACAGGATCCCGGCATTCCCGGTTTCCCACAGGATCCCAGATCCCGGCCGCTGCCACCGAGAGCATCCCTCGGGTTTCCCTTGGGACAGGGACATGGAGCCCGGTGGGGACAATTCCTGGCACTCAGGGAAAACCAGGATCCGGGGAGAAGCAGGATCCAGGGAAAAGCAGGACCCAGGGAGAAGCACGGTCCAGGTAAAGGCAGAATCCTGGGATAAAAAGCATCCAGGGACAGGTGGTATCCAGGGATAAGAAGCACCCAGGGACAGGGAGCACTCAGGATAAGGAGCAGCAAGGGATAAGGAATATCCAAGGATAAGGAGAATCCAGGAGAATCCAGGGATAAACAGCACTCAGAAATGAAGGAGATTTAGGGACAGGCGGGATCCAGGAAAAAAGAGCACCCAGGATAAGGAGAATCCAGGATAAGAAGCACTCAGGATAGGGAGAATCCAGGATAAGGAGCACCCAGGCACAGGCAGCACCCAGATTTTGTGGGGGGGGGGTTGGAATGACACCTCGCCATGGAATGTCAGCATTCCAGGTGCCTCCTCCCTCGCTCCCTCCCGCTCCTCCCCGCCGCCCGTGGTGGGATCGCATCCCGGCGAGACGGGGCAGGAACAGCGGGGCAGGGATTTGGCCGTGGCTTTGGCCAAATACTCGCCGTCCTCCCCCCGCCGGGGGCCCCGGCGCCCCCTTTGATCCCGCATCCAGCGAAAAGGGTGGAAAAAGCGTGGAAAAACGCCGCGCCGGGGCCAGGGCGGGTTGGAAAAAGGAAATGTTGTCCCGGGTTTGGCCCCATAAACGCCGCCTGTTCCATTACAGCATTCGCGGCTGGGACGGCGGGGCGGGGGCAATCCAGAAAACCCCTCTGGAGACACCCAGGTGGCAGCAGGACAGACCCCCCCCGCCCCTCACCCTGCTGGGGTCACGCAGGGGGTGCCCAACTGGTGGCTTGGCACATCCGGGTGCCAGGTGGGCCCCGGGTGGGTCCCCCCCGCCCCGTCTGCCACGTCCCCCTGGCCGCGGGGAGCTGGCACCGGGCCCCCCACGCCGCCGCCAGCCCGGCTGAGCCCGGCCCAAGGCAAATAGGAGCGGCCAGGATGGTGCTACTGAACGGGGGCAGGGTTTGGGGACAGTGGGGACATGCGAGGGACACGCGGGGGACACACGGGGCTGGCCTTTCCCCCCCGGAGAAGCCCAGCAGCCAGGCGGGTGTACAACAACTGTATATTTTGTAATAAATAATGTACAAATCTCCCCAAATCTGGACCGGCGCGGTCGCCGAGGTGCCGCGGAGGTGGCACCGGCCCCCGGGCGGGGGTGGCACCGCAGGGAGGGCGTTTTATTCTCGGTAATTTGGGGTTCCCTCTCCCCAAAAAACGATTTTTTGTGGGATTCAGGGATGCAATGGGTGCCCCCAGCTGCCGGCGCGGGCACAACGGGGCTCCGCCGGTGGCACGGGACAAAGCACCGGGCGGGGACCCCCTTCCCATGCCCGCCCCTGCCCCGTTTTGCTCCCACCCCCTCTTTTATTCCGTTTATTTCAATCCCCTCCGCAGCACCTCCGGCACCGCCAGCGCGGGGCTGAGCACCAAGAGGGGACAGCGGCAGCACCGGGGGGGCTGGCGGAGCCCCCTCCCCACGTCCCCGCTGTCACCTACCCCCTGTCCCCTGCTCCGCGTGTCCCCCCTCCTTCGGGCGTTATAAATGAGCGCGGCCAAAAGCGACGGGGAAAGGGGAGGACAAAGCAGAGCCGGGGAGGGGATACGGAGGGGACTCAGGGCTGCCCCTGGAGCCGACCCGGCCTCCGCTGGCTGCTGGGGGTCCGGCGGGTGGCCGTGGGGCCGGGGGCTCCGGAGGCGAAGTCCATCACCTCGGGGGGAGGGCGGCGCAGCTCACTGCTCCCCATCTCCCTGCGGATCTCGGCCAGCGCCTCGGCCGGAGCGCTCAGCAGGCGCTGGAAAAAGCTCTCCCTGCCCGGTGGCCGCTCCTGGCAGCTGAAGGTGACGGCCGTGCCCTCGCCCGCCCTCATCTCCCGCGAGAAGCCGTCCGAGGTGCCAGCGAAGCAGCGGCCGATGGCGATTTCCTTAGCCAGCCGCGGGTTCTGGTCCGTCACGGTGTAGATGCCGTAGTTGTGGCCCAGCGGGTCCAGCGGGGCCAGCATGGAGAAGGCTCCGGTGTGGTTGTTGTCGGCCAGCGGCGGGTGGCGGCTCAGGTAGTCCCGCAGGAGCCCGTTGATGGCCGTGCGGCGACAGCTGCCCTGCGGCACGATGGACACCAGGGTCCTGTCCACCAGGCTCTGGTCAAAGAGCATCCCACCGCACTTGAACTCCACGCAGGCACCCGAGGTGTTGTCCAGCAGCGGATCCCGCACGCTCCGGCTGTCCCGCAGCCCGTAGAGCTGTCCCCGCGTGCGCGGGTGGCTCCCCCCGACGTTGCGTGACCTCACCATGTACTCCTGCGGCCCCTCCAGCTGCACCTTGATGAAGCACGCCCGGAACTCCTGCGGGTTGGGCCACCACGCCAGGTAGTCGCCAGTCCAGGAGGTGAGGTCGCTCTCCTTGAAGGGCACCACGTTGTACTCGTACTTGTCCACCTCCACGCGATAGAAGCGCAGGTGGTTGGCACTGACTGGCGCCTCCTCGCACTCGCGCAGGCTCCGGTAGGAGTAGATGGGCCCATTGCTCTCATCCACGTTGTTGGGGTCGGGCTTGGCCACGTTGATCTGGAACGCCGTCTTCTTCAGCACCGGGTCCTTGTGGTCTGAGCGCCGGTAGCCCAGCTTGCCCAGATAGGGCTGCGCCACCCCCACGGCGCTGGGGTTGAGCTTGGGGCTGGAGGCAACGGCTTCCAGCTCCTCGCCGCCCAGTGTGGCCGTGACCAGGGCCGTGTAGGCGTCGGGACGCCGGCCATCACAGAAGGCGGGCAGGCAGGCGCCGTTGGCACCAGTCACCACGCTGTCAAAGCGGCCCCAGGCCCGCGGGTTGCTGGGGAAGCCGGGCTGTGGCTCCAGGTTGATGAGGCTGATGACCACCCCTTCTAGCTGCTCATAGGGGTTGAACTTCTCGTTGCTGTAGGCCCTGACCTTGACGAAGCAGCGGCGATCCTCGGGCACGTCCAGGTTGAAGAGGCGCCGCTCGCGGATCTCCAGGTTGCCTACCAGGAAGGTCCTCTCCTCCCTCTTCCTCCGGCTGTCCCCGGCCAGCCGCAGCACCCCCTCCTCCTCCCACAGGCCGCTCTCGGGGTTCAAGGACCACAACTTCATCTTCTGCAGGTGCTCCGGCATCCACACCTGCCCCGCATCCATCCTCACCTGCACCGGCCCCGCCTGCAGCGCCGCGCCACTGTCACCTTCCCGGAAATCCACGGCAAACATTCCGTAGGTGCGCAGGGGGACAATTTCCCCCTCAGCGTTGGCAAAGCTCAGGTCGCTGGAGGCGGCGCTGGCCATGGCCATGTCCCTGGGGTCCACAAAGGTGACACTGGCTTTGACCGTGCCATTGAATACCTCCCCGGATGGCCGCAGGAAGGCTCCGGCTGGCAGCAGGAGCTCCCCGACAGGCTCCCGGCCGCCGGCCTCTCCCAGCAGGATGGCATTGCTCCGGCCACCGTCCAGCTCGACCGGTTCCTTCTTGCGCAGCATCTTCACCTCCTGGTACACAGCTCCACCTCGCCGGTCGAAGGGCAGCACCTTGATGGTGTCCACCAAGCGCTGCTGGCCATCCACAAAGCGAGTGACCAAGCGCTGTGTGTCCGGAGGCACCTCGATGGTGAAGGAGCCCTGGTAGCCGGTGAACCCCACTTTCCTCCCCCCGAGGAAGATGTGCCCGAAGCGCAGCGGCTCCCCGGTGTCGGCCGCTGTCACCCGGCCCTGCACCAGCACCCGCGGCTGGGCACAGGGCCCGCAGCCGCACTCGGCCACCACCTTGACAGGCAGCAGGGAGCCGGCGCACGGCACCTGCCGCAGCTCCATCCTCCGCACGCCGCAGCACTGCCCCACCTCCTCCCCGCACCCTGAGGACTCTGCGGGGCCGCCGGGGCACGGCGAGGCCGGGCAGCGCCCCACGTTGTAGTAGCGGGAGCCGGTGGCATCCTGCGGGCACTCGCTGGGGAGCTCCACCAGGCTGGGCTCCGGCTCCGCTCTGCAGCTCGGCTGGCCCTGGGCTGAGGGCACGGAGGGGTGGGGTTAGAGGGGTCAGCGGGGGTCTCGCCACCCCAGAGGAGCCCCCTGTGCTCGCTCACCCAGCACGGTAAGCTGTGCCGGCGCCGAGCGGATGGCGCCCGCGTCGGAGCTGGCTTTGCAGTGGTAGGTGCCGGCCTGCCCCGCTGCCAGCCCCCGCAGCGCCAGGCGGCCGCTGGAGCGCTGCGCCTTCCCCTCCAGCAGAGTCCCGTTGTGGTACCTGCGGGGACAGGGGACAGGCGACAGACTCAGCGAGGACACGGCCACCACTGCCTGTCCGCGCTCCGCCCGCAGTGCCACCTCACCAGTAATATTTTTGGGGCGCGGGGGTGCCCGAGGCTTTGCAGCAGAAGGTCACGTCCTGCCCGGCCTCCCGGACCTTGGCCGAGGGGTGCAGCACCATGTAGGGCTTCTCTGGGGGGAGAAAAGGGCAGCGAGCCCATGGGCACCCCCGGCTCGCCCCTCCCGGGCTGCCCCCCGCCCGTCCCCCCCTCCTCACCGAGCCGCCGCAGCCTCAGGTGCGCCACGGCCACGCCCGAGCCGTTGGTGACGATGGGTGCCAGCCCTGGGGCGAAGCCGTCGCGGTGGGCGCTGAGGTTGGCGGCGGGGCCCGGGCACAGCCCCGAGGCCGTGAAGTGCCCGTGGGCATCGCTGCGGGCCAGCAGCACCGGCGGGCGGCCCTCCAGATACACACGGGCGCCCGGCAGTGCCACCCCGCCCGCGGTCAGCACAGTGCCCTGCAGAGTGTGCCCGGGGCAGCCTGCGGGGGGACCCGGCTCAGAGCCCACCGAGGGGACGCGCGGGAAGGGGGGCACCGCGGAGGGGTCCCCGAGGATGTTACCTGGGCAGGGTGACGGGGGACATTTCTGCACCTCGGTGGCGCGGCCGGGACACGGGGCGTTCTTGGCGGTTTTGCAGCTCCGGCGCCGGACGCGCGTCCCGGCGCTGCCGCAGCTGCGGGAACACGGACCCCAGGCGCCCCATTCCGTCCAGGTGGGCTCTGAGGGGACATTCCCGGTGGGAATCAG
This sequence comes from Cnemophilus loriae, assembly GCA_013397755.1. Lineage (NCBI taxonomy): Eukaryota > Metazoa > Chordata > Aves > Passeriformes > Corvidae > Cnemophilus > Cnemophilus loriae. Next base: position 53,500 of record VZTF01008240.1, read on the forward strand.
GTCCCCCAAACACGCAGCGTGGCGTGGCACTGCACCGCGGAGTGGGGACACCACGCGAGGCACCCCCCGGGTCACACTCCCGGCAGAGGAGCAGGAGGTGGGTGGCACCAGGTGGCTGTGCCCACCTGCTCATGCTGTGGGGGCTGAGACGGGGATTTAGGGTCCCTGGAGAGACCCCTGCCCTTGTCACCCGCGGGTGACACCCCAGTGCCACCCCTGACCACCCCACGGGCACCTCCAGCAGCCAGTCCGCAGCCACCCCGTGTCCCGTCCTCAGCAGCGCCCAGGGCACAGGTGGGTGGCACTGCGGAGTTTGGGGGTCCCTACCTGGGCAGGGCCCGGCGCTGCAGGGCCGGCGCTCCGTGGCCTTGCCCCGGCACTTGAGCTCCTTGAGCGGGGCCTGGCTTCGGGCGCTGCGGCAGCGCCGGGCGCGGCTCTGGGTGCCCCTGGTGCCACAGGCGCTGCGCGAGCAGGGGCTCCATGCAGACCAGTGCGACCAGTAAATGTGCTCTAGGGGGCACTGGGGTTAACTGGGTGCACACGGTCTGTACCCGGCACCCAAGGGGTTAAAAGGGGAACCAACACCCCCAGCCCGCACCCCAGGTGGGATTCAGGTGGGACACGGGTGGGATACAGGTGGGTCACAGGTATGACACGGGTGAGATACAGGTGAGATAGAGGTGTGCCCCAGGTGCGACACAGGTGAGACAGGTGTGACACAGGTATGGCAGAGGTGGAATACAGGTGTGACAGGTGAGATAGAACTGGGATGCAGGTGTGACACAGTTGTGCCAGAGGTGTGACAAATGTGGGGTTCAGAAGGGAAATAAGCGTGCTCCAGCTGCGCCCCAGGTGTGCCACAGGTGTAACAGAGGTGGAATACAGGTGTGACAGGTGAGATAGAGGTGCGATACAAGTGTGACAGGTGTGACAGAGGTGGAATACAGGTGTGACAGGTGTTCCCCAGGTGTTCCCCAGGTGCCCCGGGTAGCCGTCCCTCACCCAGCGGGCACAGGAAGCGCACGTGGTAGTTGGCACAGGCCTTGCCGGGTGGCTGCTCGCGGTGCAGGCAGCGGAAGCCGTGCTTGGGGCTGGCGTGCACCACCTGGCCCAGGGCCGCGGGCAGCTCCCACTCGGTGCTGCGGGCCTGGATGGCCACGGGCCGGGCGCACACCCGGTCCCCATAGTAGAACCTGATGGCCGCCAGGCTCTCATGGTCACCGTCCCCGCCTGGGTGGTCGATGTTGAACCACGACGTCCACTCGGCGCCTTTGCCTGCGAGAGAGCTGGGTATGAGTGTACCACAGCCGGCACGAGGCTGGGCATAGCGTGGGGACAGCTTGGGGACATTGAGGACAGAGGATGTGGGGATGGAAGATCACCATTGAGGGTCTCGTGGGGTTGGAATTGCGCTTGGAGGAATGGGAGGGCCATGGCATGGGAATGTCAGGCTGGTTATCACGGAGGGTCACATGGAGGTACCAATTGCCAATGGAGCAGTGGGAGGGACAAGGGGTGGGAACATCCCTGCCCAAGGGTCTTATGGGGTGGGAATTGACCCTGGAGTAATGGGTGAGAGGGACACAGGGTGGGAATGTCAGGGTGGTCACCATGTCCCTGCCCAAGGGTCATGTTGGGGGTGACATGAGGTGGAAATTGCCCCTGGAGCAATGCGAATGTCACGTTGGTCACCACCAGTGTCCCATGGGAGGTGGCACGAGGTGGGCACTGCCCCCGTAGCAATGGGAATGTCAGGGTGGCTACCACAGAGGTCCTATGGGGGTGGCACAGGATGGGAATTGCCCCAGGGGACACTGGAGGGGACACAGGGGCCTGGGGTGGCCATACCTGCTGTGTCCAGGTCCAGCTCCTCCAGGTTGGGCACAGCTTTCCAGGGTTTCCCGGCCATGCCACCCTTGCCTGGCTCTGAGTCGTTCTCCAGTGGCTCTGGGGGACACAAAGGTGGCAGTGCCACATTCCCAGGGCATCCAAGATGTCCCTCCCCAGCCTTGTCTCTGCGGGGGTGGGGACACTCTGTCCTGAGCCCCCCAGTCCCGGGGGAAAAGGGGATTTATCGGGTCCCCGAGGATAGGCCGCGGTGTCCTGGCAGCCAGGGATGGCCCAAGGGGTGGCCCAAGGGGTGGCCGAGACTGGACGCCACCCCATATCCATGGAAAACGTTCCCTGCCACCTCCCGCTGTCCCAGGGGTGACATGGGACAAGGACACGAGCCCACATCCTCCACCAATGAGGCCACAGTGTCACCAAGCCCCAAACCGGGAGGTGACAGGAATTTGGAGTGTGAATCCACAGCCGGAGTGTCCCTGCAGGGGTGGGGTGTCCCCGTAGCTGTCCCCATGTCCTACGGAGGAATCCCAAGGAGCCGGAGACTCCAGGGGCGGCTCTTCCCGTGGGATTCAGCAATTCCAGAGGGGATGGATGTGGGAAGAAGGTCCCTGGAGACACCCCTGTCCGCTGTCACCTGTGGGTGACACCTTGGTGCAGCCTGCATCACCATGGGCACCCCACGGGCATTCCGCAGCCACCCCACGGGCACCCCGTGGGCACCACCCCTCCTTCAGCAGCCACCCCTCGCCGGGGGGACCGATCCTGCCACTCCCTGTCCCCTCCCCAGAAGACAACGGCCCCGGTGGCAGCTCCGTCCCGCAGGTGGCTGGAATTTGTCCCCGGAGCAGGGACATTGCCGGCTCGGTCGCACAGGGAAGCTGCTGCCCTTGGGCACCTTGGGGGACAGCCACGGGGTTCCGGCTGAGGCTTCCGTGATGCCAGGGCTGGCGGGGACCTGGCACTGGACATGTCCCCGTCCCTGTCCCCGTCCCTGTCCCTCTCCCTGTCCCCATCCCTGTCCCTGTCGCTCCAGCGCCGTGATCCAGGAGAGGACAAAATTCCCCGATCCCCATCAACACCTCCTCCTTGGCAGGTGCCAGCGGGACCATCCCACCCTGTGCCACCACCCCGTGCCACCACCCCCAGCCCCATCCCCATCCTCTTTCCCCCACCTCATTCCCGGTGTGAAACCCCAAAACCCCGGGGGGACAAACCCCACCTTACCTGCAGCCCTGGCAGCGCACGGGGCTCCTGGCGCCAGCAGCGCCAGCTGTGCCAGCAGCCGTGCCAGCTGTGCCAGCTGTGCCATGGCTGCTCCGCAGGGCGACTGCGGACGCTGCTGGTGCTGCCCCGGCTTTTATAGGGCGCCGGTCCCCCCTTCTCCAGCTCCGGGAGCCGATTCCTGGAGCGGAGTCAGGGAACGGAGCCCTCCCCGAGGCGGCCGCGCTGCTCCGGGAGCTCGGAGTGTTTGTTTTTGTCGAGCTGCTAAAATTGGATGCGCTCGGGAATGCGGTGGGGAGGGAAATCCAAAAAAAAAAAAAAGGGAAAAGGGAAAAGAAGGAGTTGATGCCGAGCTCGAGGTGGTGGCGATGCCCGTGGGGACATCGAGGTGACCTGGCTTTGGTCTCCACATGGAAACAACCCCCTGGGATGGACGGTGACAAAGTGGGGACCCCGCGGAAAGGTTGGAGATGTCGTGAATTCTCACAAATCTGCCCCTCAAATTCTCCCCCCTCCTTAAATCCCCTTTTTGTCCCAAATCTATCACAGGAATCTGGGGGCTCCCCCTTCGGAAGGGGCACTGGAGGGATTGGAGGGTACTGAGATGGACTGGGAGGAGCTGGGAGCCCCCCAACTCTCCCCCAAATTCCCCCAAAGCCCCCCACACGCCTCATTTATCCCAAATCCATCACCAAAATCTGGGGATTCGCCATGATTTTGGGGCACGGGAGGGACTGGGAAGGGCTGGAGGAGATTTGGGATGAACGAGGAGCCCCGGCCGGCGGAAATCCTGGCGCATTCCCGGCATTCCGGCTGCGCCGAGCCCCACGGGGAGGAAGCAGCTCCCGGGGCTGGATTGGGGTCACTGACACCCCATCCCTGCTGGGACAGAGGGGACAGTGCCCAGGGGTGGCTCGTCACTGTTCGTGACAACCCCCACGGTGGGGGTGCCGTTCCTGTGTCCCTTTCCCGGGGTTTTTGTGGGATTTCAGCCCGACGGGACCCTGACAGCGGCCACTGTCCCCATGGATGGGTCACAGGGGAGGTGACAGGGGTCTGTCCCCAACAGCGGGGTGACACCCCCCGGGGACACACAGGGAGCCGAGACGAGCCCCCGAGCCTTGAATTGAGTCCCAGGACAAGCTCCCAACCAAACCCCAACAAGGTCCCCCTGTCCATGTCCCTGTCCCTGTCCCCAAACAGACCCCGACAGCTGCCACTGTCCCCATGGGTGGGTGATGGGGGATGTCACACGGCTCTGTCTCCAACAGCGGGGTGGTGACACCTCCCAGGGGAGGTTCGAGCCGGGTCCCCAAGCCTTGAACTGAGTCTCAGCACAAGTCACCAACACAACCCAACCCAACCCCCACCAAGGTGTCCCCGTCCCCAGACAGACCCCGCTGAGGAGCCACCACCGCTTTATTTTGAGGGTCCCAGGGCCAGCAGCGCTTTATTCTGGGGGTCACAGGGCCACCACGCACTCGGTGCCGGGGTACTCGGGGGGGTTGAGCTCGAACTTCCTCTGCACGTCGTAGGGCAGGAAGCGCCCGGCCACGAAGTGCTGGCGGCCCAGGAAGCGCCGCGCGCACTCCTTGGGGGCCGCCAGCGACACCAGGACATCGGGGCTGATGTCGCCGCTGCCACCCGCCTCGGCGGCCCACCCTGCGGACGGGGGACAGGGGACACGCGTGACCCCAGGGAACACGGAACAGTCTGTGGGAACATGGAGAGGGGTGACCCCAAGGGACACAGCCCACCCTGCGGGGATGCGGGCAGGGGACAGGCGTGACACCAGAGGACATGGAATAGTCTATGGGGACATGGCGATGGGTCAGGAGTGACACATCCCACCTTGTGGGGACACAGCAGGGCTCAGGGATGACCCGGGGGACACATCCCACCCTGTGGGGTCACACAGAGGGGCTCAGGGGTGACCCAGGGCTCTCGCTGCTGTTGTGCTGGGGACACTCCGTGGCCCTGGAGCTGGGGAGGGCACACGGAGGGCACAGGGAGGGCACAGGGACTGTGTGCCCACGGCGGCACCGCCACCGTGCTGGCCCCGGGCAGGGTTTGTCCCGGCGGGGATTCACCCGCGGCCGTGCCAGGCACTCCTGTTTTGCTCCCGCGGCCCGGGGGGGCACACGGCCACGGCGGGGGGGGACACGGGTGATGACAATCCCAGGCCTGGCCACCAGACACGCGGCTGGTTGGGAATTACATCATGTCTCGGGCCGGGCACTTTGTTATTTCCCGTGGATGCCCCGATCCCTCCCGGATCCTCGGGGGGG
>VZTF01008240.1:77466-93882 GCA_013397755.1 Cnemophilus loriae
CCCCCCCTCCCACCCCTGCGACCCCCCCAGTCCCACCAGGAGCAGGGAAAGGATCCTCCAGGAACCTCTGGATGCTTTCCCCGTCTCCAGGTGAACATTTCCAACCTTCCCATCCATCCCTGCTCCCCGGGAAGGTTTCCCAGCCCCGGCTCTGGATCGAGGTCACCATGTCCCAGCTCTAATCCCACCCTAATCCATCGGCTCCACTGGGATTTACGGCACCAAACCTGAGTTATACCCGCTCTGCATCCTCAGGGATTTCGGGCATTCCCAGAGGGATCGATCAACAGCTCGGAGCCAGGTGGGATCCAGCGCTTCCTTGGGATCATCTTCCCATCCAAAGGGGTCCAAGACTTCCTTGGGATCATCCTCCCACCCAAAGGGGTCCATCACTTTTCTGGGATCATCTTCCCCTCCAAAAGGATCCATCACTTCCTTGGGATCTTCCACCCAACAGGATCCATCTCTTCCTTGGGATTGTCTTCCAAACTCAACAACATCCCTTAATTCCTTGGGATCATCTTCCCATCCAATGGGATCCTTTAATTCCTTGGGATCATCCTCACACCCAACAGGATCCATCATTTTCTGGGATCATCTTCCCACCCAATGGGATCCATCAGTTCCTTGGGATCATCTCCCCTCAGACGGGATCTGTTCCCAAGATTCCCTGGCAATCCCAGGGCTGCTGCACATGGAAAATGGGCTGGAGAACACCACATCTCCGCAATTTTCCTGTCTCTCCAAACTGGGCTTTGCCCGGAGCGGGATCCATTCCCTGATTCCCTCTTTTCCCAAACCCACAGCTCCGGAGCGCGGCTGTGATTCCGCCGGTGACTGGGAATTCAGGACAATTCCATGGGAATTCCTGTGTGGCCGTGGCTCTTCCCAGGCTGCCAAAGACACCAAGAACTTGGATTTTATCCGGAACTGGGGGCAAAATAATCCCGGGAATATCCTTGGCCTGTTCTGCTTCCAGAGAGAAGCGATCCAACGGCTCCATGAGTTATCCTGTAATGTTCAGGTAAAATCCAAGGGTGGTGGAGCAGGAATTCCAGGTGGGAATGAGGAAGAGTCTGGATTTCTGGATTTGCTCCATTTGAATCCTGGGATGCACCTCTCAGGATGCTCCATCCATGAAATTCCGAACAAATTCCACAGAAATCACAGATTTTTGCCGCCTTCTTTTCCCATTCTCCCATCTTCCCGGGTTTTTTTTCAGGAAGAAACCTCAGTGGAGGAAGGAGCAGATCTGGCTTTGTCTGGGTGATCCATGAGATGAATCCCAATCCCCAAAATCCTGGGAATACGAGGCAGATCCAGGTGTTTCTCTGTTTATTTATTGTCATTCCAATTCCAACCCCCCGCCCCCTCGATACAATTATTGGTTAACTATTGATAAATTATTGATTCCAGATCCGTCTGCTGTCGGGATTACAGGGAATTATTAAATTCTGGGATTTATTCCGGAATATTTTGAGTCCCAGCAAATCCAAGGAAAAAAATCCCACCCTGTTCTCCCTCCTTCCCAAAGGAGAGGGAAAAATGAGCCAAATCTGGGGTTTTTTTCCAAGATCTCCCGAAATTTCTTCCATTCCACCCCCTTCTGCAGCCCAAATTCCCAGTTTTCCATCCAGCACAGAACTTTGGGAATGCAATTTCATATTTTCCCAAAAAAAAGAGAGATAATTGGTTGGGAAAATCCAGAGGTAAAGGAATGATTCCTGAAATGAGGATAAAAATAGACATGGAATAAAAGCCAATCCCGAATCCATTGGAATTTTGGATTTACCACATTTTCCTCAGGAATGGAAGGTGCAGGAATCTCTGGAATATAAAAAATTCGGGAAATCACCTTTTCTCTGCGCCGGGAACGCCGAGGAAGAAGAAGTCTTGGAGAGAAAAAAATTCCAACCCCTTTTTTTTTTCCATGGCAAAAATCCAATTCCAAGTCCGCAATGAAATCCAAGAAAAACCACACGGCTCCCGAATTCCACCGCGGGAATTTTCCCACGAAAATCCGGGATTTTTTTATTTCATGAGTTGCTAAAATCTAAAGTACAACGGTGGTTCCTTGTTATCTGCAGTGTCCTAGAAAATCCCAAAATCCCAGTGGATCTGAGCGGGAATTTTATGGCTTTAGGGACCCCCTGGATCTGGGAGCCGGAGCCCCCTGGAACAGCTCATGCAGCGAAGCTCAGGAAGAGCGGGAAAAGGGGATCCAAGGATCCAGCGGGATTTGCGGGAGTCGAAGGGTTGGGTGGTGTTCCCACGGATCCAAGAGATCTCAGGAATCTGGGAATCCCAAAGATCTCGGGAATTCCAGAATCCCAAAAGAGATCCAAAAGCCCTCAGAGAGTCCAGAATTCCAAAGGGGATCCAGCAGCAGGAATAAACCCAAGATTTGTTCCCAAATTTGTGTCCAACCCTCCTCCTCCACCATTCCCAAACACTTCCCCTCCAGGGCAGAATTCCACGGTGGGACTTTTCCATTTCATTGAGATTTTTTTTCCCCATTTTTTCCCGTTTTTGTGGGGTTTTTTCCTGGAAAAAGGAGACCGGGAAGAGGTTTGGAAAATCTGTATTGAAGAGTTGGAACAACTTTGAACCTGAACCATCCCAATCCCAAAAACCCCCACCGGAACACAGCATCGGGACTCCAAAGGAAAAACCATTCCGGCATTCCAACATGGAATCTTTTCCCAGATTGATCCCAAATTTGGCAGAAACGCGGGTGGAATAAACAAGTCCTCCAAATTGCCTGCAACATTCCAAGAACCACCAGGAAAAACCACGTCAGAACCGGGCTGGATCCCAGAAGCCTCATTCCGGGCGGGAATTTTGAGTTTCAGCCTCATTCCAGGTTGGATTTTGGGTTTTTCCAGCCTCATTCCAGGCTGGATTTTCCCTCTCCTTCCAAATAAATTCCCCTCATCCCCCAAATCTTTTTTTTGGGGGGTTATCCTGAATTATCCATCAAAAACAAATCGTGATGGAACATTTCGAAGTCTGGACACAGAGATTTGTTTGGATTTTTAATTTCGAATCCTTCAATTCCAACATTCCCAATTATTTTAACGATCCAGAGTTGGCTGAAATTCCAATTTCCAAGGGAATTGTGCTGGGATCCAAAAAGGTTTTGACATCGTTTCTATAACATTGAATCCTTCTGCTCCTCTTTCATTCCTTGTTTTTTTTTTCAGGAATCATCCAAACACCGGAAATAAACGAACCAGTTTTTCCCAAAAAAAAAAAGAAAAAAAAAAAAGTCTGGATTTTAATTGGAGGAGTTTTGTTGGGATTTTTTTGGGAATAAAGGAACTTTTTCCAGGTGGGGTGGGTTGAACAAACCTTGGCATCCAAGAGGAAAAAAACCGGGAAAGAGAAATCCCCCCAAAACCAACCCCAAAAAATTCCACATGGGAAAGGAACGGCAACTTTTCCATTAAATTCCATGGAAGAAGCGAATCCACTTTATCCCTCTGTCTGCATCTCCCGATCCAAGCTTGGAATGAAAATAAAACTCCAAATTCCAACCCAATTCCCACATTTGAGCTCTTCACATCCCTACGGGAAACACCCCAAAATCCGCATCCGGTTAGGAATTCCGGGGGTTTTTATCCAGCAACAAATCCCAGTTTGGAAAACGAGGTGGTTTTGGAAAACGAGGGGTTTTTCCTAAGGTAAATCCCAAAATATCGATATCCACCCGCCGGGAAAAATGGGAAAAGGGAGAGGTTTTGTCACTCGGATCCGAGGGGGATGATCCCGAAGGAATTCTTGGCTTCAAGTTTCGATCTCCCAGCGATTCCTAAGAAAATAAATCCAGCTTTTCCTGAATTTCCCCCCCACCTTTTTTAATATATAGATCTCTAGATTATATATATTTATAATTTCCCCAAGAAAATTCCCCACATTTCCCAAAGAATTCTTAGCAGCGCTTTTCCCAGCGCTGGAATAAGGCCTGGAATTCTGCCCCTTGGATTTATCTGGAACTCAGGAAGAAGCCCAAGGAAGAAGAGGATGAGAAACCAAAACAAAACCAAACTGGCCCCGGATGGATTTTTGGGTTGAACCTCTGGAATTCCCAAAACAACGATGGAAAGCTCCAGCCCAAATGGATACAGGAGCATGCTTGGGATGCCTGGAAGAACTCAAATCATGGAGGGAAGGATTGAGAAGGGCCAGAATTGCCGGTGGGAGTTGGGAATCACCTCCAAGCCTCCCTGCCTGCATCAGCTTCTGGAATTCCTATAATTTGGAATAATATCCCTCAAAACAACAACAAAAGAGGAAAAAAAAACAAAACCCAACCAACCCTCCCAAAGGAAAAATATTCCCAAAAAGTTTCGCTTTGGAGTCTCTGGGAACGTCGGGAAGGCCCGAATTCACTGGATGAGAAAGAACCAAGGTGGTTTTGTCTATCAGTAACTGAAAAGGTTTGGAAACTACCAACAGTTCTGAAGTCTATTCCAAACAGAATCCAACAAAAAAAGTGGGAAGCTCCCGCAGCAATTCCCACTTCCCAGCCAAGTTCTAGGCGGCAGCCAATCCCTAAGGAAAAAAAACCAAACCATACTCAACCGGAATTGGGAATTTGCACTTCTTTCTCGGAATCGCTGGATTTTTGGGAATATCGGGATGTGCTGCCTGCTTTCCTGGCTGGAGGAGGAGCAGGGAAAAGGAGCAGCCATGAACTCGGCTCACTAAACGCAGGATGGGGCTGGAATTCCTCTCTCCACGCCCCCCAAATTCCGGAGCGCTCCGGCAAAAGGTTCGGCGTCGGTGAAGGCAGAGAGGAGTCGCTGAGTCCTTTGTTGTGCTGGTGCCAAAAAAATTCCAAAACTAAATACGGAAAAAGCCAACGAAAAAAAAAAGGAATTCTTCCCCTTTTCCCTGCCAGCTTCCATGAAAATCTGGGAGCCAAAGGAGCCGGGACTCGGCCACCCCAACGTGGTCACTTCTCCCGGCAGGGACGGCGCTCGCTGGGACGAGGAGTGGTGTTCTTGCATCCTAGAAAGCCTTGGGGCGTTATCCAGCTGGGATTAAAGCAGATTCCACGGAATTGTGGTAGAAAAAAGGATGGCAGAGCCTGGAAAAGTTCTCCCTGGGGATTATTTCCACGTGGCTGACTGTGGGATGGAGCGGGGCGGGATCATATCCAGGAGATACTCGCGCTGCCGGTCCACGGCTGAGGCCGATTTGTGCACGGCCAGAGCAGGGCTGACGAAGGGCAGGGCCCCACCTGGGGGAGAAAGGGAATTGTGGAATTATGGAACCATGGAATGGCTCAGGAATGAGGGAAAAGAATGAAAAACCACATGGAAAAGCAGGATTTTAACATGGATCATCGAGGCACCTTTGGATGAGGCCAAACCCCACCAGCACCAACTGGTGACAACTTCAGGAGGAAATCCTTCGTATTATTGGAATTTCATGCAGGAAATCCCACAGAGAAAGACATCCCAACTTTAAATCCATTAAGTTTAATTCCAAATGGATAAACCAGGAATTTTTATTTGATTTCATCACCTGGTGGCACCATTTGGTGAGGCCAAACCCCGCCAACACCAACCGGTGACAACAACTTTAAACTCAAACCCTCGGCATCACCCGTTTCCTTCCCCCACAAGGACTCCCACCCAAAAACTGGGAATGTTGGGCCGCGATCCCGAGGAAAAGAGGCTTCCCAGGATCCCGTACCTGTGTTGATGGGAGTTTTCTTCCAGGCGGCCGCACCGCCCTTGCTGCCGGATCTCTCTGCGTGTTTCCCGGGCCGGCTCCCGAGGGTGGCGGTGGCCGAGGAGCTCTGGAGCTTGGGGGAGGGGCTGAAGGCGTGCAGGACCCCTCGGGAAGCTCCGGCGCCTCGGGACATCTGACTGGAACTCTGGCAGGACACAAGGACAAAAAGCTGGGATGTGGCACCGGTTTGAGGGGTAAAAAATTCCAAAGGGTCTCTACGGCCAACAAGGATTTGGGGTTTTCTTGGAAAGGGATGAGTTTGGAGGTTCCTTCCAACCCAAACCAGGCTGAGATTCTGGGATTTGTACTCGTGGGATGAGGAATTGCGATCGACTGCAAAGCAGCAAAAATATGGATTCTAATTTAGGTCAATTTAATGTTTTGGTGCTGGAGCAGCTCTTCCCATTTGGAATGAGTCCAGAGGAAACCATGGAATTATCACCGGGCTGGAGGCCCTCTGGAGCCAGGCTGGGAAAGCTGGGAATGTTCAGATGGAGAAAAGAAGATTCCAAGGAGACCTGAGAGTCCCTTCCTTCAGGGCTTCCTTTAGGGCTTCCTTTAGAGGCCTAAAGGGGCTCCAGGAAAGCTGGAGAGGGACTGGGGACAGGACACAGGGAATGGCTTCCTGCTGGAAAAGGGGAGATTTGGATGGGATACTGGGAAGAAATTCCTCCCTGCGAGGGTGGGGTGGGGCTGGGATGGAATTCCCAGAGAAGCTGTGGCTGCCCTATCCCTGGAAGTGTCCAAGGCCAGGTTGGACAGGGCTTGGAGCAGCCTGGAAGGCGGGAATGGAGGCTCTTTGGGTTTGGAGGATCTTTGAGGAGTAGACTGGAGAATCTTTGGCGGCTGGATCTGAATGATCTTTGTGGGATGCGCTTGGAGGATTGCAGGATCTTTGGGAAGTGGACTGGATGATCTTAAAGGGCTGCCACCGGATGATCCTTTTCGGGTGGGAATAGCTGATTTTTGGGATTGGACTGGACGATTTTCGAGGTGTGGAACTGGATGATTTTTTGGGAGTGTACTGGATGGTCTCTGGGGGGAGATTGGAGGATCTTTGGGGGCTGGAACTGAATGGTATCTGTGGCATGGGGCTGGAGGATTGGAAGATCTTTGGGAGCTGGATTGGATGATCTTTGAGGGGTGGAAGTGGATTATATTTAGGACTGAATGAGCTTTGGGGGCTGAACTGGATGATCTTTGGGACTGGATGATTTTTGGGATTGGATGATCTTTAGAGGGTGGGGCACCTATGATCCATACCACCCTAAACCCAACCCGTGCACAAATTCCCCAGGCTACAACTCAACTCCTGAGACTTCCTGCTTTCCTGAGGGAAGCATTTTTCCCTCTGGAAATCACGGATCCGGTGGGGGTGGCCGCTCACCTGCTTGAGCGCGTGGTGCTGCCCCACGGGCTCGGCCTTGGGCTGCCCGGGGGGCACCGTTTGCTGCAGGATCCTCTGCTCGATCTCCTGCTCCTGCTGCAGGGCCTTCACAAAGGCGGCCTTGAGCCGGTTCGTGTGCTCGGCCTTCAGGGCCTTCTTCTGGTTGGAGGCCATGCAGGTCTCGCACATGATGGTGCCGTTCTTCTCCTCCCGCCAGCGGCACGTGAAGTCCGTGTGGCACTGGGCACACAGGTAGGGCTCCCGGCAGGACACGGCCACCGCCACCTTCCCTGAGGGGACAAACGTGGCAGGTCAGCCTTCCTGCCTGAATGGGCCTGGAAGAGCTTAAAATCTCTTCAAAATTTACTCAAAACCAACAAAAAACAACCCCTCCACCCCTTAAATCTTCTCAGCTGTGCTTATTCTAGGCTTAGGTTTGTGTGAGATATAAATTGTGTATTTCTATGAAGTTTGAATTCTGTCTTTCTGTGAGATTTAAACTCTGTATTTCTCTGAGGTTTAACTTATTCCTCCAAGGCTTAAATTCTGTATTTCTCTAAGGCTTAAATCCTGTATTTCTGTGAGGTTTAAATGATCTCTGTGAGCTTTCAATGATTCCTGCGAGGTTTAAACCCTGTATTTGACCTTTCCCATGGCCTCACCTTGGGTTTCCAGCAGGTTCTGCACCACCTCCTCCAGCCCCACCAGGTAAATGAACTCGTTATTGGCGGCGCTGGGCAGGAAATTCATCTCGGGGGCGGGCGGTTTGGGAGGGGGGATCTCCAGGAGCGTCTTCTCCAGCTGCTTCCGCAGCGCCAGCTTGGCGGCGGCCTGGCGGCTGCCTGGGGACTCCCCGCTGCCACCCAGCGACGCGGCACCCGCAGGGGCGGTGCCAGCCTGGCCCGACGGCACCGCCGAGCCCTTCAGGGACGTGGGGGATGCCTGCGGAGACGGGAACGGATTCCACGTGGGATCACTGAAAACCAGGGAAGGGGGCTCCACATGGGATCCTTGGAAATCAGGGAAGGGTTGTGGGGAAGGGACAGGGCATTCCCCGGGTCCTGGGTTCCGCGTGGGATCATTGGGAATCAGGAACAGGGTACAGGAAGAGACAGGGAACGCTGAGTGTGCGTGGGTTCCACGTGGGAGGATTAGACGATCTTTGGGATAGGAGGATCTTTGAGATGGGATGATCTTCGGGACTGGAGGATCTCTGGGCACCAGAACTGTCTGCCCCATCCCCATCAGCCTCCAGCTCCAGCCTGGACACGGCTTGGAACAACCAGGCCAGCGGAAAGAGCGGGATAACAGCAGGGTAACAGTGGGATAACACAACCCTGACATCCCCATCCCTCCCACCCCATTCCCGACCGGAATTCCCGGGAACGCCAACCTGGCTAGCACTGGGCATTCCCACCCCTCCTACCCCATTCTCGACAGGGAAATCCCGGGAACTCCCGGAACGCCGACCTGCGGGATGTTGACGAGCAGGCTGGCGCTGGGTACGTTGGCCACGCGGATCAGGCCCTGCTGGATGATGCGCTGGCCCTGGATCTGCACGCTGGGCACGGAGGCGCGCGGCGCCAGCAGCAGCGGCGGGGGGCCCGTGCTTGAGTGCTGCCGGATGGTGTGGATTTGCTGGGAAAACATGGAAAAGGGGATGGGAATCCGTGGAAAAGTGGGAATCAACGAGGCATGAAGGCAAAGAAACTCCCGGGATGTTTTTCCCTTTCCCTCCATTCTTCCCTTTCCCTCCAAAACCATGGGACAAGGACACCCAGAGGCATCCGCCACATTCCAGCCCCAAATTCCCAGGTTTCTGAGTCCCAACTCCTGAGTGCTGCTGGATCACGTGGATTTGCTGGGAACACACGGAAAAGGCGGTTGGAGAGGTGGGAATTTCACCATTCAAAAGTTGGAATTGATGAGATAGAAAAGATAAGGAGAGGGAAAAACATCGAAAAAGCAGGGATTGGCTTCCATCCCCTCTTCCCACTCTCCCAGAAAACTCCCCAGAAGCCGGAACGACACGAATTAATCCCAATAATCCCAGAAAACAGTGGTTTTTTGGGAGCACCCAAACCCTGGAATACCACGGGATATTTTAACCAACCAGAAGGAAAAATCCCGAATTTTTTCATGGATTGAGAATGGGAGAAGCTGGGAAAGGGCAGGAAAAGCTCACCTGGGCCCCTCGGACCAGGGGGGGCATCACGATCTGGGGGCTCTGCTGTGATCCCAGCTTGGACGAGGCCGCTTGGCCCCCCCGGAGCAGCGGGGGAGGGATCCCAGTGCCTGGAATGCGGCTGGAAGAGGGCTGGAAAACAGGGAAAAGGCGTCAGCCGGAGTCTGGGGAAACAGGAAAGGACTGGGGGAACGATGGGAATGGGGCAGGGCAGGAATGGGGGCGGGGGGCTGCGGCGAGTGGGGAAAAATGGGGAAAAAATGGGGAAAATGGGGAAAAAAAGTGTTGGGAATTGTGGGAATGGGGAATAGAAATGTTAGGATTTGTGAAGGGGAAGGAAAACCAGGGGAAAAATGGCAGGAGGGAAGGAAAGCTTTGGAAAAATTATGGAAGAGGAAAAGGAGTCAGGAGAAAGGAAAAGCATTGGGAAAAATCATGGAAGATGGAAAGGAATGAGGAGAAAGGAGTTTGGAAAAGCTGCTGCCTGAGGATTCCCAGGATTCCAATCCTCAAAATTCCTCCTGGTGCTGGGGCAGGATATTCCCAAAACTCCCCTGCATCCCAATCCTGGGGTTTTCCATAGGCTGCTCCCCACTTTCCCTCCTTCCCAGCTTCTGAGATCAGGAATCTCCCCCTTCCCCAGCATTTGGGATGTTGAGAAGTTCAATCCCATTCCCCCTGATCCCTCAGTTCCTCCCTCTGGAATTCCTGGTCACTCCAGCCAAAGCCAGTCCAGATGAATTTGCCCCAAAATTCCATAGGATTAGTTGGGATAAGCCAGATTTTTGGGATTTAGCTGCGAGATTCCCTGAAGATTTTCCAGGTCCTCGGGAAGTGCTCCAGTGATTTTCCGAAGAGAATCCCTTGATTCCCTCAGCTTTCCCAGAGAAAATCCAGCAATTCCCTCCCAGAATATCCTGGGATTCTCTCAGCTTTTCCAGAGAGAAACCTGGGATTCCCCCAGAGAGATTCCAGTGACTCCCTCAGCAATTCCAGGGAGAATCCACTGATTCTCTCACAGAAAATCCTGGAATTCCCTCCCAGAAAATCCTGGGATTCCCTCAGCAATTCCAGAGAAAATCCTGTGAATCCCTCACAGAAAATCCTGGAATTCCCTGAGCTCTCCCAGAGAGAATCCAGTGATTCCCTCACACCGAATCCCAACATTCCCTCAGCTCTTCCAGACAGGATCCTGGGATTCCCTCAGCAATTCCAGAAAGAATCCAGCAATCCCCTCACACAGAATCCTGGGATTCCCTCACAGAAAATCCCACGATTCCCTCATTCCTTCCAGAGAGAATTCTGGGACTCCCTCAGCAATTCCAGACGGAATTCCCTGTTCTCCACAGGAATCCCATGGACCTCTCCAGCAGCTCAGACCGGGATCAGCAGCTCCTGGAAATCCCACCCCACCTTTCCCCCGGCCCGTTATCCCTGGAAACCGTGGGAGCTGGGGAATCCTGGCAGCTTTTCCCGGGATTTCCCTCTTTCTCCTGGGATTTTTCCCGGCTCCCACTGACCTGGAGGGAAGTTTTCCCAGCGGGAACAGCCTGGGGACCCCGCACCAAGGGCGGGGGCGTGGCCGCAGCGCTTCCAGAGGGGCCCGAGGAAAGCTGGAAAAGGAAAAAGCGGAAAGAGAGCGGCGGGATAAGGCTGGAAAAGCGGGAATACAGAGAGCAGGGAATGCATGGAGAATCCGGGATTGGCGGGAAAATCCTGCGGGAAAATCCTTGGGATCGGCTCCCCCTCCTCCTGCTCTTCTCCACACACAGGGAATTTGGGAATTAGTGGGAAAATCCTCAGGATCCTGCAGGAAAATCCTTGGGCGTGGCTCCCCCTCCTCCTGCTCTTCTTCACATGAAGGGAGTTTGGGAATTTGGTGAATTAGTGGGAAAATCCTCGTCACAGAATCTCGGCATTCCCAGAATTCCAACAGAAAAAGTTCAGGAAAAATCCTTTAGATGTTCAGAAATTCGGGAGAAATTCCCGCCCCGCCCCTGGCAGGTCCAACATTCCCAGGTCATCCCTCATTCCAGAGGCGCTGGAATTCCGTTCCCTGCCGGATTCAGGGCCTTGTTTAGGTTTAATCCTGGAGCACTCGGAATTCCAGGAAAATTGCAGGAAGACGCCAGGAAAGGGGAAACGCCAGGGACTTAAAAATCCTGGGAAAGGGGTTAAATCATCTTGGGAAAGGAAAGGCATTCAAATTCTTTGGGAAAGGGATTGAAAAATCCCGGGAAAGGGGGAGACACCAGGGACTTAAAAATCCTGGGAAAAGGGTTAAAAAAATTCTGGGAAAGGGGATAAAAAATCCTGGGAAAAGAGAGACACCACGGACTTAAAAATCCCAGAAAAAGGGAGACACCGAGGAGCTGAGAAATCCTGGGAGAGGGGTTAGAAAGTTCCAGGAAAAGCGTTCAGGAATCCCGGGAAAGGGGTCCAGAATCCCGGGAAATGCAGGATGTTCCCACCTTGGGCGCCGGGGTCTCCTTCTGGCTCTGGCTCTGGCGCAGTTTCTTGAGCAGCACCAGCTTGGCCTCCTCGAGCCGCAGCTCCTCCTGCAGCTGCTTGATCAGGCGCTCCCGCTGCTCCGGGCTCCGCTGGGATCGGGAAAAACCGGGAATAAACGGCATTGAACCGGGGAAAACAGGAAGAACGGGACGGGAAAGGGCAGAGACACAGGCACGGTGAGAATTCCCAACCAGAAGTGGCACCTGGGTTTCCTTGTCATGGATAACTGGGAATGGACAGAGCTGGGAGGGAATTCTGAGAGGAAAATCCGGGATTTTTCCATAAAAATGGAGTGCGAGAGGTTAAATCTGAGAGTTAAATGGGAATGGACAGAACTGGAAGGGAATTCCAAAGGGAAAACGTGGATTTCATGATGTTTTCCATAAAAAAATATGGATTGGGAGACAGGGAAAAGGGCAGAGACAAGGTCAGGGTGAGAATTCCTGCCTGGAATCGGCAACTGTGTTTCCTTGTCATGGATAACTGGGAATGGATGGGAATTCCGAGGGGAAACCATGAGATTTTTCCATTAAAAAATTAATGGCAAAAGCGGGAAAGGTTAAATGAGGAGAAGTCCAGGTTGGACAAGGGATTTGGGGATTCCAAAATTCCATTTGGAACCTCAAAATTACGGGAGAATCCCAAAGTTGAGTCCGAACTAAACAGTTTGGATCACTCTGAGATTCCCAGCCGGAATTCCGCCTCCATCCCACTTGTCCAGGCGGAGATTCCGGGCCAATCCCAGGTTATTCCCAGCTGATCCTGGGTTTCTCCAGGACAATCCTGGGTTATTCCTGACCAATCCCGGGCTGATCCCAGTTAATCCCCGGCCAATCCCAGTTTTCCAGCCAGACTCACCAGGAGGGCCTCGGATCCGGCCTCTGGGATCGGGATCCGGGACAATCCATTCACGCGGGGGCTCGAGGGCTCGTTGTCCGACAGGACGATCACGTCCGGGGAGGGAACGCGCCGCTCCCGCCGGGAATCCCTGGGATGCACGGGAAACACCGGGAATCGGCAAATCCCAGGGAAACGGGCTTTAGTCCAAGAGCAGCTTTGGCAACCTTTTCCCATCCCTTTTCCAATCCCCTTTTCCAGCCCTTTTCCAGCCATTTTCCATTCCCTTTTCCAGCCTCTTTTCCAGCCATCCAGAGAATTCCAGGGCTGGGAAAATGACCCAGGGCAGGAATTTCAGGAGTGGGAAAATTCCAAAGGATGGGGAATGTCCTCTAGAGGGCACAGTGAGCCTGAGAATCCCCAAATCCAGGGACTTCCCAATGGAATCGGCACAGGTGGAACATTCCTGGCTTTTTCCTGGAGCTGGAGGCTCCCAGTGAGGAAAACTGGGATTGGCTGGGTCAGGATAAGGGCTGGGAATGAGCCGGGAATGAGCCTGGAATGAGCCGGGAATGAGCAATTCCCGACACCCAAATCTCTTTTCCTGCCAGAATTCCGGAATTCCATCGGCGGCTCCAAGGAAGTCTGGCCAGGATGGGGTTGGGATGAGCGGGAATTGCCCCTGGAATGGGATCAGCTTCCAGACACACTCAACCCATTCCACGATCCCATGGGATTCTCTTCCCGACTTTTCCACGATTCCAAAGCAAAATCCAGGAATCTGCCGGATCTCGGAACCACAACTTCCCAAAAACCGAATTCCAACTCCATCCCGAGCCGCATCCCAATAAAAACCGGGATGAGAAGGGATCCAAATCCCTTCCCAAGCCCCAGAATTCCCGAAATTCCAAGGAATCCTCACCCTTTGGATGTGCTCATGTCCACAGGCTCGTCCCCGGCCGGCAGCTCCACTTTGATGGTGGCTTTGACTTCTCCACTTTTCAGCATTCCCGGGATTTTCCCGGCTCCGGGATCCGCCTTGATTTTCATGTCCCCCTCGGAATTGAGCTCAGATCCCACAATTCCTTTGTCCATCCTGAGTTTTTTAGGCTCCGGCTCCGATTCCCGCTCCAGGGCGCGCTTCTGGCTCCGAGTGCGGCATGAGTCCTCGCTCATGGTGAGAGCCTGGGGGGAATCCCAGGAAAGGGTTAAAAATATCGGGAAAGATCGGGAAAATCATGGGAAGGGAGGGAAAAATATCACGGGAAAAGGGAGACATCAAGGGGTTAAAAATCCTAGGAAAGTGGAGACACCAGGGAGTGAAAAAGTCTTGGGAAAAGGAAGACAGCAAGGGATTAAAAAATCCTGGGAAAACGGGGGAAAAATACCAGGAAAGAGGGGGGGAAAGTCGTGGGAAAAGAGGGGAAAAATCCTTGGGAAACGGGGGAGAAATCATGGGAAAGGGGGACATCAAGGGGTTAAAAAATCCTGGGAAAAGGTTAAAAATATCGGGAAAGGGGGGAGAAAACCCCGGGAAAGGAGGGAAAAATCCTGGGAAAGGAGGGTAACAATATCGGGAAAGGGGAGATGGGGGAAGACATCAAAGGGTTAAAAATCCCGGGAAAGGGAGACATGAAGGAATTAAAAAATCCTGGGAAAAGGGAGGCAAGAGGAAGTTAAAAAGTCCTGGGAAAGGGGTGAAAAAGATCCTGGGAAAGAGGAGACATCAAGGGGTTAAAAAATCCTGGAAAAGGAGAGGCAACAGGGAGTTAAAAAGTCCTGGAAAATGGGTTAAAAATCCTGGGAAAAGGGGTTAAAAAATCCCCGGGAAAGGGGGGGAAAAATCCCAGGGAAAGGGAGACACCAAGCGGTTAAAAATTGCCAGGAAAGGGGTTAAAGAATCCCGGGAAAAGGGGAGACACGGAGGGGTTAAAAATCCCAGGATTTTGGGATCAAATCCCTTCATTTCTAAACAGGGCAAAGTCCGGACGGACGGTGCCGGGATAAAACTTTGGGAAGAGCCAAATCCCGGGATTGTTCCCGAATCCATGGATCCCGCCCCGCTCTCGCTTTTCCCTGGAGCAAAATCCAACCGGGAACGACCAGGAATTCCAAAGGGAGCATCCAGGAGAAATCTCGTCAGGAATTCGGGATGAGAGAGAATCCAAACCCTCGGGAAAAATCTCCAACCCTCAAATTCCACGGGAATTTGGCTGCATCCCCAAAAAAAGCAGGGAAGGAATCCTGGAATTCCAACATTCCTGACTGAGATCTCCCTGATTCCCAAAGCTTCCCAAGGATTCCCAAGGCGCTGGAAGTTTCAGGAATCCCAGGACAGAGGAGAGGAGAGAATCCTGGAATTCTCCCTCTGATATTGCCCCTCTCCAGCTGGGATTTTCCTCTGCTCCTGGAAGGATCCAAGCCAGGCTTTTCCAGGGTTTTCCAGGCTGGGGGAGCCACTGGAAGTTGGGATTGCTCCAATCCCTACTCCTAGGGATTTGAATCCCAGAAAAACGGATGGAAAAGGGATGGAAAATCCCTGGAAAATCAAAACTTTCCCTCCTTCCAGAGGGAACAGAATCCTGCTGGAATTCCCGGTGCTTTTCCATCTTTCCCAGGAAAATTCCAGCCCATCCCAGTGCCCAGGGCAGGAAAAGGGAAAAAAGAGGGGAAAAAAACCCTCAGAAATCCCAGGAAAACCTTGGAAAATAAGTATTTCCAGCTGAGTTTTCCAGGTGTGATTCCAGGAATGGGAATGGGGTTGGATTTGGAGGGAAATTCCCGAACAAAATCCCAATTAAAATTCCAATGAAAAATCCAATAAAATTCCAACAGAAAAGAAGAAACTTGGGTTGAAAATTCCATCTTTTCCCACATCCCTTCCTCTCCCAGAATTCCTTCTCTGGAATTCCTCTCCCAGTTATTCTCACCCAGCTCCAGGAATTTTGGGAGCCAAAATTCCAACAACCAAAATTTTGGGAAAAAATTAAATTCCCAGAGGTGGAAAAGCAGGAATCCAACACTTCCAAGGCTCCTCAGGCAATGTTTTCCATGGATTTGCTGCTCCTGAGGATTCCCGGGAGGGATTCCTGGATACCCCTGCCTTGGATCATCCCAACATTCCTGGGAATTCTTTTTTCTGGGAATATTTTTTCCCTTGGAACTCAGAGATCTCAGGACTTCCCGTGAAAATCCATGGGAATTCCCAGCTGAACACCTCAAATCCTTGGATGTATCAATCCCAGGGGAGATTCTCAAACTTTTATTTGGGAATTCAGCACCAATTCCACATTTTTCACTCCAAATTTTGGGATAACAACAGGTGGAAAAGCGGGATCATCCACCTGGAAAAACCCCGATCCCAGTTTTTCCTGGTGGGCGGGATTTTGCGATGGGGATTCCTGGGAAAGATAGGATGGGGGAGTAGGATGATCCCGGATCCTGCTGGAATTCCCAGTCCGGCATTCCAAGGGTTAAGCGCTGCCATTTCCGCGCCATTCCCGAGAAATCTCCGGGAACAAAATGGCAGCGCTTAACCCTTGGAATGCCGGACCGGCCGGGACCGGGAATTCCCGCCGGGAATCCGGGGATGCCTCCGCTTCCCGACATTCCCAGCGGGAGCTTCCCCGCCCCGCTCCCACCAGGATCGATCCCGCTTTTCACAAACTCCCTGTGAGCTGGGAATTCCCTGCAATTCCCAGGATTCCCTTCCCTGTCCTGAGATCCTTTTGATTCCCACCGGGAGTTCCACCCC
>VZTF01008240.1:109302-124616 GCA_013397755.1 Cnemophilus loriae
GTGACTCAGGGGCCGATCTGGGTCAGGGGTGCCCGGTCCGGTCCGGCCGCTCCCGGCGGGACCATTCCGGGCGGGATTTAACCCTTGGGATCATTCCCGTGGGATTTGGGATCCTTCCGGGCGGGATTTAACCCTTGGGATCATTCTCGTTGGGATTTAACCCCTGGGATCATTCCCGCATGGATTTAATCCCGCAGGTTTGGATCTCCCGTTTTTTCCCAGGTTTTATATAGGAATTAATTCTGTTTTCTTGGAATTTTAAGTGTAAGCTGCTGGAAAATTTGGGAATAAAAGGCGAGAGGAGGAATTTTCCATGGAAGCAGATCCATGCAAATTAAACAGAGTCAAATCCATGAAAAATAGTTCTGTCCTAAGGGAAAAAAAACCCAATTCCAGGTGTTGGATGCATCCATAAAATCCTGAGTTATCCCAGATTTCCAGCAGCTCCCAAGGTGCCCATTCCAAGTGGGAAAGCCAAGAAAAACTGAAGGAATTCTGGAGCAGAAGTAAAATTCCACTTTATTTAAAAATCCTTCTAATATAGAAAATCCAGAGGGCCCTCGGGATAATCCCGGATCCGGCTCATTCCAGGGATTCCTGGATTTCCAGCACGGCCCACAAACAGCGGGAAAACACCAGGAAAACATCAGGAATCGCAGGAAACTTCTGGGATAACGGGGAGGGGGCAGAGCCAGGACTCATCCCGGATTTCTGCCCCATTCCTGCAGGGAATGGGGCTGGAGAGGGCGGGAATTCCCAGAATTCCTTCCTGGATCAAATCAGGGAATTCCTGGCTCATCCTCAGCTGATTTTTGCTGAGTGGGTGGGAGAAAATTGAGATATTGGGGGATTTTTTGGGAATTCTGGGGGATTTAGGAGGGGATTTTTGAGGATTTTGGGGGATTTTTTTGGGATTTTGTAGGGATTTCTTGCAAATTTTGGGAGGTTTTGGGGAATTTTGAGGGGAATTTTCGGGGGATTTTTTTTGAATTTTGGGGGAGTTTTTTTGGATTTTGGGGGGGATTTTTTGGGAATTTTTTTGGGAATTCTTTGGAATTCCCAGTTCCCGGCATGCCTGGGAGATTCTCGCTGTCAGGAATGGGATCCAGAGGGAAACAGCCACGGGCTCTGTACAGAAATCCCATTTTTACACTATCTACAACAGGGATTGGATTTTTAGGGAGAAATCCCAGCTATTCCATGAAAAACCCTGGAAAAAACTGTACAATTCCCTAAATTCTTTCTATTTCTAAGGATTTCGTGGTCATTTCTCCAGAGAATTCCATGGTTTTCCGAGGAAAAACTCCAATTAAATCAACCCAGAACAAGCACATGAGAAAATCCTGGATTTTCCCGGTTTGCTCCAAAATTCCAAGGAATTTCAGCTCCTCCTTCCCAGCTCTGCTCCATGAAAAAAAAGGAGAAGCTCCCAAGAAAAGCTATTAAATAATTTAATATACAAGTGGTAAAAAGCTCTGTACATGGGCCCGAGCGGACGCGGGGTCGCCGGGAATTCCCACGGGAATTCGGGAATTCCGGCAGCGGGAAGAGCCCTCCGAAGCTCCGAGCCCAGCCCCCACACGGAATTCCAAAGGGATTTTCTAGACGTTTCACCGGATTTACAGATCCTGCTCCAAGCTGGGAGCTTGAAAGCGGAAAATTGGGAATTTTTGGGAATTCCGTGGTGTCTCCAGGGGGGTGGGAAAGGCTCCTTTCCCACAGGAACTGCTGCAGAATTCCCTGGAAAACTCCCTCGGGGATTCCCAAAGCTCAGCTCCAACCACAGCTCTCCGGAATTGGGATTTTTCCCAATTTTTTCCAGGTTTTTCCCAAAATTTTTGGGATGTGGCCGCCCTGGAAGTGCCCAAATCCAGGCAGGAGCAGCCTGGGATAGTGGAAGTGTCCCTGCCCATGGGATTGGGATCATCCCGAGGTTTTTTCCAGCCCAAAATTTGGGAATCTGATCCCAAAATTTCAAGCCAGAGCTGAGTTGGGCCTGAAATCCCAGAATATTCCAGAGTTGGAAGGGAAAATTTGGATTTTCTGAGTGGGATTTGGGAATTTCAGGCTTTCCCAACCCAGGAAAATTCCAAGGAAAAACATTCCAAGGTTTAAAATTGGAGTTGTTGCACCCCAGTGGCTTCCAGAGGGAAGAAAAACTGGGAATGTGCTTCCCAAAAAACCCAAAAACTGGGAAAACTCCCCCAAATTCTCCATGGGGATCAACATTCCTGATCCAAATCCCAGGATTCCGCAACTCCTGGGATGGGTCTGTCCCAGTGGGATCCCAAATATCCCAAAAAACCAAAAAAAACCCCTGGGATCCAGGGAAGTTGGGAACCTCTGGAAGCTCCCACGGGAATTCCAGCCCTGGATTCAGGCTGGAAAATCCCTGGATTTGGGAATTTTTTGGGATTTCTTCCCTGGTTTTTTGAATTCCAGCGGCACCAAGGGTTTTCCTTAATCCCAAGAAAATCCGGAATAAAAACTCCCAATCCTCAATCCCAAAAATTCCAGGGATTTCCAGGTCCTTTGGAGTTTTCCAGGAAGAGCTTTGCGACCGGGAATTTCCATGGAAAAGACCCAGGAAATTCAAATTTTTGGGAATGGGACAAAAAAAACCTCATCCCTGGAATTAATTCCAGAGGGGAAAATAGAGGGATTGGGGTGGAAAAAATTCCCTGCTCTGGGAAAAAAGATGGGATTTGGGAAGGAAAAATGCCAGGAACGAGGGAATTTTAAGGCTCCTTCCCATCCAGTTGGGATTAAAAATTCCCAAAAATCTCTGGAAGCTTGAGGGATTCGGTTTTCCTCTCTCCAAGAATTCCAGTCCTTTTCCCTCCCCTTTCCCCAGGAATCTGGAGAAATTCCGACCTGGAAAAACAGCTTGATTCCACCCCAGGCCCTGCTGGAATCCTGGGAAAACTTCCAGCTGTTTTCTGGGATTCAGCATTCACAGATTTCTGGGAGAACTCAGCTGCAAAATCCCCCCAAAAATCCGGGCTAAAACAGGGAATTTAACCCGCAAAAAGCTGGAAAAGGGAGTTTTGTGCCGAGGGTGAGGCTGGGATTTCATCCCAAACCTCTGGACTGGGCTGGATCCGGATTTAATCCCGGGATTTGGGAATTCTTAAGGCACAGGTGCCTTCAACTGGAAAACATTTGGAATCAGCAGGAAAATTCCCAATTTTTTCCAATCCCAAAGGCATGGAGAGAGCTGTGGTTGTGGGAGGGATATCCCAGAATTCCAAAGGATGGGATTTTCCCCTCGGGGAATTCCAGCTGGGAATGCAATCCATGATTTCCTGATCCCGTTATCCCCGAGGATCCGGAGCTTCCCGCCGGAATTCCGAGCCCTTCGCGCTTTCCCGGGAGCTCTGAGCCAGCGGGAATTCCCGCCGGGATCAAACCTGGGCATTCACCTGGATATTCCCACCTGGAAAAGCGGCTCAGGAGCCTCTTCCCGCTCTGCAAATCCCTGGAAAATTCCTGGCTTTTCTCACTACCAGAGGGAATTCGGAAGCTTTTCCATGGATTTTTTTTTGTTGTTTTTTTCCCAAGTTTTTGGCGTTTTTTTTTTTTTTTCCAGGATGTTGTTCGTGGATATCCGGGAATTTTCCGGGAATTTTCNTTTTCCCAAGTTTTTGGCGTTTTTTTTTTTTTCCAGGATGTTGTTCGTGGATATCCGGGAATTTTCCGGGAATTTTCCGGGAATTCACAGCAGGCTGGCCAGGCTGGTGGTGGGGCCATTCTGGGCCTGGAACTGGACTGGGGGGGGTCCGTCCGTCCACTGCAAGGGAAAAACAGGATCAGAATCCCGGGGAAAATTTCCAGAAAACCCCCTCAGGAGCACGGAATTCCCAGGAAAAGGCAGATTGGGTGGGTTAAATCCTCAAAATAAACCTGGGAATTGTGGAATTCTCCTCAAAAACAACAAAATCCAGTGGCCAAAAGAGACAAGCATTTCAATTCTGGTGTGGCAAAAAAGCCCTTGAAGAAGGAAAACCCAAATCCAGCAACCCAAAGTTGTGGAATTCATGAACTGGTCATTTTTCCCATTGGAAAAGTAGGAATTCCGGGAATTGTCAGGGCTCACCGTGATCAGGTTGTGCTCAGGGAGGCTGCAGGCCTCGATGTGGTCCTGGAGCAGCTGCTGCGAGAAGTTCTGGTGCATCTGGGCAGCCTCATGCGCATCCATGGCATTCCCACACGCCTTGTTCAGGTCTGGAACAGCCGGAAAATCCTGGGATTCATCCCATTCCAACCTTCTCATTCCCCTTAGCCCAAAAAACCTCCCTAGATTTCCAAAATCGCCTCAGTTCGGGGCAAAATCTGCCCCAAAACTCCATGGAGACCCCGAATCCTCCTGTTTTCCCAAGGAACCCAGTATCCCACCCAGATTCCCCTTTCCCAGTTTAAATCCATTCCCTGTGTCCTGGAATTCCATCCCTTATCCCAAATCCTTTCCAGCTCCTTTGGGACTCCTTCAACCGCTGGAAGCAGCTCCAAGGTTTCCCTGGATCCTTCTCCCACCTTTCCTCGGACACTTCCAGGGATCCAGGGGCAGCCACAGCTGCTCTGGGAATTCCATCCCACTCCCTCACCACCCTCACAGGCAGGAATTCCTTCCCAATATCCCACCCAAATTCCCCTTTCCCAGTCCAATGCCATTCCCTGTGTCCTGGAATTCCATCCCTTATCCCAAATCCCCTCCAGCTCTCCCGGAGCCCCTTCCCTCTCTGGAATCAGCTCCAAGCTCTCCCTGGAGCTGCACATTCCTACCCCACCCTTGGGATCAGCTCCATGATTTCCCCCGGCATTCCCAGCCCTCCCAGAGGGTGCTTCCCAGTTTTCCAGGATGCTCCCCAGTTTTCCAGGATCCTCCCCGTTCCCAAATTACCCCGGAGCAGGGCGGAGGACCAGAGCTGCACGGACATGTCCGGGATCTTGCTGGCCAGCTGCATGGCTGGCACCACCATGTTGTTGCTTTCCTAGGGAAAATCGGGAAGAGAAAGGGAAAAATTGGGATATTTGGGGAATTTTTTATGCCTTGGAAGCATGGATTTACTTGAAAAGATGGAAAATTTCGGATGGAAAGTTTGGATTTTTGTCACTCCACTCGAGTCCTTGGGATGGCGGGGAATAAAATGCTCAAGATTCCCAAGGATTTATTGGGATTGAAGGGAATAAGATTACCAGAATTCCCAAGGATTCCCTGCGATTGCAGGGAATAAATGGAAGGGCTGGGTGGGACATCCCAAAGCTCCATTCCAGGAATTCTGGATTGGGAAAAATCCCTTCTTTAGGTCTCTCCATGGGAATTCCCAGGGAATTGGGCCACAATTCCATCCAAACCAAGCCACTTGACGCTGATATTTTCCCCTTTTCCAGCTCTTTTTTTCAGGAATTACAGCCTGGATCCTTCCAGAACCGATCCCAAACTCCTCCACTCCTAAAATTCCATGAAGACACAAATTCCAGGATGATCCAGAGAGAAGAAAATCCCAACTTTTTATGCGACAGCACTTAAAAAACACTTGAAAAATCTGATTATTTCCAGCCATATCCCGATTTTCTTGGGGATTTTCTTGGAGATTTTCTGAGGGATTTTTTTGGGAATGCCAATCCTGGGATTCCAGGGATTGGGAGGCATTTGGGAATTACCCTGTGGTTTCCCAGGACGTAGAAGATGTGGCCCAGGAGCACCAGGGAACAGGCGGTCAGGCGGTTCAGGTCCTCGGCGTTCGACATCTTCAGCGTCTCCCGCAAAAACCGCCTGGAAAAATCGGGAAAAACTGAGATTTGACACCTCCCCTAAATATCCTGGAGGAAGTCCTGGAGGAATTAAAATGGCAGGAGTTGGGATGAATGAGCTGGAGGCGGGGTTAAAGAAAGGGAAGTCCCGATTTGCTCTGGGGACTGGGCCGGAGCCGCCTCCCCTGGGAAGCCGCAGATCCTTGGGATGGAAGGGAATGAGAGTGCCGGGATTCCCAAGGAGTCCTTGGGATGGAAGGGGAAGAGAGTGCCGGGATTCCCAAGGAGTCCTTGGGATGGAAGGGAAAGAGAGTGCCGGGATTCCCAAGGATTCCTTGGGATGGAAGGGAATGAGAGTGCCGGGATTCCCAAGGATTCCTTGGGATGGAAGGGAGTAAGACCCCAAGGACTCCTTGCGATTGCAGGGAATAACATTCCCAAGATTCCCAAGGACTCCTAAGGCTTCCAGGGAATAAAATTCCCAAGAACTCATTGGGACTGCACAGAATAAGATCCCAAGATTCCCGAAGATTCCTTGGGACGGAAGGGAATAAGACCTCAAGATCCCCAAGGATTCCAGGGAATAAGATACCAAGATTCCCAAGGACTGCAGAGAATAAAATGCCAAGATTCCCCAAAAAACCTTGGGATTGCAGAGAATGAGATTCCCAAGATTCCCAGAGAATGAGATTCCCAAGGATTCCCAAGGAAAAAGCTCAACCCCCACCACTTCCCTGCTCTTCCTCCTGGCTAATCCAGGATAAATCCATAGGAACTGGATGGAAAGCGAAGCCTTGGGATTCCCATTCCGATCCCAAAAGAGCCAGGTTGAGTTTCCCCCTCGTTTTTCCCACTTTTCCGAGGGATTTGGACTCACTTGGCCTCATTGTATCTCCCCTGGAAAAAGGAGAAGAGCCCTCGGATGTAAAACGCTGCAGCCCGGAGGCAGTGGGAACTATGGAAAAAAAACATGGATACCTCAGTATCACACCCAAATTCCCAGGAATTCCACCCCAAAATCCAACTTCCAAGCAAAATATTCCATTTAAGCCCCATCTTGAGCTTTTCCCTTGGAATTAAGTTGGATTTTACCCCTTATTTGTTTAAAATTCTGCTGCAAATCCGTCACTCCCATCCCAGAATGTTGGGATTTGTTGGAATTCTCACCTCACTGGGAAGTTGTGGTCGGGATTTATCCTTTCCAATAAACTGTAGAGCTGGAAAACGGGAAAGGAAAAGGGAATCATCATGGAAAAATCAATTTTCCAAGGAAAACTCAACCCCCAAATGGTGAAATTCCCACCCAAACCACCCCCAGTTTATCCCAACATTGGGAATTTTAGGTTCATTTTGATCCCAAAAATCACGTTTTATCCAAAATATCCTTAAATTCCATAGGATTTCCTGGATAATAATTGTTTCCTCACAGAAAACTTGGAGCTGGTGGATCTTATAATAAATTTTGTATTGGATTTGATTCATTAAAACCAGAATGTAATTAAGGAATTCACAAATTTTAAGGGTATTTTTTGCTTCCCAAGATTTTTTTTCCCAAATCCTGTGTGCAGGGAGCAAAATTCCTGTGGAGAATCTTCGCAAGGCAAATCCCTGAGGGTTCTGAGAGGGTGAAAATAGGGAATGTTGGGAATAAAACAGCAAAACTCAGGAGCAGCTCCTTATTTCTGGGTATTTCTGTGATTCCCTGAAACTCCTGGACATGGAAAATGATGGAAAATGATGGAAAATGGATGGAAAATGGATGGAACACGAAGCCAAGGGGTTGAATTAGAGATGACAGAGTTAAACCCCCATTCCCATGGGAAGAATTCTGGGAATAATCCAGAATTTTTGGGGTTTCCTGCTGATTCCTCAGGAATTCCCACTCCCCTGATGAAGGAACTGCAGCCAGCATGGCCTTGATGGCAAAAATGCCTGGGAAAAGCTGAATGCCAGGAATTTCCTCCACAGAAAAGCGGGATCTGGGGCGATCCCAGCTCACCTCCTGGTGCCGATTCCCTTCCCGGATGTAGACGCTGGCCAGGTTGGTGACAATAAATGCCCACAGCTCCTGGTGGGTTGTGAGCTGGAAAGGAGAAATTTCCCAAATATTTCAATCTTTCCCTGAGGATTTGTTCATTCCCACAAAAAAATCCTGGCTAAGAAATTGTTTATTGACATTTTAATCCCTCCCACCGCGATCCACGGAAAATCATTAATAAACAATGGAATAAAGGAAGGTTTCCCTTCCAAATTCACATTTCTATCCCCAAGGCCCATTCCCAGGTTTCCAGAGGAAAATTCAGGAATAAAATCTCACCCTCAGTGCTGTAGTGAATTGTGCTTCTGCATTGTCCATGCAGTTGACTGAGATGCAGTAGAGACCCTGGAAAAGAAAGGATATTTTTGGGAATGCAGCCCAAAACACTCCCAAATCCACAAAAATACTGGGATAGCAGGAGAAGAAACAAGTCCCAGCTGTGGGAAAAAAATAAGGAATTGCTACAAAATGCCGTTTAAAATAAATTGTTCATGAGAAAAAAAAAGCTTAATTTAGCTAAAAAAAATCTTTCTTAAAATCATGGAAAACTCAATATTCTTTAAATAAACTCTTCCCCTTCCACAATTCCCACAAAAAACCATCTCCAGTGGGCACAGCTGAAATCCCTGGATTTCCCTTTTTCCAGCTGATTCCTCCCAAATTTCCACTCCCCTCATGAAGGAGCCGCCACCAGCCAAGGCTTTGATGGCAGAAATGCCCAGGAAAAGCCAAATCCCAGGAATTTTCTCCACAGAAAAGCAGGATTTTCTCTCCAGAAAGCAGGGTTTGAGAGAGAGAGCGAGTGGAAGTCGGGAATTTGAGGAATAAACAGCAACGCTCAGGAGAAGATCCCTGTTCCTGGGGCCCTGGCAGGGGTTATTTCATGGATTCCTCATCCCTGGAAGTGTCAAAGGCTGGAGCAGTTTGGGACAGTGGGAAGTGTTCCCACCCACCCAAATCATCCTGGAATTCTTTTTCCAAAGCGTTTTAAGCTGGGGTTGAGCCCTCCCAGCAGCGGGTGATGCAGATCCTGTTATTCCCAGGGAATCTCCTCATTGCATCCTCTGGAATTCCTGGTGGGACGCGGACTTCCCAGGGCTCATCCCAAAAACTCACCAGGAGCGTGTGCAGCTGGGCAGCGTGGTTGGAAAAGAGCCTGGGAGACTGCTGGCACAGCTGGCAGACCTGGGAAATCTGGGAAAGAACAAAATTCCCAAGTTTTGACACTTCTCCCATCATTTTACGATCCAAATCCCACTCCTTGCACCCCTCATGGATAGAGGGATTGGCTCCAGCATCCCAAATCCTGGGTGAAAGGGGAGGCCGGATGTGCTTCCAGCATGGGAAAAGGGATTTCCTCGCATTCCTCCCAAATTCCAGCTGGTTTGGAATGGTTTCCTCCGCCCCCTGGAATTCCCTGCCACAGATCCCTCCTGAAATGCTCCAGATTTTCCAGGAAAACTGGGATAAAACCTTCCAAAATCTGGGATGGGGATGAGTCTCAGGAGACAGGAGCAGGAGGCAGAATCCCTCCCCATTCCCAGGACATTCCCAGTATTCCCAGTAAAGCTGACAGCTGGGATTGGATGATCTAGTCCCGGCATGGATTCCCAGGACTTTAAAAATGATTGGAAAAATGGGAAAAAAATGTTCAGTTTCCTCTGGAACAACACAAATCAACCACGAAAGAGGAGGAAAAGCAGGAATGTTAAAAACTGGGGAACACTTGGACAAGGCAGGAACTTGAACAGGAAGGAGCCACTCTGGAATGGATGGAATGGGAAAAAAACACTGGAATCAGCCTGGAATTCCCACCAGGAAAGTGTCAATCCACTCGATTATGGATTATTCCATGATCAATCGCAAAGTGTCCTTAAATAAATGTTTAGGAGGAGCCAATCCCACGTTTTCCAGGTCCCCAGCACCACCAAGCCTCGCTGTATCCATGAATAATCCAGCAGGAATTCCCCATCTGAGCCCAAAGATCTTTCCCGAAAGTGCAATTCCCATTTTTCAGGAGCTGTTCCCAGCCAGGGAATGCCGCGATTCCCATTTACCTCCTGCAGGGCCGTGGCTTTGTGTCCCGTGACCAGCCTGCACATGATGATGTGTTCCAACAAAATCACTTGGAATGAGGACAGGATGGGGCTGCAGTCCAGCACTGGCGAAGGAGGAGGAATTCCGTCAGTGGGATTTAAGGAATGTTTCAAACCCCATCAAAAAAAAAAACCACCAAAAGTTGATTTTTGTACGCAAAGCCACCACCCGGCCTTAAAATCAGATTTTTAATCTTGGTCTTAGGCTGTCCCAGCAGCTCAACAAGGCTGTAAGATGGGTTTAAATGAGGAATAAATTATGGAATTTTCCTGGATTTCAGCTGAATTCCAACCCCTTTTCCTTACTTTTGAGCTTCTCCAGCTGCATGAGGGCTTTGTCCGTGTACTTCTGAGCCTTCTCCAGGTACCCTGCCTGCATGGAATGCATCACTGTGACCTGCAGGGAAGCACAGCAAGGATTATCCACCTCGGGAATTCCCCTGTGATGGAATTCCCACAGGAGCTGGGGCTGCCTCATCCCTGGGAAGTTTTGGAGCAACTTGGGATAGTGGGAGGCGTGATCGAGGGGGTGGGAATGGAGGATTTTTAAGCTCCTTCCCACCCAAACTATTCCATGATTCCCCAAATTTATCTGTCCACAGAGGGAAGGGCTGGGAATTGACAGAATTCCTCAGATCCCAGACTTTTAACATCATTTAGGGTTTGGAATCACCTCCAAGAAATGGAACAAAAACCTTCAGCAATTCCAAGTCCAGCTCTCCCCATGTTGATAAAACTAAGCCAAAACGGTTCTGCTTTGTACAAATGACTCCATTTTCACTTGAGTCAGGTGTTAAGAATGAATGAATTAATTAATTCCAAAGCCAGGCCTAGAATCTCCTTACACACTGAGCAGCCCCCTCAGCACCACCCCACGGACGCTGAGGGACAAACAGCACCAAGCAGCTCATAAAATAAGGCCCAAGTGGCTTTCCTTTGCACAAATATCTCCATTTAAATTTGATTCGAGTATTAATTAATAAATTTATCGATTCATTATTTATTAATTAATTCCCATTTCCAAGCTGGAATCTCCTCACACACTGAGCAGGCCCCTCAGCATCAGCCCCACAGACGCTGAGGGAAAAACAGCGCAAAGCAGCTAAAAAATCCATCCCTGCTGGCTCCAAATCATTAATTAACCCTCACTAATTAGCAATTAGCGCTAACAAGGAGCTCTCACCAGGTAGACCAGCACACACATGTGCTCCTTGGGCAGCCAGTGGAAGAGGTCAGCGGGGTTGCTGGGCAGGATCTCATCGTCGTGCAGGGTGGAGATGGTCTGGATGCACTGCTGCAGCTGCTTCAGGCACGGCTTCACGCTCTTCACCTGGGCAAGGAAACAATTCCCAGCGGGAATTCCTGACGTTCCCACTGCTGGAACGGTTCGGGAGAGGGAAAACTTCCCAGGGGATCCGTAATTCCCATACTCAGGGGATTGGTTCAGAGTCCAGGGTTGATTTAGCATTGATGACACTCAGCGCTTCGCGGCGGTGAACAGGAGCAGGAAATGCTCAAAATATTTCCTACAACTCCCGAAAAATTCCTGTTATCTCCTCCAACACACCACTGAAGCAACAGAGGCCACCATGGATATAAAAATATCATGGAAAATCTGCCCAAATTAATGTAATTTTCTCACTGTTTAATTTGGGATTAAAACCGATGAAAATTCGCTTCCATTATAAAAAAAATCCCAAAAACTCCCCTCAGGGCTGATTTTTTAGGAACTATTCCTCTCCCAAATTCCCAGCTGGAATACGCCACGTACCTGGCCAGCATCCAGGTAATGCGTGACCTGCAGGACCAGGAAGAAGACCCTGAGGGATTCCTTCTGGATGGGATTTCCCTGCCAGTTCTCCACGATCTGCCCGCACAGTGTCAGCAGCGGGTGAACCTCCTGCAGCTTCCTCTCCATCAGCAGCAGCTGCAATTCCCAAAGAAAACTCGTTTTTTTGGGGATAAACACTCAGGGAATGACAATTTCCCACGGAATTGCAGCTGGCTCATCCCTGGAAGTGTCCAAAGCCAGGCTGGATGGGGCTTGGAGCAGCCTGGGATCGTGGAACATGCTCCTGGTTCTTCCAACCCAAACCATTACAGGATTCTCTAGTTCCAGGAAGTGTCAGGGAATTTGGGGAGGAAATCCCAGGGAACTCAGGGACGAAATCCCAGGAATTCTGGCAGGAAATCTCACGGAATTCAGGCAGGAAATCCCAAGGTATTCCAGAAATTAGGACTGGAATATTCACCTGATTCCCACAGCTCTTTCACCCCACCAGCTTTTCCACCCCTCATTACAAAAAAATCCAGGGAAAATTCACAACCATCCTTTTTTCCTTCCAGGAAAATTGAGGGAAAAAAGCCAAATTTATCCACAAGAATCCTGCTTATGCCAAAAAAATCCTCTGGAATTGGCATTAAACAGAAAATAATTTATTTTAAAATAACGTCCAACTCACCATCCCCTTGCTGAGCAGAAAGAGGGCTCTGAAATGGAAGAAAATAATGGTAAATTCCAAAGAAAAATTACTCAACCCACAGAAAAACCAGGAAAAAATAAAAATCTGCTTTTCTCCCCCCCTCCAAACGCAGGGAAAAAAGAGGATTAAGGGAGCTGATAGAGGAATTCCCAGGGAGCTCAAGGAGGAATGCCAAGGGAATTCAGGGAGGAAATCAGGGAGGAAATCCCAGGGAACTTGGGGAAGAAATCGCAGGAACTGTGTCAGGAAATCCCGGGAACACCCACCTGGTGTACTCGGAGCCCACCACGCGCGCGTACTCCGCCCCCACTCCCAGCAGGTCACAGGCGGACACCAAATCCTTCTCCAGGGTGTGCAGTTGCTGAAATGGGGAAAAAAAAAAAAAGCCATAAAAACTCAGGATTTGCTTTGTGAATCCCAAGAAAATGCCATTATCCCTGGATTTCCAAATTCCTTCCCCTTAAAGGGGTTTTAGATCCGTTTTCCAAAGAAATCTGTGGCTTTTCCAAGGATTTGTCTGAGCCCAGAAGGGATTTTTTTCCCTTAAAATTCCTGATTAATGAGGAGTTGGTTAAAAATTGAGGCAGATCCTGCCAAGGATGAAGATCCAGAGCTGATCACATCCCAACAGCTCCAAAAAATCCACGGATTGTCACAATGGAACAAGAGCTTCCCCAGCAAGAGGAGCCTCCAAGGTCTGTTCCCAAATTTTGGGAATTCAGGGAGAGGAGAACAGACTCCAAAGAAATGGAAAATCATGGAAAAATGGGAAGCTCCAAGAAGAAGAAAAGCTTCTGAGTTCTCAGGTTGAACTCTTGGGAAATTAAATATTCCTTAATCCACAAGAAATTAAAGTTCTTTCCCCATAAATACACCTAAATTTATCCCTATTCCTATAAATATTTTTATTTTATAAATATTTTGGAGCATATTCCAGAGCAAGAAGAGCAAATT
Organism: Cnemophilus loriae; assembly: GCA_013397755.1. Lineage (NCBI taxonomy): Eukaryota > Metazoa > Chordata > Aves > Passeriformes > Corvidae > Cnemophilus > Cnemophilus loriae. The sequence goes on from VZTF01008240.1 coordinate 122,628, forward strand.
CTTGGATTCCTTTCCCTTGCTCCTTTTCCTGGATACTTTTTCCTTGCTCCTCTTCCCATCCCACATCCCTGATTAAACACAAAACAATCCAGTAAACACTTCAGCCTGGAAAACTTCAATCCCGGCAGGATCTGCTCTCCCTGCAAGCCACAAAGCAGATTTTTTCCTCCATCTTTGGAATTCCACGTCCCTAATTCCCACAGGGTGATCCTGGCTGATTCCTTGGTCCAATCCCAACGCCAATTCCCAGCCCGGATTTGCCTTTTCCCTTTGCGTTGACAGTAATTGTTTCGGGGATAAGGGGGCAGAAGGCATCCACGCTGTTTGTAACGGGAATAGAGGGTTTTCCCAGGATTTTTTCCCAGGAATTGCTGCCCCAAGGACTCACGGCCAGCTGGAAGAGCAGCCTGCAGTGCCAGTAGGGCGTTTGCTGAGAGATCTGGATGGCTTTGCGCAGCAGGGGCTTGGCTGTGTCCACGGAATTCTGCAACACAAACACCCCCAGTCAACGCCAATCCCACATCCTGGGATTCCCCAGCCTTTACATTCCTTGGACAACCACGCCGAGCCACCCAGGGAGGCGTGGGAGTGAGGGATCAACCGTGGGAAGCAATAAAAATAAAAGGGGAGAAGTTCGGTGGGGATGCTCCATCTCTGGAATGCCCAAGGCTGGACTGGACCGGAGAAATCTGGGATTTTGGGAGGTGTCCCTGCCCATGGCAGAGTGGGATCGGATGGGATTTAAGGTCTTCCCATCCCGAACCATTCCAGGATTTTGTGATTCAAAATCGCAGAAAAAGATCGTGGAGGAAATCAGGACAACTTCCTAAAGACAGGAACGAAGACAAAATTTGGGATGAGCCAAGTGGGGCTTTCCAGAGAAGAAGCCTAAAACATGGAAAGAAAGAATTTGAACAAGGGATGGAGGGACAGGACACACGGAATTGTTTCCCATTTTCCACTTAGATGGGATTTTGGGATGGAATTCCTCCCTGTGAGGGTGGGGAGGGGCTGGGATGGAATTCCCAGAGCAGCTGGGGCTGCCCCTGGATGCCTGGAATTGTCCAGGTTGAGCAGCCCCAGTATTCTTCCCATAGAACTAGACGATCCTTCAGGTCCTTTCCAACCCAAATCACTCCAGGATTCCAAAATCCTGAGGAAAAACATGGACTTCCTTCCCTCCCTTCTCCAAAATCAGCATTTTTTAAATGAGGACTAAAAAAACCCTTTGGCCAACCAAAATCCCCTTGCAGTGGGAAACCCTCGCTGCAATTCCAGCAAAAACTTCCACAGTAAGACAGAAAAAAAGGCTCTCATCCCAGAAATCAGATTTTTAACAGGAATATCCCATTCCAAACCCAAACTGAAGGGGCACAGAGGGGTTTTGGAGGGTTTCTCTCATTCACCTCCTGGCAGTAGAGCTCCGACAGCAAACTGGCTGCCTCGAACTTCACATCTTCAAACTGGGGGATCTGGTGCCGGGGTTAAGGGAACAACAAATCTGGGTGGGAAGCAGCAGCAATACTTCTGAAAACTCCCAGGAAAGTTGGGATGAGATGAGATTTAAGGTTCCTTCCAACCCAAATTCTGTGGGTCCATGAAGGCAATGATGAAGCAGATTGAAAACACCCATTCCATGCCCACCCCCAGGCCCTTGAAGGTGTTTTGGGAGTTTCCTTGGAGTTGTTCCGAGCTCAGAGCCCTTCCTGGATCCTGGGAAAAGGATACCTGCTGGGATATCAGCCACTGGAAGAGAACACAGCGGGTTAGGCTGGCACTAAAACCCACCAGCACACCTCGTTATCCTCCCCATGTGTGCCAGGACGCTCCCACCACCCCCTTTCCCTGCTCTTCACCTTTTCCAGCTGCCAGGACCCCCTCGGCCACCCCCTCCCCTACTCTTTATCTTCTCCAGGTGCCCACACCCCGGCTCCCACCACCCCCAACCCTTTCTCCTTGCTTCCCCCTGCCCAAGCCCCCCGTACCGCC
>VZTF01008240.1:125178-139873 GCA_013397755.1 Cnemophilus loriae
CCGGGCGGCTCCCGCCGCTCCCGGCCTTGCCCCGGTGCTCCGCTCCTCCCCTCCCGCCTCATTGCCATCCTCCGGCTCTGTCCCACTGCCCCCGGGGCTCCGGGAGCCGGGGGTGGGGGTATGTGCCCAGGGGTGGGGGTGTGCCCGCGTAGTCGGGGGCTCGGGGAGACCCCCTCGTTAAATTCCCTCCTTTTTTTCCCACAGCGGAGCCGAGCCGGGGGGTCGGGATGGATCCCCGCGTTCATTCCCGGCTCGTTTTCCTGCAGGGAAGCTGGGCTGGTGGTTCGGAATGGCTCCTCTGGCAATTTCCCCCCTTTTTCCCACAGGAGAACCGAGCCGGTGGTCTGGGATGGTCTCCCCGTTAATTTTCCCCCTCTTTTCTCTCGGGGAAGTAGAGCCGGTGGTTCGGGGAAGCTTCACTGTAGATTTTTCCTTCCCTTTTCCCACAGGAAACCTAACTGTTTATTCCCTCTCCTTTTTCCCGTCGGAAAGCCGAGCTGGTGGTTCGTGGAGACCCCACTGTTGATGTTTTCCCCTTTTTCCCACAGAGAAGCTGAATTGAAATAGTCGCTACACTAATCCTGCCTTTTTCCCTTAGGGAATGCACCCCTTGATTCGGGATGGTCTCTGTTAAATCCTGCCTTTTTACTTCAGGGAATACGAGCCTGGATTTGGGATGATGCCCGTTAAATCTCACCCTTTTCCCCGCAGGGAGTGCGATCCTGGATTCGGGATGATCTCCCTATTAATTCCCTCCTTTTCCCCCAAGGAAGGTGACCCTGGATTCGGGATGGTCCCCATGTTAACCCAGCCCTTTTCCCTCAGGGAATGCGCCCCTCGATTCGGGATGCTCCCTGTGAATTCCCCCCCTTTCCCTCAGGGAACGCAAGCATTGACTCAGGATGATCCCTGTTAATTCCCCCCCCTTTTCCCTCAGGGAGTGCGCCCCTCGATTCGGGATGCTCCCTGTGAATTCCCCCCCTTTCCCAAATCCCAGTTTTGGTGGATTAGGGAGGGAAAATCCCAATTTTGGTGGAGCTGCCCGCAAGGAATGCGAGCCCTGGTGTGGGATGGGCTCTTTTAAATCCCGCCCTCTTCCCTCAGGGAAGGCGAGCCGGTGGTTCGGGGTGTCCCAGTCCAAGTCGGCCAAGACGAACGTGAACATCCTGCAGCAGGAGGAGCTCATCGCCCAGAAGAAACGGGAAATCGAGGCCCGGCTGGAGCAGCAGGCGCGGCAGAATTCCCTCAGCATCCCGCAGCTCCCGCTGCTTGGAGAGTACGCGGGAATTCCGGGAATCCCGGGATCCTGGCTGCCAGCAAATGGGGGGGGGTTGGGAAGGGGAGCAGGGGGAAGAAAATCCCGGTTTTGGTGGAGCAGAGGGAGGAAAATCCCAGTTTTGGTGGATTAGGGAGGGAAAATCCCAATTTTGGTGGAGCTGAAGGAGGAAAATCCCGGTTTTGGTGGAGCAGTGGAAGGGAAATCACAATTTTAATGGAGCAAGGAAGGAAAGTCCCAATTTTAATGGAGCAGAAGGAGGAAAATCCCGGTTTTGGTGGATTAGGGAGTGAAAATCCTAGTTTTAACAGAGCAGGGAAGGAAAATCCCAGTTTTGGTGGAGCAGAGGGAGGAAAATCCCAGTTTTGGTGGATTAGGGAGGGAAAATCCCAATTTTGGTGGAGCTGAAGGAGGAAAATCCCAATTTTAACGGAGTGGAAACCAGGTGGGGAGTCTGGATAAATCCCTGAGCAGGAAGGAGATTTGGGGAATTTGGGGAATTCAGTGGTAGGTGAGGAAAATGACCGATTCCTGGGGTTTTTTTCTGCCCCAAATCCCACATGGGAAGGGCTGGGAAGCTCCCAAATTCCAGCTCCTGTTTTCCTGTCCCCGCTCAGCGACGACGGCTCCGAGAGTGAAGCCTCCGTTTCCAACAAGTTTGTGAACGACGGGAGCTTCCTGCAGCAATTCCTGAAGCTCCAGAGAGAAAAATCCAGTGCTGGTAGGTCCTTCCTCTCCCCACCCAAACCTGGGATACCCAGGAACTCTTTTCCCTTCATTCTCTCCTCAGAAACTGCCCCAAATCCCCCCAACAATTCCGAGAATGACCCAGCCCAAACCCCAGGAAGAAGCGGCCGGGGCAGGCCCAGAGCCTCTCCCAACCCAAACCCGGGATTCCTGAGAATAACTTCCCTTCCTTCTCTCCTCAGAAAATGCCCCAAATCCCCCCAACAACTCCGGGAACGCCCCAGCTCCAAACCCTGGGAAGAAGCCGGCGCTGCTGGGGAAGCGGCCGGGGCAGGCCCTGAGCCGCATGCTCCAGGCCCGGAGCCTCTCCCATCCCAAACCCAGCCCTGTCCTGAGCCGCCTCAGCGTCTTCCAGGCCCCGGATGAGGATGAGGAGGAGGATTACGAGCAGTGGTTGGAAATCAAAGGTCAGTGGCAGCTCCTGCTCCGGGGCTGGAGCTGGGAATGCCCATCCTGGGGTAGGGGTTCGGTGGGGGCAGGATTTCCTCAGGCCCAGTAGGAAATGCGGTGGGATTTTATCCCGAGAGAGGCATCAGAGAGGGGCAGGGTTCCCTTCTGGGACAGGGGTTTAGTGGGGCAGAATTCTCTCAGGCCTCACTGGGCAATGGGGTGGGTTTTTATCCTGGGACAGGGGATGAGTTTGAGACACGATTCCCTCAGTCCCAGTGGGGATTTGGGGTGGGTTTTTATCTGGGTTAGGGGATCAGTTTGGGGCAGGATTCCCTCAGTCCCAGTGAGGAGTGGGGTGGGTTTTTATCTGGGTTAGGGGATCAGTTTGGGGCAGGATTCCCTCAGTCCCAGTGAGGAGTGGGGTGGGTTTTTATCTGGGTTAGGGGATCAGTTTGGGGCAGGATTCCCTCAGTCCCAGTGGGGAATGGGGTGGGTTTTATCCCGGGATAGGGGATCACTTCAGGACGGGGTTCCCTCAGCCCTGTTGAAAGTTGGGTATTTTATCCCTATTTTCCATAAATTTATGTTCCCAGCACAGTTTTGGGGCAGATTTCTCCTTTATGGAGTGGAAATTCCAGCAGTTAGTGCTGGGGAGCTCTTCTGAATCCGTCTGTAATCTGAGAGATGAAATTCCTGGTATTTTAGATACGAGTTTAGATGTGAAATTCCTGATATTTTAGGTATTCTTGGCCGTCCTTGAGCTCAATATTTGGATATTACTGACTTCAGCCTGGGAAGATTTACGTTCTCCAAATTATCCAAGTGCTTGGCCAGCCAAAAATTTGGGAAAATAACAGATAGGCAGGAAAACGCTTTGTTCCTAATGGATTTAGCGGGTGGCAAATCCTAAAAATTCCAATTTGCACCTTGGGAATGTTGTGCCTTGTGCTGGGCTCTCCAGGAAGTCCTAATGCTTGTCCTTAAAATGGGATTTTGGGGGGTTTAAGTGCTGGAAAATGAGGAATTAGTTTGGGAATGTGCAGGGAAAATCCGTGTGTGTGAGTAAATAAAATAAACAACGCGTCCAGCACGGAATTATGCCCAGGTGAAAAGTCTCACCTGTAGGTCCTGACTGCTTGGCAAAACAAGGATGTGGCAGGAGTTATCCCAGGTTTTATTGGGATAAACCAGGCCAGGAAGCCTCGAGGCAGATTTGCCTCAGAATCGGAATTTCACGGGTGGGTTTTAATGGATAAAAGGAGCTCAGCGAGTCACAGTCGGCTTTGTGCCATCATTTATCCATTCCTAAAATCCCATGGAACCCTTTCTGCTGGGATTTGTACCAGCATAATCCTGGGAATTCTGAATTTGAGCGTGAAATGCACTTGGGAAAATGAGAAAAATGCAGAGAGCTGGGGTGGGTTATCCTTAACTGAAGGATTGTGGGGCTGATCCCGTTGGATCAGCGTGGGTGCCTCTGCTCCGTGCTTCCCAAAATTCCCAGAATCGCTGGCTTAATTCCCGCTCCGTGGTCCCTGTGGGAATTCCTGGGCACAGAAGCCAAAATCCAGGTTTTTCGGAGCAGAAAAAGCTGCTGCTCCAGCCCCACCATCCAGAACATGCTGGGAATGAGCTGGGAATGGCTTGGCAGCTGGAATCTGGATTAAAACCAAATTCCTGCTCTTGCTCTGCCGGGTTTTGTGGGGAATAAATCCATCGGGAATCAGTTCTGCCACACTTAAAGCTGGGATGAACTGGGTGCAGTTGGAACTTCCAAACTGGGATGGGGTCATGGATTCCCCGTCCCTGGAAGTGTCCAAGGAAAGTGGGAGAAGAGAAGGCTCCATGGAAACCTTGGAGCCCCTTCCAGTCCCTGAAGGGGCTCCAGGAGAGCTGGAGAGGGGTTTGAGATGAGGAGTGAAGGGACAGGACACAGGGAATGGCTTCAGACTGGGAAAGTGGAATCTGGGTGGGACATTGGGAAGGAATTCCTGGCTGGGAGGGAGGTGAGGGGCTGGGATGGAATTCCCAGAGCAGCTGTGGCTGCCCCTGGATCCCTGGAAGTGCCCCAGGCCAGGTTGGGATAGTGGAAAATGTGGGAATGGGATGAGCTTTAAGCTCCCTCCCACCCCATCCTACAAACTTTGGGTTTTCCGTGTAGGAACACCTAGAAAACCCTAAGGGAGCTCAGCACCCCCCAGAAAATCGGGAATTGTGATGTTGACACCTATCTACAACTGGCTGCCCCATTTCATCCTTTCTCTTCCCATTCCCATGTGTCTGCTCCGTGATTTTCGGCAGTAATTCCCTGTTTCCCGTTTGGGGGGAGTTGAACCCCAAGTACTGACAGCCTCCTTAAAGTTTTGCCCCCAGAGGACTCGGAGACGCGGCAGGTGGTGGAAAAGCTGGCCAGGTTCGTGGCTGAGGGCGGCCCCGAGCTCGAGAAGGTCGCCATGGAGGACTACAAGGATAATCCCGCTTTTTCGTGAGTCTGGAATGAGTTCTTCCCGAGGAAAACGCCCACGGGAAACAGCAGGAATGGGGCTGTTTGTTCCTTGTGAGGGGGGAAAAGATTGGGTTTGTTGTTCTTCCCTGAGGGGGGAAGGGTTTGGGTTTGAGGGAGGGAAAAGTTTGGGTTCATTGTTTGTTCTTGCCTGTGAGAAGGGGAAAATTTATCCAGAGGAGCTGTGGATTCTCCGTCCTTGGAAGTGCCCAAGGAAAGCGTGGAGCACCTTGAGAGCATTCCATGACCCTGCCCATGGCAGGATGGGACTGGAGGATCCTTCAGCTCCCACCCCATTCCAGGATTCCCAAGGAATTGGGAACAGAGCTCCCAACAGCGCCACTTCCAGATGGGAATTCTGGATTTAATCCCAGCACTGTGGGCAGAGGATTCATCCTTAATTTCCCCCCGAGCAACACAAATTTGGATGCAAATCCTTGAATTAAAGCTGCAAAATCTAATTCTAAGTTTTAGGTGGATTCTGAGTAATTCCTCCATTTTTTCTGTGTGGGAGTTAGAGCTGTTTCTATCCCAGAATATCAATATTTGGGTAATTATTCCTGTTTTTGTTCCCCCTCTTTTCCAGGTTTTTGCATGATAAGAACAGCAGGGAATTCCTTTACTACAGGAAGAAAGTGGCAGAAATAAGGAAAGAGAATCAAAATTCCCAGGCAGCCTCTTCCCAAAAAGGTAATTCCCACGGAGATCCAGGGAATGGGAACAGCACAAGGGAAAATTAGGGATTTATTTGGGTTCGAAGGGATTTGGGGTGGGAATTTGGCTGCCTGGAAAGAAAATTCCCAAGTGGAAGTAGATGGAGTCGAATCTTTGTGCCAAAAATGTTGATTGCAAATCCCCCAGCAAAATATTCCTCGGATTTTGAATGGGATTTTTGTGCTTCCAGCTGTTTTTGTACCAATTCTCCCCCTTTAAACCCGACTTCAGGCCTGACTGTTCTCTGGGGGTCCTTAGGTCGGGTTGGGCTGGGCTGGGGTGAGTTGGGCCCGGTACTGATCCCTGCTTAAAGTTTCGCCCCCAGCCGACCAAGAGACCCGGAACTCCGCAGAGAAACTGGCCCAGTTCGTGGCGGCCGGGGGGCCCGAGGTGGAGGCCATCGCCCTGCAGAACAACAGGGAGAACCCCGCCTTCAGGTATGAGAAATTCCTGGGGCTTGGGGCTGTTTTCCAGGGAATTCACGGGGAAAGTCGTGGGAGTTCGGAGGTTGTAGTTTTGGAGCGGTGAGAGTTGAGGTGCTCGGATTTGGGGTGCGGAGGGCCCTGATAGGGGAGTTAATGTGCTGCACAGCCAGAGAGACCTCTGCTTTCAGGTGCAGCGAGTTCTTGAGTTTTGGGGCTTTTTTTCCTTGATGGAATTGTGTTTATACGGCACCAAAACCAGGGAAGCGCATTCCCTGATCCCAGATATCTTGTGGAAGCTGCACTGGCTGCAGCAATACACGGGATGGTGCTGGAGAGCTGGGAATGCTCTGGGCTTTGAAGGAAGGAAAATTCCTGAGGAAACTGTGCTGGATCCCAGCCCTGGAGAGCTGGGAATGCTCTGGGCTTTGAAGGAAGGAAAATTCCTGAGGAAACTGTGCTGGATCCAGGTGCTGGAGAGCTGGGAATGCTCTGGGCATTCCAAGAAGGAAAAATCCATTGCTGGATCCCAGCCCTGAGACTGACCGGAGAGCCAGGACTTCTCTGGGAATTGCAGGAAGGAAAATTCCTAAGGAAACTGCTGGATCCCAGCCTCAGAGAGCTGGGAATGCTCTGGACATTCCAAGAAGGAAAAATCCGTTGCTGAATCCCAGCCCTGAGTGGGGCTGGAGAGCTGGGAATGCTCTAGGAATGCTGTGGGAATGCTGTGGGCGTTCCAGGAAGGAAATTCGTGGCTGGATCCCAGCTCTGAGTAGGGCTGGAGAGCTGGGAATGCTGTGGGCGTTCCAGGAAGGAAATTCGTGGCTGGATCCCAGCTCTGAGTAGGGCTGGAGAGCTGGGAATGCTGTGGGCGTTCCAGGCAGGAATTCCGTGAGCCCCCCTTCCCTTGCAGGTTCCTGTACGAGCCCCACAGCAAAGGGCACCGCTACTACCGCCAGAAGCTTGAGGAGTTCCGCAGGGCCAGGACCGCCCCCGGGACCCCCCCTTTTCCCGGGAGCTCTCCTTTTCCCGGAGAATCCGCCCTCAAACGGAAAACCAGTCCCGAGGCGTCTCCATCCCCTCTGTGCTTCCCGCCTCTCCCTCTTCCCACTCCTCTCTCTCTTCCTCTCCCCCTTCCCATCCCATCTCCTCTGCCTCTTCCCGTTCCTTCTCCCGTTGTTCCTGCTGCTCTTCCCGTGCCTCTTCCCATTCCCTCAGCTTCCCCTTCCCCATCTTCATCCTCCACCTCCCCTCCGGATCAGCCAGCCCCAAATCCCGCCCCGATCCCAAATCCCGCCCCGATCCCAAATCCCACCGCGATCCCAAATCCCTCTCCGGGCAGCACCAAAAAGAAGAGGAAGAGCCGGTGGGGGCCGGAAGAGGAGAAGGTGGAATTGCCTCTCCCCCAGCTGGTGCAGCAGCTGGATTCTCCCTCCCCTCTCTCAGGTGAGTGGCGCTGGGGTTTGTGTCCCACAGATTGGGGTTTTCCTGGGAATTTTGTGAGGCTCCAGAGTCGTTTTTTATTTCCTGAGATGGATCAAGTTTTCCAAGGAATCTCTGCTGTCAGTTCTGTTTTTTCCCAGTGTTTTTATTTTCGCTTCACTCTGCAGGAATTACAAACAGAATTCCTTTTTTTTTTTCATTTTCTCCCCCTTTTATTCCCTTGAATTCCCCCTCTGAACCCGGGATCACCTTTTCAATCCTGAGAACATCCAATTCTGGCTTTATCTGATCCAACAGCCACAAGAATTCCTGAAACCAGAATCTCCCTCGAGAGTTGCAGCTTCCAGGGGCGGGATAATGTTCCTGGATTTATTTTCCTGGCTTTTTTTGGGAATGAAGCTGCTCTGGAGAGTCCTGGGAACTCGGGAATGGCTCTGAACACTCTTGGATAATTTATTCCCAATTTTTGGGCTGGCTGGGATTCACCTGAGGGGAGAATTCCTAAAGAAAAAAGGACTTTTTGACACAGATTTTGTGAACCCTGGGAGTCTCCACACAAAATCTGGGATCAGGATTAATTCCTACTTTTTTGAGGCTGACTGGGCTTCACCTGAGAAGGGAATTCCTAAGGAAAGAAGGATTTTTGGAGCTGATTTTGGACCCTGGGACAATCTGGGATCAGGAATTCTCAGAGCTGGCAATGGAGGAGCTGCTTCTCGCTGGTTTTCCCACTCCTGCAATTCCCAGATCCCTCGAGATGGATCCTAAAGTGCTGGAATTCATTAAATTTCCTGGGAATGGCAACACCCCACCCCTGGAATTGTCTGAATCCGGGCTGGGGTAATGGAAGGAGGAATGAGATAATCCTGAAGGTCCTTCCCAAAGCTGGGATTTGGTTTTTCTGATCTCCCAGGTTTTTCCAAAGCCTTTTCCCTGTTTTTTTTCTCCAGTTCAGGACCTGAAGGGTCTGGGATACGAGAAGGGCAAGCCCGTGGGGTTGGTGGGAGTCACGGAGCTCTCTGAGGCCCAGAAGAAGCAGCTGAAGGAGCAGCAGGAGGTGATTCCCAAAAATCCTCCCCAGATTCCCCCCTGGGGGAATAACAAAGGAGATTTTCCGCCTTTAAATCCCCGGGATTCCCTGAGAACGGCGTGGGGCTGGAATCAGCGGGAATAGCAGAGGGTTTGGGGGAGTAAGGAGCTTTCCAGCCCTAAGATCCCGAGTCCCAAAGGACTTTCCCAGCCCTAAAATCCCAAATCCCAAATGTAGCTTTCTTGCCCTAAAATCCCAAATCCCAAAGGACTTTTCCAGCCCTAAAATCCCAAATCCCAAAGGTAGCTTTCTTGCCCTAAAATCCCAAATCCCACAGGACCTTTCCGGCCCTTTCCCGCATTTTCCCCGTTCCACTGGAATTTCCAGGATGGATCCCACATTTTGCCTGTTCCTCTGGTGGGATTTTTGAGATAAATCCCGGTTTTGTCCCGTTCCCAGATGCAGCAGATGTACGACATGATCATGAAGCACAAGCGGGCGATGCAGGAGATGCAGCTGATGTGGGAGCGGGCGATCCAGCAGCACCAGCACGGCTACGACAGCGACGAGGAGGTGGACAGCGAGCTGGGCACCTGGGAGCACCAGCTGCGCCGCATGGAGATGGACAAGACTCGAGGTGCGCTGGGATCGGCGTTCCAGAGGGGGAATTCCATCCCGTCCCGCTGGATTGGGACCTGCACAGAGAATCCCACCCCGCTGGATTGGGAGCTGCAGGGACCATCCCACCCCGTGGGTCTCGTCCCGTCCCGCCCCATCTCGTCCCGTCCCTCGCGGGTTGGGGGCTGCAGGGTGGATTGCAGACTGGGGATCTCGCTGGGCATTCCTGGGAGGTTTTGTGCTCCACAAATTCCCTGAAATCCCAGGCGATGCTCCATGAACGTGGTTTTCTCCCTGATTTTCCAGAGTGGGGATCTCGCTGGGCCTTCCTGGGAGGTTTTGTGCTCCAGAATCCCCCTGGAATCCAAATCCCCCCTGAAATCCCATGGGATTCTCCATGAGCATGGTTCTCTCCATGGTTTTTCGGAGTGGGGATCTTGTGCGTTCCTGGGATGCCCCACAAATCCCACGGGATGCTCCATGAGCTCCGTGTTGTCCTGCTTTTGCAGAGTGGGCGGAGCAGCTGACCCAGATGGGCAGAGGGAAACATTTCATCGGGGATTTCCTCCCGCCCGATGAGCTGGAAAAGTTCATGGAGACCTTCAAGGCGCTCAAGGTGAGGATTTCTGGGAGTCTGGGAATGCTCCAGGCTCATCCCACAGCTGGGAATTCCTCCAGCTCTCCTTGCTCCAGGCATTCCTGCAGGAAAAAAGGGATCAGATTCCCACTCTTTGCACAGAAATGGGGCAATATTTGGGAAAAATCCCTTCCCTGGGAGGGAATGGGATGGAATTCCCAGAGGATCCGTGGCTGCCTCATCCCTGGAAGTGTCCAAGGAAAGCTTGGAGCACCCTGTGATCATGGGAAGTGTCCCTGCCCACAGGACTGGATGGGCTTCGAGGTCCCTTTCCACTCTGGAATTCCATGATTTGGGATTTTTCTGGAATTCCAGACAAACCTCCCACTCCCTGCCTGTGGGACTGGATGGGCCTTAAGGGCCCTTTCCACTCTGGAATTCCACTATTTGAGAATTTTCTGTAATTCCGGACAAACCTCCCACTCGGTTCCTCTTTGGGATCAGTGGGTACCAAGCTGGGAAAAAATGGGAATTTTTTTCTAGCTGATTGCAGGGAGGTGCAAACCCCAAGCCCACAATCCCAGCACCTTCCAGTCCTTCCCAAACCCTGGAATTCCTGGGAGCTGCCTCATCCCTGTTTTCCAGAACGGGGCCTGACTTTCCCTGGGGATTCAGCCTTAAAAAAGAACTGGATCTGAGGCTGAATCCAGGGAACAACTTGGAATTCCAGAGCTGTTGGTGGAGCTTCATTCCCCCCTCAGGGCTGGAATCCTGGGAAATCCTGGCAGTTCTTTCCCAAAATCCCGGTTTTGTGGGGCTGGAGCTGCTTTTCCCTCCCTCTCCTGGCATCCATGGCATGAAAAATCCCCTTTTTCCTGCTTTTTCCCACTGCAGGAGGGCCGGGAGCCGGATTATTCCGAATACAAGGAATTCAAGCTGACAGTGGAAAACATCGGATATCAAATGCTGATGAAAATGGGATGGAAGGAAGGAGAGGGATTGGGATCCGATGGGCAGGGAATCAAAAACCCCGTCAGCAAGTGAGCGTTCCTCCTGTGGATTATCCCTTCCTTTTTTCTGGGAATTCCTGCTGGGATTTCTCACCTGAGCATGGAAAACTCAGTGCAGCAGAGAATTCCTGATTTTTTGGGGGGATTTTCTCCTGGATTTGTGGCTGTAGCTGGAATTGTCTGAGCCCCAAATCCTGAATTTCCAACCCCAATTTCCATGGGGAGGTACAGCTCCAAGAATTCCTGTCTGCACCTCCCCTCTCCCAGGATTAAATCCTTAAAATCAGGAATTTCTGGGCATATTCAGGGCCGTGTCCAGGGGAGGGTATTCCAGCTGGGATCGGAGTTCTGTGGGATCCTACAAGTCCAGAAATGTTGGGATTTGATCCCACTTTGGGCATTCCAAAGCTTTTTTTTTTGTAGGTGGATCAGCTGCTGGTCGGACTTCCAAAGGAAATATTTGGGAATGGGGAATATTCCCGGCTGGTTTTTGGGGGAAGAAATTGTAGAAATGGGAAAGAGCCTTTCCAAGGATTTCTATTCCCACAGATTTGGGAAACGAAACCAATCCCTGCTTCCATCCAAAGCCCAAGAATTCGGGAAATCGGTCCAGGAACGTGGCAGGGGGACAATTCCCATGGGAATTCCCGGGGCCGTGGGTGTCTGAGCCGTCCTGTTCCCGGTTTTCCGCAGGGGCACCACGGCCGTGGACGGGGCGGGATTTGGGATCGAGCGCCCGGCGGAGCTCACCAAGGAGGACGACGAGTACGAGGCCTTCCGCAAGCGCATGATGCTGGCGTACCGCTTCCGGCCCAACCCGCTGGTACGGAGTGGGACCGGGATACCGGGATAACGGGAATGGGAACGGGAATGGGACCGCTTCCGGCCCAACCCGCTGGGATACCGGGATAACGGGAATGGGAACGGGAATGGGACCGGGAACGGGACCGCTTCCGGCCCAACCCGCTGGTACGGAGTGGGACCGGGATACCGGGAATGGGACCGGGAATGGGACCGGGAATGGGACCGGGAACGGGACCGCTTCCGGCCCAACCCGCTGGGATAACGGGATAACGGGAATGGGATTGGGAATGGGAATGGGGGGAAAAAAACTGGAAAAATGTCACATTCCAGTGGCTTTCCGAGAGAATCCAGATGCTGATTTTTGGGATAAAATCCCCAGTCCTGATGATTTTTCCATTGTTTTTTTTCTCCCTACAGAACAACCCACGGCGACCTTACTACTGAGGAGGGCTTTTCCCACCGGTTTTCCTGGGAGTTCTTATCCCACACTGCATTATCTGTCTCTTCTTTCCCGATGTTATCCGGCTGTTTTGGAACCACAGCTCCGCCTTCCCCCAGGGAAAAGCTTTCCCAGCTTTTTTTTGGGACACGGGGAGGGTTTGGAGCAGCCCTAAAAATCCCCCAGGGGACTCCAATTCCAAGGAATTTGGGATTTTTGGGAATGGCAGATCTGCCCTCACACCAAACTCGTGCTCCTCCAAGCGGGGGGATTTTATTCCTTGATTTAATCTTGGAATCCCAGATCCAAGGGATTTTGGAGAATTTGGGGAACCAGTGCCTCCGGTTTTGCCTCTGGATGGGCGGATCCAGCACGGATCAGTTGGGAATTCCAGGATTTGAGTGATCCAGGGGGGAATTTATTCCCTTCCCAGGGATTTTGCCAACACCTCCTGTGCTTTGGGATGACAAAGACCCAAAATTCCAAAGCCACACTTGGGAAAAATCCAACGAAATTCCAGCCACGCTTTGGAAAAATCCAGTTGGATTTTGTTGTCCTAAAAATTAATCTCTGGAAATACAAATTTTCTTCACAGAGTCTGTAAATAAAATCAAACTTGTTTGTTCCTTAGGTTTAATCCTTGGAATTTTTTGGGAAGAGGGGGATTTTCTTAGGGGGTGGGAGGCTGCCCTGGAGCTCAGTTTTCCAAGGATTTTCAGGGGAAAAAAGCTGGATTTGGTTTCTTTTTTTGAATGCTTGATGTGATTCTGTGTTAATTTTTTAAATTACAGAGTCAAGGTTTGGCTTTTAATTAAAACAATTCCAAAGGCCGGGGAGAGGAAGGAGGTTATCCAGGGAAAATCCAAAAAGTGGGAGCCTGGACCCAGGAATTTTGGGAAAATTGGGAAATCTTGATAAGGAGCCTGGCGGCTCTCCAGGGATCGAGGCCACTCTTGGATCCCCATTCCCGCCTGGATCCTGCTCCTGGGCTGCTTTTCCTGGGAATCCAGAGCCTGGAGCCCCCTAGGATTTAAGGAGAGGATTTTTGGGAGCCTGGAGAGGTTTGGAAAATCACTTTTATTCCAGAGGATTCTGGCACTCAGGGCCTGGAAGCTTTGGAATTCTGGCTGTTCCCGGTGGGAATTCCAAGCTGAGAAGGGCCACCACAGCCATCCCTGGATATTCCATGGATATCCTGCTGCCAAAATTCCGTCTTTATTCCGTCTTTATTCATTCCTTCATTTCCGCACCCCAGCCTTGATTTCCTGCCCTCCTCTCCCGATCCCTCCAAGTGTGGGATTCGCTGGGAAAAGCTGGAAGTTTTTCCATGGAATCATCCTAAAATCCCATTTTTTTTCTCTTCCCATCGCTGCTTTTTGTGCATTTTAATCCAGTCTGGGGGGTGGTTCCTTATCCCAATCCCATTCCCGATCCCTGAGGCCGAACCCCGGTTATTCCCAAGGTTTTTCCCACCTGGATCCTTCCCTGTTCCCATTCCCGGGTGTGTCCCGGCTGCTCCCAGAGGGACGATCCCAGGGCAAAATCCAGCCGGGACAATTCCGCAGGAGCGGGAAGGCCAAAGGTGTCTGGGGCCGCATTCCCAGGGCCGCATTCCCGAGGGATTTGGGGAGTAGGGAAAAGGCAGAGCGGCCACCCCGGGGCGGGGCTGAGGAGACTCGGGACGTTTTTAATTCCTTTGGAATTTTTTCAGCCCAATCCCAACCCTGGGATGCTGTTCCAGGGCTGGGAATTCCGAGTTTCCAGCAGGGTGCGGAGCCCTTGGAGCAGCCACTCCCGATCCCTCACTGAAATCAGGGATAAAGGCTCGGCTTTCGTCCTTCTCTTTCCTGGATTCGAGGAGCTGCATCCTTTAGGATCGCCGGGATGAATTGGAAAAGTGGGAAAAACACTCACCCTTCCCGTTCCCGAGGCTCCTTGGAGCGGCTGGGTCCAAGGCAGCCCCTGAGGGCAGGGACGCCCAGGGAGCCTTGGGCCGAACCACGAGTGTCCAGGGCTGCCACCTTCCCGGGATCCCGGTCCTTTCCCCGGGATCCCTGTCCTTCACCTGTCCCCACTGTCCCTCCGTGTCCCCCTGTCCTTCCCCTGTCCCTCCTCTGTACCTCTGTCCCTCCGTGTCCCCCTGTCCTTCCCCTGTGCCCCCGTCCTCCCGCAGCCTCCCGTCCGTCCCTGCTGGTGTCCCTCCCGTGTCCCCGGTCCCTGCCCAGTGTCTCCCCGTCCGTCCCTGCCGCTGTCCCGGTCCCTCGGGGCGGCTCTGTGGCTTTAAGGGCGCTGCCCGGGGCCGGTCCCGGGGCCGAAGTCCGAGGGGCCGGTGCTGGCGGCGGGGCCGGGATGCAGCTCCCGGCGGGCCCGGCCGCCCTGGCCGCCCCCCTGCTCGCCCTCCCGGTAGCCTTGGGCGTCAGCGGTGTCACCTCCCTGGAGTGAGTGGGGCCGGGAGGGACCCCCGGGAATGGGGAGTGGGGAACGGGGACCGGGAGAGACCCCCGGGAATGGGGAACGGGAAACGGGGAATGGGGAACGGGGAATGGGGACCGGGAGGGACCCCCGGGAACGGGGAGTGGGGAATGGGGAACAGGGAACAAGGAACGGGGTCCTGCCCGGGGCGGGGGGCTGGGAGCGGCCCCCCTGCTCCGGGGGTGGGATGGCGCTGGGAGCGGCCGGGACAAGGCTCCATCCAGGGCGGGGGGAGTGATCCCACCTGGAA